>VZRR01010837.1:0-35825 GCA_013398015.1 Oreocharis arfaki | reverse complement strand
GATCCACCCACAGCCCCTGGGGATCCACGGGGGATGCAGAGATCCACCCACAGCCCCTGGGGAGGTGCCCATGCTGGAGCGGGTGGATGCCTGGAGGAGGCTGTGATCCAGTGGAAGACCCGGTGGAGAGAGAGGGCCCTGCTTCCAGGCTGGAGCAGCCTGTTCTTGGAGGGCTGCACCCCGTGGGAAGAGAGAACCACGGTGCAGCAGCTTTGGGAGGGCTGTGTGCCCGTGGGAGGGACTCAAGTTGCAGCAGTTTTGGGAGGACTACTGCTTGTGAGATTGGAACCACATTGAAGTTTACTGACAACTGTCTCCCATGGGAGGGACCCCACAGCCTCAGGGGGGAAGGACTCCTCTCCCTGAGAAGCAGAAGGAAATCTCGGTGACGAACTGACCAAAACCCCCGTGCCCTGTCTCCCTGCACTGCCTGTCAGTGGGAAGGAGGGAGGGGTTGGGGGGAAAAAGGTGTTTTTAAGCACTTACTCATTATCCTCCTCTGATTTTGTTAGCAACAAATTCACTTTGTACCTCTAAGCCAAGTTTGCCCTTGAAGTGTTTTCTCCTGGTCCTTATTTCAACTCCTGAACCCTTCATTAAATTTTTCTCTCTCCTCTGCCCAGCTGTGGCAGGGGAGGGGAGTGAGTGACTTTCGTGGGTGCCTGTCTCATGTCACTGATGGCAGACAGCTGTTACAACAATCACAGAAACGAGAGCCTGCCTTCTTCCTTAGCTGTGGGTCTCTGACAGGACAAATATGAAAAGAAACAAAAGAGAAGATATTTAAGTTTTATATGTGGAAAACTTCAAATCCCAAGAGAAAAACACTGGCTAGCAACTGCACCACAAAGATACTGGACCTCAGCTGGTGGTTATGCTGTGAGAAAAGCCAGGATGCCATATCCGAGGAATGCCCAGTTACCCCACAAACACCCTTAATCCTACACTACTTGGATCCAAAATTCCCATTTAAGAGAAAGGAGCCAGTCCACTGCACAGGACAGGCTTTTAAAGTAAAACATGGGAAATAAATACTCGTCTGCTTCTTCACCACAAACCTTCCCTGTTGGGACAAAAACTAGTCAGAGCTCTGGTAAGATGTTGGAAATTTATTTATTTATTTATTTATACAGCCAAGGCTTTTTAGGGCACATCTCATGTACTACTAGTTTGAAAATGAGTGAGATTTTCATCCACGGTCAACATCTTAAAAGTCTGCTAACTGTTAGGACAATAGGTAGACAATTTCTTTATATAAAATTGGTATTTGGAAGGTATAAATACTGGTGTAATTATTTTGTCAGACTAATTCTCTCTACTGGATATAACTCAAAAGGTCTGAGACCAAAAAGAGCCTTCAGCGTTGAGTGCCAATGCACTCATCAGCACTACTGTGCACCCAGCAGTGGGCCAGATACAATGCACACCATGTAAGGACTCCAGTCCCTCCAGCAAAACCATTGCAACCACTTTCACTTCCTTTTTCTTTAAGCTCCTACAAAGTTTCAGTAGAGCCACTCTGCTGTTAGACACTTGACAAGGTGATACCCTGGAATTATTTCTTTTCCCAGTTCCTTTGCTGTGACACCTTGCCCTCATTTTGAGTGAGCACTAATGACTTCACCAGCAACAGAGAGCTGGGCAGGCAGCTGTGCAAAAAGTGCCTCCTAAAGAGGGCTGTGAGTAAAGAAAGGATGAACCATCCTGCTTTTTCAGAAGGGGAAGTCAAGCCAGCTGAAACCTGGAGAAAGCTGCATTAGCTCATTTCCCCATTCTAAGCACGTCCAGAAGCAAGTGTGAAACCTGGTCCCAAACTACTGCTCAAGGTTCATTAACTGAGTATGTCTGTTTAAATGATCAGTGGGCAAATGTGTTGGTGGTTATAATGTGGACAATGCCCACATGGCTGGGTTAACAGGTAAGGTACGGCAGGTGGGCACACTCCATGGGGCTGGGAACGGCTGTCTGCTGAGGCAGGAAGGCAGCGTGGCACCAACCACTACCAGCTCCTATCTGGAAAGAAGGAAGGTTGGACCAGGATGAGCATTTTCAAAATGCCTCAGCATGAAGCTAACCCTGCCCCTGCTAACATCACCAGCACAAGGTCCCAGTATGGACGTTGGAGCACCTAGATCTGCATGGAGCAATTGTGAAACACAAGGAGATGTCCTATATGTCTCCCTTATCTCCAGAATGACAGAGATGTGCTGCTCTAAATTTACCTGCTGAATTTCAGGTTGCTCCCAGGGAACAGACACTGCACTCAATTGAATTTAAGGCTTCAAAATTTTCCTTGAAGATACAACCAGCTCACCCACCCAGAGGTGAATTTCTGTCTCAAAGGCATGACTGGATCTTACTTCTTTGCTGGCAGGAAGTAACCATGCTGTAGCATGTTCTACCTGCCTACAGAATTACTGCTAGGAACTTGATTTGATTTAAAAGGTGTAACTGTATACTGCACGGACAGTCATGAAAAACATCAGAAAGGTCTTTATTTCTTCATCAGGGAATATGATTTGCCATTTGTGCATAATGCAATAATCTCAAACTCATGCCAATAAAAGAGAAACATTTACAAGTAATCTGCATCTTTGGAGATTATTATATAGCCAGAACTGTACATCTCTTACGGTTTGTGAAACTTAAAAAAAAAAGTGTACATGAGTCTCTTACATGTTGTGGGGCATAACCAGGACTACACAGGGGACTTAATTTAATAGCTGTATTCACAGAATATTCTGAGGTTTTGACATAATAGGATTTAGAGGAGGAGGTTGTAGCATGTTTCCGCAACTAGTTCTAGATGAACAGAAGAGCATCTCCCACAGCCTTCTGCAGAAAAGCTCTCACACAAGTCCACACAACTATTGTCTATGGTAGGACTGCAAGACCAAACCCATCATATATGAACTGTGTGATACTCTGATATAACATGCACTTACTACTTTGAATTAACAGAACAAAGTATGATGGGGTTTAATTTCAATTGCTTCCTAATCCACACACTAGAGTACTGACCATTTCACAGTCCATCTCATTAATGCATACCAATCATCAAGTGAATCAGTTTATCTTTTATTTAGGAAAAAAAATATGAATTGTGATAGATATAATAGGAAAAACTAGCTCAAATATACAGATACTATTGTCCAATTAGCCATTAAAGTAATAGCAGAAAATTATTGTGGGGTTTTTTTCTCCATAGTAAACAAACGGAACTCTTTGCAGGAATTTTTCATTACAAAAGTTAAGATGCATTCAGGTACAGTGAAATTCAGCTTTATTGGACAGTGTAGACAGCCTCAGCTAACTCCCTATTGATTTTAATCCTTGTCATCTCCCCAGCATTGCTGCATCAAATTTAGTTCTTAAAATATATTCCAAAGTAAACTCAGACATTCCAAATCTACAGTCATTCTTTGCTTTAAGTCAATTCATAGAACTGCTGAAAAAAGTAGACATTTCTATGTAATAGTACAAAAGGGTTTGTATAGAAGATACTTCTCTTATACAGTTATATTACACAGCTCTAGACAGGCCCAGCAGGCTCTTCTCAGAACAGGATGCTTCTGACTAGGTAAGAGAAATTACAAAAGTAAGTTAGTTTCATTGAAGCCTTGTGTCTTATGACAACTATCAGCAGTTTGTATTCTATTTTCCAGTTCTTTAGGCCTAGATTCAGCAAGCATGCAGAAGCTGAATATTGCTCTCAATAAATATGAGATTAAATGTGTGCTCGAGTGGTCTCAGCACAGAGAATTTAGAATATTTATTTTAGTATAAATTCAGTGGATGGCCTAAAGCATCTAAAACTCTGAACCACTGCAGCATCAAACCGTGCAGCCATTGCTCAGACAACATTTCTGTGACCTTTAATTGACAAGTGAGATGGTTTTTTTATATCTCAGTGGCTGCAGTGCTTCCCATGATGAGTCAAAGTTTTTCTTTAGTATATTGTATTCTGCCACATTCAATTTTATGACAAATACCTCCAAAACAGACTTCATTGATTTCGTAAGACCACCATTGCTGTGCCTGTAATGCTCAGGGCACAGACAGTTGGGATACTGGTTTGTCAGTTCTTGCAACTTTCTGCCACATCATTTCATTGTCCCGATGCCGCCTGGGCGGAACCCTGTGTCCTGGGCTGTGTTCATGCTGTGTGGATGGAGGGCCATGGCCAAGGCTGTCCCTCAGCTCCAAAAACTTAGATGGTGCCAGGAATGAAACCCACAGGCTCCACTAGCCAATGCTTCATCTAACTTTATGCCAAACAAATCAAATTGCTGAAGTATCAAATGCTGCATAATGAGGAAGATATTTGGGTTTCAGCATTACGAAAAAACTGAAATGGGAAGAAGTACTACATATTTTCTTTGAATGAAGCACAGAGACTCCAAACCATGTGGGTCAGCATTTTAGATTTGGTGATGTGATAGCATTGCTATCATTGTTCTTCACCACCACATAAACCTAATTTTTAGGAACAAGTGAAGTTAAAAATAGAGTAAGATTCAGACATTTGGGCATTGTAACTTAAACTAGGCTTTTCATCAAAGTTACCAGAAAAGAAAGAAAACTTTTAAAGGAGGTTGGTTAGTCATCACAGTTAATAGCTTTACTGAGTGTCCCCAGCTCAGACAATACTGCAATAATAGCTAAGAGCTTTCCTGCTTAATTACAATTTGGAAATATATGGGCATTACCAAGAATAATAATGCTTTTTCACACAACCACGTCAGAGCTTTTAATAAACACTAATTCCCTCAGCTTTCAATTGCTCTGCTTCTGAGGTACGTGATTACCATCGCGCATTTTTATTTTTAAGCCACATGTTTCTAGGACTGACTGCCTCACAAATTTGAACACAGTGTGCATTATATTGTATTTGGATGAGAAAGTGCAAAATATCCGACATTTCCTATGTGAGAACTAAGACAAATAAAATAATTCACAACTAAAGTACTGGCACCTTCTGACATTCAGTATTATACTTCATCTCTCCTTTCCCTAGCCAAAAATATAAAAATATTATTCCTTGACAGGTGTTGACTTCAAGAAACACTAAATTCTTTTACCCGGTATTGGTGAGATCTACAATGTCAGGTCTGGATCTTGCTTTATTTGAGAGTTTTCTTCTGTTTCTGTGTTATCTGTTAAAAAAGTAGTAATGAATGAAAAAAAGTGGAGTTTCCCCACCAATTTCGTTATACTTAAGTAAAAATTTATAAAAACATGAAAAGCATTAATTATCTTTTTTAACTATTAATGATAAATAAAAGCGTATTCACAGCAATCTGATTCTGTGGAAATTATCATTTCCACTGCAATGCAAAGCAGCTTAGGTTCTTAATGAATGGAAATAAAATTGGCATTAGTAGGACTGCTTCTCTCTTAACTAGATACAGACTTCTGCATTATTCATTATTCTATTCGTCTGTCCAAAACAAATTTTAACCCTAGATAATTTTCAAAGCACAGTATCACACAGGAAGGCATTATGATACGTTTAAAAAAAAAAAATCATGTTGGCTAAAGCATTCATCACCTTTTGATACATACATCACATTTTGATTCATTGCAGGGATGCTTGGACGTAAATCAAAGGAATCTCATGTCTGTATAGTGCTGTCCATATGACCCAGAGGCTGATTCTGTTCTTTTTACAGAGAATATGATGTTAGAATGAAATTGTTTTTTCCCTGAAGTTGTTTGGAAGGTTCGGCATGAAATTAATTCATCATTACAAAGCCAAGCTGTTTCACCACATCATCATTTTATACCTTCCAGCCTAGTTTTGAAGTGATTTTGGGTTCTTTAGCCACTGGGGTTTTTATTCACAAAAACATTTCTGTAGTTACAGTGTCTGAAGCCGGTTTTGGATTACAAATTTGTAACTATGCTTTTCTATCTCTTCCAAACCATCACACTGAAGGCCCACAGTTAAATTTCCTCCACATCACAGTATTCAGGAACAACTCTCTTTCTCCTTCATCATCTAGCTTCAGCAATCCCACAGAGTTTTGGCATGATAAAGACATCTGATGTTCCAGCCTTCACAACTTAAAGCTTAAAATCTGCAGCTCAGCTCTGCTGTGACTCACTCTTAATGTTTGCCTTCTTTCTGTCTCGATTGCTGCAACAGGGTCGATCCATACTCCAAGAAAGACTGACTTAAAACCCTTGGGGTGAACCTGTAACTCAGCTTGTAACACTCATTCCAGCTGAGAATGTTGGCTTGGCTTAGAGTTCAGTGACATGACAGGGAAACTGAAGCAATGGAGACTGAAAGGGAATTTCCATGGAAAAGGGTACAGAAGAACAGGAGCATTGAGATTTGCTGCTTTCTCTCTTGGGGCAATGTAAGCAGGATTAGGGAATGAACTGAAGCTGAGAGTCTCAAGATGAAAATGGCTGATGCACAGCAGCTGTCATTCCAGGGCTGTTGGCTGTGTTGCCGTCAAGCTGCCAGACACATCAGCAAACCCTTCTCAGGACCACCTGACACAAAGGCAGCACCCCAGCAAACTACCACAGCACCTTGGATCACCTTGGAACCACAGCAAAGACAGCTATGGCCATCCAGGGCTGTGCTGACAGGCTGGGGTAGAGCAGAGGCAGCGTTTACAGGAGCAGGGCACACAGCAGACAACAGCATCCCAACTCTCAAGTCAATTCAGTATTCCTAATACACCAAGACGATGTGCAAAAACACACAGGGGATACAAAATCTACAGCTTCCTTGGTCTTACATATATCTGCGTACTAGAAAACACTTCACCAAAAGGGTTGTCAAGCCCTGGCAGAGGCTGCCCAGAGAAGCGGTGGAGTCACCGTCCTTGAAGGGATTTAAAAGCTGTGTGGATGTGGTACTTGGAGAGATGGTTTAGTGGTGAGCTTGGCAGTACTGGCGCAACAATTTGACTTGATGTTCTTAGAGGGCTTTTCCAAACGAAATGATTCTATGATTCTATTTGAAAAGGATACAAGTCAAGTATATTCTTGGACAACAGGAAACCTGGATGTTTTTCAGAGTTTAAGTGCTAGAAGAACAACAATACTCCACTCCCTTGCTCTCAACACATCATATCCAAGCTAATATGGCATTCAGAGTTCCTGATGATGGCAATCACTCACTTGCATCAATTGTGGAAACTACCACGCTGAATAACTAGATGCATCATTCAGGATATGAACAGTCACTCAGAGCCTATGTATAGACATGACTCACCAACCACAAACAATTCACAAAACTCCTTTGTAAAATTATTTAAATAGAAACTTTTGCTGGAAAGTATTTTTCACATAGTGCAGCATGATACTACTATAAATGAAGAAATGTGCCAGGAACCAATAAAAGACCTTTTTTTTTTTTGTTTTGACTGACCTGACTTTAAAAACAGATGCAACTTTGTTCAGCATTACTTAAAAATATTTGGTGATAAGAACTGAAGACAAACACTTACCTCCTAGAGA
The DNA here is from genome assembly GCA_013398015.1 of Oreocharis arfaki. Taxonomy (NCBI): domain Eukaryota; kingdom Metazoa; phylum Chordata; class Aves; order Passeriformes; family Paramythiidae; genus Oreocharis; species Oreocharis arfaki. The sequence continues at coordinate 28,346 of VZRR01010837.1, read as the reverse complement.
TACTTCTATTTGGCTTGGTTCAGCTGGCTCTTAAATGAAAAAAAATAGTCAAATGAATATAGTTTCAACAAGATTAATCAGATTAGGGAAATTAGGTTTTCCATGAAAAAAGCACCTCATTTTGCTTTAGCAATCAGACTCATATCTCTTTGTCTGAGATACATCTGTATAACTTTCTATAGTCTGCAACAAAATATAAAAAAACCCAGAGCATTTATTACATTCAACTACATAACACTTTCTCTTCCACGAACAGTTCACAGTGGCAGACATATCACCAAGACCCAGAACAACATAACGTGCACTTGCACAGAATACACCAAATTTGGAACAGCTTAAAGAAAAAGTCACCACTTCTTCTAAGCACTGTCTTTGATGTCAAGTATGTGTACTTTGGAGGGAGAGTGGGAAAGTGCATAACAGAGGACAAGAAGTATGTTTTAATTCCATGCTGAGTTTTCTACTATCTCTGCATGGACTGTAAATGAACATGTTCTGGGAAAACCATTTAACCTTTTAAACACTGCAGATGTTAAGGACTGACAGACTGCAGCAAGCTCACAGACCATCAGCAGCTGATCTCCTCCCTCCCACACCTCCACACGTAAACAGAGAAGCCAGTAGCTTCCTTTATAATAATTTTCATCATACAAGTGTCCCTTACTCTTAAACTGTTTATCAGATGTTTTCTCCTAAGTTTTCCAGTTTCTTTGTGTAATGATTTATTTAGTCAATCGCAAAAGTTTTCTCTGCACTACACCAACTTAGGATACGCATTTTTAAAAGGTATATGAACATTCAGAAGCTGTATTGGATCAAAGCGAAGTTGCACAACCACATTTACTTTAGTTAATTCACAGCACAAAGCTAAGTTCTCTGTTCAGACTAAGGTGATACGTGTGCAGTCCCAGACACAGTCTAGCAGAGGCTACAGAGCTTGCTAGCAGGCAGAAATTCCATCCAGACCCTATTGCCAGGTATGCAGGCAAGCTTCACTTGGCTGAACATGCAGACATGCACACATCTGAGTTAAGCAGACATCAATAAATGGATACTGAATTGGCTTTATACATTGCCCCTACTAATCTTTCTTTCCAGCTCACTCATCATCTGCAAAAATCAAATCAAGGAACACACCAGTGACACAGCTCAAAGAAAGTAGAGGCACTTTCCACTAAATTATTAATATTTAACAGCTATAAAAGTGCTGCACACCATTTCTCAAAATGAAATGGCTCATCATGAGCAGCTTATACCTAGGACATGACTCCTAATGACATCTGCCAGTAAGATGCAGAACTCCATACCCCACCCCTCCTGCAAAGACACATGTCACACTCTGCATCACCTGGTAGTACTGCAGCTGCTGCTGGTGCTGTAGGTGGTGCATCTGCTTCAGCTTCTTCCATCAGCTCTAAGATTAGACATGATCATTGTTTAACTTCACAATGAAAACAGTTCACATGCAACACAAGGACAACCTCTGAATCTGCAAATCCTGAAACTTGGCAATGAACAGGTTACTAACACTTGTGATTGAGATGCAGTTCAAATTTTTCTGTTACAGGAAAGACATTCCCTGTCTTGCCGGCTAGCACCAAAAATTTCCTTTAAAGTTTCCACATGTTCTTCAGATGAAGAAGAAAACATCGGACTTATAAGCAGTAGGCTCAGAGCCTTTCAATTGTTCACCTTGGTATCCATCAGTATCAGATCATTTTGACCACAATTAGTGGACATAGATAATGCCCAAACCTCACGTGGTCCATGACCAATCTGCTCCCCCAGTCCCAACACACACTAACAACTTTTGCTGAAATGACAACAGTTCAATGGATTCTTTCATTTTTAACTGAATTCTCTGGAAATACTATTACACATTTACTTGCCTGGAAGGCTCCCCCTCACAAAGAGACCTCTCTCCCACCTCGGAAGTGCACCTAGGTCTGGTGACCAGGTCAGTGGGAATTACTAGCTACAGTATCTTCTTGAGAACACCTCATACTTGCTGTGCACAGACCTCAGCTTGTTAGCTGGAATACACTGGTGGCTAAAAGTATTTGAACAAACACTGGCCCCCTAAGGCTCAAGATGGGTAAGGCCAAATAGTGACAGGTTATTTGGCCTCGGAATTTCTAATCTGACATTGGCTCACAAAGAACACAACACAAGGGACATTGTAGTGACAATGCTTTCTAGTTTGTTTTTTCTCCTTGATTACGTCTAACAACCAGATCACAATTATTTTAGCAACCAAAAATATTGTACCTTTCCCTCCAGCTACCCCAAACAATTCCATTGCCAGGGCCAAATTGGCCATGGCACTTTAGCTAACTACAGTCTGCCTCTCTAAACAGTTATAGATTCAGCAGAATGCAGAATTCTTCACTGGAACAGAGTTGTGCAGCTACTGGAAAGCTCTTGCTTACTAACTGCTACTGTGATGGATTTAAACCAACAGAGTAGAAACTCTCATGTAAGTCTGTTGCTCAGTCACGATCCTAAATTTCTTTGGGACTCTGCAGCTGAAAAATACAAAATCATTGTCTTGCATTTTCATATGAAGTCAATGCTAATCTTGTACTGTTTAAATGTAAATTTATCCCCCTGCCCTCAAGTAAAATGTACATACATGTTTAGTCAGGAAATCTTAATGAGAAATACACAGACAAGAGTTATACAGAGATCTTAATGACTTGGGGCCTCTGACACTAAAACACAATGTAGAAAATTAATCTTGGTAGGTTACAAAAATATATTTGTCATCAGTGTCTCATAAATACTTACGATTGTTAATCACAAGTCCTGGAAATGGTCTGGAAAAAAAGAAAAATTACTGATTCTAAAATGCACTGCATGGCCTTTCCTCCCAATACAACCTCTCCATACCTTCTATAACAGAGGTCATGCTAAAAAAATGAGAAGAAAGTTGAGTAAAACAGAAGGAATAGCAGCTCTTAGGCACTTTGGTTCTTCACCAAATGCTTCAAAACTAGCATTTGGAAAAGTATCATACATGGGAAGAGCTAAACCCTTCCCTCAGTCACTGCTACTTAGCAAGGGGTCACCTCTTCTTCAGGGCTCAATTCAAAAACACACATCAAAGCCCTTCTGGTTAGAATATGTCATGATTAAGGGTTGAGAATTCAGACTCTTTAGTAAAATCTATTCAAGAAATTTCTCTCTCTAAAGATAAACTGAAGCTTTTACACTCCTGTTAAGTCTCAAATCTACGATTTGAGAAGTTACAGAAACTGATCAATTTTTATTTTCAACTCCACCTTAGAATGATTCCAAAGTTTAATCTACTCTGCGTCATGCATACAAATTAGCATTGTACATATGTGTGTATATATGTCTATGGAGATATACACATACAAATGAAATTCCGTTATACTGTAATTGGACAGTATTGTATTTTTAAATATTGAACAGAAACCAATAAGCTCTCGACTTGTCTCAAAACTTGATATTATGACTGGGGAAGCAAGGCCCAGAAAACTATAAGAATTTTTACACATTATGATTAGGTTTCAACTCAAAAGACAGCTTGCTGTAATTTGCAGTATTTATAATACGCCCTTTTTCATAGTAAATTGGATACGTCCTCCTTCATTCATGCAAGGAGCATCTGGGCTTAATTTGACCTGATGCACTGTTATCCAAAAAGAGCCAACACTTATTTATAGGTGTACTACAACTTCTATTCTCTCACATTTATGCCAGCTATGGGGCTGTGCTCACAATCTAATTAATGGAAACTACATACCTAATGATAGTAAACTTGATAAACTTTGCTGATTCCAAAATCTTCCTCATTGAGCTGATTTCCAGATAACTGGGCGCTTTAAATGACACACCTGGAGGCATTCCATCCACCAACACACAGCCAGGGTTGTTAGTGATTTTTCTGTATGGAACTTTCACAGGAAAATTCATACCAGTGGCTTCACCTAAGTGAGAGAGGTCGTGTTTATTTTCAAGCCTACAGTATTTATGGTTACACTGAAGAAAGAGTTCTCAGATATTAAGAAACAAAATGCAGACCATGCTTTCTATCAGATCTGAAACGATGAAAATCCACTTGACAATGGTTACGGTGTTAGAAATGAGGTTCTGGATTACACTCATGAACATTGCTATGAAAGCATTAGTCACAACTCTGACAGTTCAGAATGGGAAGAACACAGATTCCGCTCTTAGAAAAAGGTACAGAACAGGATATAAAAGGAGCTAGCTACATGAAGGAAAACAAAGCGTTTCCTGCAATGCTATGAAAAGCAATTCAACGTAGCACAAGTGAAGGAATTTCAGATAAGGAAACCCAGGTCATTACTACTGTACAATGCAAAGTAAAAAAATCAAGCAATACTATACACAGCAAAAAGGTTATATTGCATTTTAAAATTACTCTAATCCCAAGTATTAAGAGATCAGGATTATGAAGCCCTGAGAAGAACCATGAACTGCCAGCAAAATAAATACTTCATCTGGGTTGACACAGAAAACAGGAAAAGGGAAGGGGAACTGTGAAGAGATCTAGACTCTTAGGACTTTGTTTAAAACACCAAACTGCCTACATCACTTACAGAAGATTCTTTTTGACGTCAAAGCACAACATTCAAATACAATCCTCAAATTTGTTTATTTTAATGACCATATATATAATTCACTGTGAGTGAATATTCATTCAGTAACTTCAGTATGAACACCATTAATTGCACCCACACCTATGTAAAAATGGGGAGTAAGAAGCAATTACCAAATTTCTGGCTAAAAAGATCATTTACTTGCTCTCTCAATTGTCTGGCTTTTTCTACTTTTGGCAGTCGTTCACTTTCATCATCTGGAAGAAATTGTTAGAATAGCATGAGAATTAAGCACAAATTTTCCCCCCTGAAGCTTGTTTATCCCTGCTTGTTTACTCAAAGCAGGTATACCCCAAAGCTTCTAAACAGGCACTGTCTTTGTTCCTCATTTTAGTAGTAACATAGAGTTGTAGAAATACACAAAAATACATGGTTGCTAAGAAATTACAGAATCCTAGAATGGTTTGGTTTGGAAGAGACCTTAAAGATCATCCAGTTCCAAACCCCTGCCATGGGCAGGAATACCTTCCACTAGACCATGTTGCTCCAAGCCCCATTCAACCTGGCCTTGAACACTTCCAGGGATGAATCTAGGTTTACTGTCTAGAGATGATTTTGTAAAGTAATTTAAACCAACAAATTGTATTTTACTTTCTAATGGAACATAGAATGGTGTGTAAAGGTAAAAGCAAAGTGATCATTCAATAGATGGCCATAGCATGCAACATTCCTCATGGTTTCCAGTGAATTCCAATGGATGTAATAAGTGCCTGAGAAAGCAATAATTGGTGTTAAGACAAAGCAGTTCAGCCTGCATGGTCATTCAGTTCAGTCCAAGTACTGGCATATGGAAGTTGCCAAGAACTGCAAATCAATATTTAATTTATTGCATCAGAAAAATGTGGATACTTCTTAACAGGTGGTTGAACTAAGAATATTCTAGAGATGTCACTGATGAAATAGTAATGAGTGTTAGATAATATTTAACATCTCAGCAAAACCAAAAAGGCAACTTATGTTCTTTGTTGACTGTATTTGCATTTCAGCAAAGCAGTTTGACTGTAAGAAAAAACTTCATCAAACTAAACAAGTATCACGAAGAATATATGCACAAGTAGTATGATGTGAAACCAGCCAGTATACACACCTGGTATGGTTACTTGAATGATGTTTAGGTCTTCAACACCTGCAGTTGTGTTCACTACTGTGTTTTTTGTGGTCCCTGCTGTATTGGCTTTACTGGATGAATTATTTTTTCCTAAGAGGATTAATTTAGAAAACATTTATAGAGAGTTCAAAATCTTCAGTCTCATCTATAAAGAAAATATTGCAAAACAACAAATATTGGCAAAGTTTTCAGAGAGAACCTGGTTCCAGTTTCAAAATGGGAGCATTTATTCCATGACCTACCTACCTGACACAATTTTTTACTGGCTATCTGCACTCCTGTCTCTGGCGCATGTGTCATTTAGATGATCTACTAAGAGAAAATAATTTATCTCTAGACCTGAATAACTCCAGTGAATCCTACATTACTGGCTACATTTTGATAGAAGGTAGCAAAGAATACACTAGAGGCACAATTATTTGCGAATAACTTAAAAAAATTAATACTCCCTTGTTACAGCTATATTTAAACTGTAACTGGTAAGTGCTTTTCCCATCTTAAAAACAAGCAAGCAAACAAACCAAGCAACTGCAGTGTAGAAGTCTTTCAGGAATTTATTAACACCATGCTGCTCTCATAATTAATATGCAGCCCTTGAAATAAACTGTTATCTAGAAAGTTAAGCAGTTGCAAAACTCACTTTCGGGGCTTCTAGCAGAACTTTCTTTGACAGCTGCCTCAAACATCTCAGGCCTGCAAACAGATTGAACATTTTACATACAATAATAAAATTATAACATCAACATTAAAGAAAATCCTAATTTAAAAAAATAGTAACTAAGTAACATCCTCTCAGCCAAACAGACAGTCAAGAATGTAATGCCTGAGAGGCTCCATAACTTCACAGAATCCCAGACTGGTTTGGGTTGGAAGGAACCATAAGCCCATCCAGTTCCAAGCCCCTGCCATGGGCAAGGACACTTTCCACTAGACCAGGTTGCTCAAAACCCCATCCAACCTGGCCTTCAACACTTCCAGGGATGGGGCAACCACAGCTTCCCTGGGCAACCTGGATCATGGCCTTGCCACCCTCACAGTGAAAATTTTTTCCAAACATCTAATTTAACCCTGCCCTCTGTCAGTTTAAAGCCATTCTCCCTTGTTATATCACTACATGTCCTTGTAACTTCTCTTGCCACTGTTTCTGCACTGGCACAGGAGTATCTAAACTTGTTCTAGGCAAGAGAAAGCAAATTCTTACAGCTCTCATTATATGAATCTCCACTCCTCAGCTCTCAGGACACAACCAACAAGCTTTATGAGTAGCTCATAAGTGCTCCTTGCAGTAGGAACTAAACCAGTGATGTGATAACTGTGATGGGTTAAGAAATATGGACCTGCTCTTCCTCTCTCAACAGGCTCTAAGAATCTTTCAGAACAAAGAGATTATTTTATCTTGTTCCACCTGCACAAGAGCTTTCCAATCATTTCCTCAAGTACTAAGGATATTCCAGTGTGTATTTTATAGAGTAATTTAGCGACCTGGCAACACAAAATTTCATTTTTTGGTCTACATTTCAATACTCACGGAACAGATTATCAAAGACATACAGGTGCCTTACTTTTTAATAACAAATCTTATTTTGGATTTATTTCTCAGGATCTTCTCTAGCCTTGGAATCCCAAAAGTTGAAGGTTGGCGGAACGGCACCCCCTCAGGTAGTCCTTCCACGTAGAAAACCTCTGGGAAGGATTCAAACAGTGCATATGGCACCTTCACTGGCTCACTGAGTCCCAGAGCTTCCCCTGAAATGCAACAGAGCAAATAAGGTACCAGTTAGGTAACTGATGTGTACAGAAACAGAATACCTCTGGTATAAATGGAATAGAGTACTTGGCACATACATACTCAGTTAGGTAAAACCAGCAGGCTTTGCCTTTTTTGGTGACAGCTATGAGTATGCAGGAAGAAAATTAACAGTTTCAAATATAACTCATTCTGTTGCAGTAAATCTCACCATAATTTGCTGAAAGTTAGTAATTTGCAGCCGGCTTGTGCCACTGGCTTCGTCTGCATACAAGATGATCCCATCTGTATGCCACTTTGTTGAAGGCAATGCATTCTGCCTCTTGTCTCTTCTAGAGAACAGCACCAAGGGCGGGTGAGATTAGTGCTCTTGTTCAAAAACCCGCACTCAGAAAAGTAATGAGAAGCCATTACTTCCAAAAGTCATTAATTTCCAAACAACCTGCACTAGAAGAAGTGCTGGAATATGATGGAGCACATTTCTCCAGGTACCACCCATAACCCGTTTTGAGTCATACAGAGTCATACCAAGTCCCATTTATAAGCAGAGTGATGAAAGCTTAAAATGATGGGCCAGTACATATGGAATCACTCTGTCTGTGGGTCATTAAAAAAGCTGTAATCCAACTACAGCTTCTCAATTTTCAAACCCAAATAAAATAACTAGTGGAAATGTGACACTTGATTGCAAGTACATGAGAATGAACTCAGATGGGAAACTGTAAAATACACAAGGTTTGCAGGACTTCTGGAATAAACATATGAACACCCCTCATACATCTAACTGCATGTTCATAAGAAAGGCATCTCAGTAAAAAAGAATCAATAAACATACCACATTTTTCATTAAAAAGATTTTCAACTTTCTGCTTTAAGTCAGTAATTTTGGCATTCCACGCCTCTGCCAGGAGGAAATTGGAAGAATTAGATCAACACATACACAATGAATCAGTCTTTGAATATTTTAATAAATATTTTAAAAATATTTATGCTTGATAACTGATTTACTATGGCAATAAAATGTGCAAAATAGCTTTCATTCTGCAAAATAATATCCACATAAATCCTCATGTTCCTGAAGCTTTCAAAGATACTGCAGCTGGATAAAGCAAGGGTGATTAAAATTGAAATTAATCCAAGAGTGATCCAAATTTACAGTATCAGCATAAAATTTACTCATCTGAACCGGCACCCAAAATAGTGGCAGAAAGTTCCTTGTATGTTCTGTGACGCAGCCCTGAAACACATGCCTCTCTCCTGAGAACTTTAATCTCTAGCACAGCTTCTACTTTAGTGATGGGATTAAATGTCCACCTAGATAAGCATTTCGTTTCTGACAGCCATCAGAGCAATTACTAAACTGGTTTACCTATGGCTGCACTAAGTGGGCCACAGCTGGTCTAGAAACTAAAACCTCAGCTGAAAGTTTAAAAAAGTTGCAGATTAAAAAAAAAGCCTATGTCTAAACAACAACAGGCAAATCCAAGAAAACCATACACAACTCTGAGTATGAATACCACCCATGCCAAATCAGTATCTTATTCATTCTCAACTGGCTCAGTAAGAGTAGATAATTCCTTTCTTATAGATTTTAGGACCACACATCTAAAAAGAAAGCATAGGGGACAAAAAAAAATAAAGCAAGTAACAACAAATTCCTATACAAACATAAACAAATAAACTCAGAATATAAGGCTGCTGAAAAAAAGGTTTACTGAGACACAGACCTACTCACAGTTACTTTGAATACAGTCACTCATCTAATTTGACAATGACGAATTTTTCTGGACTGCAAACTGACCCCGCTTTCAATGCAGAGATTTCTATTCCAGAGCACTGCACAGACAGGCCTGGCCTTCCATGGCCAAAAAGCTCTGGCTTTCATTCATGATTCATGACTACATGACTTTCAGTCCTGTCCATCCTTTCCTTTACTGCTTTTCCAGAACTGGAGAGGTCAATCATGGTAATCATGCACAATCAGCTCTGACAGCTCATGGCTTCCTAATGTTAGGTTCCAATCCTTCCTGGACCCTACATCCCACCTGGGTATCTCTGCACAGTGATGTCAATATTTCAAATTTGTGGAGGGCTTGTGAAATTTATGCATAGTATCACATCTCAGCTGGGTTTATGCACTTAGTGGTACTTTGCACCAGAAAAGTCCTTCAAGGGTCTGCAGCACTGTGTGGTAACAGACTAGCAAAAATCTAATACTGACTCTAGACCCGAATCAATAAGATCTAATGGATCTGTGCTGCATTTGTACTGCATACTCCACACATCATCCAGGATTTCTCTAATGCAGATTACTCCACATAATGAAGAAGTGAATGTACACAAAAGCAAGAACTTCAGTCATTCACTAACTGTGCAACAGAACATGAAATATCCGATATGTAATCAGGATGTTCCATACCACCATTAAAGGAACGCATGTGTGCTAATTCCCTTAACACTTACCAAAAGAAAATTCTCTTCCTTGTGGCTTCAAATTTGTATTGGATCCATTAGTTTGAGAATTAGTTTGAGCATCTGTTCTTTGTCCTTTATTAGGACCTATGAAGAGACATTACAAAAATAATGCAGAGCAGAAGCAAGACATCATACAAAAAGAATAATGCATCAGACTTGATTATTAGAGAAATCTTCAATTCTGAATCAAGAGTAGAATTTTAAAAAGGCCTTTAAGAAGTTCTAGAGTTGTATTTAAGCATTTAATACTACTGATCACATCTGTCATTCCTCTGCTCAGGACTACATCAGTTCCCACATCTTTGCTTGGAATAATGGGCCCAAGCAAGCTGTCAAACTCCAACATTTTACCTAAGCATCATCTACACAGTACCCAGTTTGTTCCAGAAATGAAAAATAAAACTGTTTCTATACTGAAGCCTATCTGGAGCCTTGAAGTGGAACAGAGTTTGCTACATGAGGTGTACGTTACTTATGGGCTAAGAAAGTTTAGAACAGAAAACATCGGAAGAATAAAATAAAAGAACATCAGAAGAATATTTAAGGATATTTCTTCCATACTGTCATCAACAGTAACTTCAATCTCTGGGACACTGGAATTATCTGCAGAACTTCGTGACCTTTTTGAACTCCTTGGACTAACTGCTGGAAGCAAAAAGAACACAAGGTGTAAAGCACAAATCCTGCACAGCTAACAAAAAACCAGCTGTATTCTGAGAATTCTAACAGACTGAACTAAGTACAGTCTGAACAGTAGAACCTGAACAATACAGTGATGCTCACAACCTTAAAAAGTAGGTTTAGTGCTCTTGAAAAAGGCACACCTAGATTTTCCACTAATTCAGAACAGAAGACTTTGTTTTTTCTAAGTGTGAAGAAGAGTTTTGGTGCCTTTTATTACCTAAATAAGAAAAACATTACTAACATCTGAATTTTCTACAGACAAAAAATTTAACAATTCTTCTCCTATAAAACATCATTATTATTTACTGCAGTTCACACCTCTCAGTTAAATATGGTTGAAGCCATTAAAAGTGAAATAAAAGTTGTCAAAATTGAGTAAATTCCATTTTCTGTACTAGAATAGTTAAGTAAAAAAGGCAGATACATCTGTGGTTTGAGTGTCTTTCTCAAATAATAGCAGATTTAGAGGCTACTATGCTAGATCATCTTAAATAATGCCTTTTATTTACAACACCTGTATTTTTCAACCACAAAGATCTCTCAGTCTGCTAAGGAAGCAGAAAGGAAGTATTTACAAATTGATGGCAGCAAATAATACCTAATCGTTTACCTTTTGTCTTTATTTTACTAGCCAGTCTTAGAGGCAAATAGGAAGCGACAAGCTCAGGCCTAGAAGTTGAACAGAACAAATCCAATCAGTTGTGAGACAAGTAATACAGCAAAATGTTACAAACTTTTTGGAATTCAGTTGAGTTCCAACTCACAAAACATCAGCTCCCTACGATGAAATTCTGTTAGAAGCATGGATGACTCTCAATCTACTATAACCACGAAAAAAACCCCAGAAAACATAAAGCTGTATTTTCTATTCTGTAATTTTTTTCTCGGTTTACTTCAAGCAAAAAAAATACAGAAAAAGGGAAAAAAAAGAAGGAAAAAAGCTTCCAGGTACAAGACTATTTTCCCCCTCTCAATTCTCGATGCATGAAACACACAATTTATATATCTACAGAAATTTGATGACGAATGTATGTTCTTTCATGAAATAAAACATTCATGCAGAATATTCTTTGTGTTTCACAGAAGCAGAATTTAGGTAGCATTTAAAGCCTAGAGTTGCTGGGAATGAAGTCAAATAACTTCAAAATCAGCAGTAAAAATAACTGAATCACAAACTTACTTCTTAATAACAAATTTGATTTTGCCACTTCCACGGACAATTCTTTCAAGGCGTGGAATTCCAAACCATGTAGGACTCCGGAAGGGGACTCCTTCTGGCAAGCCTTCAACGATCAAGGACTCGGGGTTTGATTCAAATACAGAATAGGGAACTTTCACTGCCTCTGAAAGCCCCAGAGCTTGGGCTGAAAATAAAGATTAAATTACAGATTACACACTTAAATGGGTGGAATTTTATATCAAGTGATTTTAAGAATCTTGTCTTATAGTAGCTCTGCTACTCCCCCCCCCCCAAAAAAAGCCCCAGAAATATTTAAATATATTTAAACAGATTCCCTATTATTTTCTGTGGAGTAACGGAAAACGGGGACTTGGCTCATCCTGTTACAGATAATATCTAATGTAGGCTTGCAGTACCTAATGTTTTATTTTGAGAACTTCTTTTCATCCAAAAGCTTTTGTGCATCATCTCTTGTCACACAACTGGAAAAATTATAGCCTAGGATGCTGTTATAAAAACATTTATGTCAGTTATAGGAAAGAGTAAGTAAAACATAGGTAAGAGGAGCCAAGATTTCCCCATCTGTCCTAGTATACTTCTGATACTTAAGTAAATACAGTAACGTTTAAACAGAGGAGTTTTAAAATGCAGCAGCCTTACAGAACAGTTCATTTAGCATTTAACTTACCAAACTTCATATTAAATATATCTTCTACTTGCTTTCTTAGCTTTGTGATCTTGGCATTCCAATCTTCTTTCACTGAAAACCAGAAATAGATGTCAGAGAATCACGCAGCTGTAGATACAGAGGTACCTTTGAACATACTTCTTTCAACATAAAAACTTGAAAACTAACAACACAATCACATCTGAGAAGACAGGGACACGCAATGAGCAATGATTATTAATAGTAGCTTAAATGATACACATAATTTCCTCTACATAATGAAAAATCTGTTTAAATGTAGTTACAAATTTCAAACACTGACCCAAGTACAACTTGTTCTTAGATGCAGGAAGAAATTATTTTAGTGGATCTTACAAAACTTGAATTAATAAATCTATGGGAATTAACAGCAGGTCAGCAAGCCTGTCTGAGTCTGAGTCTGACATTGGTCTCAGCACAGTCCATTTCTACCTGTGAGAAACTTAGTCGAGAGAAGCAAGAAATTCAAAACAATAGAGGGAGAAAACAACAACACAACTGCAGCTAGCATTTTTCTTAAATGCTTAGAATACCTATGTTGTAAATAACTAATAATAGTATGGTGTAGTTAAAACAGGCAATGAATCTATTGTTGTAGTTAAGCAACCAATGGATGAGGAACATGAATGATAAACATACAAAAGTGTATATATATGACACTGACTTTTTAGAATAGAGTTTTTGCTGGCACTCGATGCTAGAACTTGTGTGTGTCGTGTCCGCCTCGACTGCGACATTAATCATAGTGTCTAATAACAGTCTTCAGAGTAGAACATGAGGATTTAAAGAGTGCTTTGCTAAACATTGTGATTAGCATTAAAAAAACCCATCTTCAGTCCTATTCTCTATCGTAAATAAAAGCCAATTATAGGATTGCTAGCCAGTGCAGACAATTTGTAGCTCAGATTAAGAAGAAAGAAAAGGATGTCCAATAAAAAGCACTTTTTTTTTTTTCTACCAAACAGCATTGTAGAGGTTTTGCATGGCATGGTTTTTGGTAGTGGGGCGGCTACATGGGTGGCTCCTGTGAGAAACTGCCAGAAGCTTCTTCCATGTCCAGCAGAGCCAATCCCTGTGGCTCCAAAGATGGACATGTCACTGGTCAAGGCTGGGCCAATTAGAAATGATGGTAATGCCTCTGTAATAACAGATTTAAGAAGAAATATAAAAAAAACCCCAAACGGTGGCACAGTTGTAACTGCGGGCAGAGAAAAGTGGGGTGAGAACATGTGAGAGGAACAACTGTGCAGACACCAAGGTCAGTGAAGAACAAGGGACAGGAGCTGCTCCAGGTACCAAAGTCAAGATTCCCCTATGGTGCAGACCATGGTGAGGCAGCTGTGTCCTTGCAGCCCATGGCGGGCATGGGAAGCAGAGATCCACCTGCAGCCCATGGAGGAGCACACCCCAGAGCGGGATGGATGCCTGGAGGAGGCTGTGAGCCCGTGGGAGACCCATGGAGAGAGGAGCCCTGCTCCCAGTCTGGAGCAGCCTGTCCTTGGATGACTGCATCCCATGGAAAAGTGACCCATGCCACAGCAGTGTGGGGACAACTGTTGCCCATGGGAGGGACTCGAGAGTTTCAGCAGTCTTGGGGAGGACTGGGGCTCGTGAGATGGAGCCACGTCAGAGAGATTTGCAGAGAACTGTCTCCTGTGGGAGGGATCCCACGGTGCAGCAGGGGAATGACTTCTCTCCCTGAGCAGCAGGAGAAGCTACAGGTGATGAACTGACCATGGCCACCATTCTCTGCCTCTTTGTACCACTGGGGTATGAAGTAGAGCTGCAAGGAGGGAGAGCTGGGAGAAAGGAGTTTTTAAATGCTTATTTTACTTCTCATTATCCTGCTCTGATTTTGTTAGCAATAAATTCATCTTATATCTCTAAGTTGAGCCCGTTTTGCCCATGGTGGTATTTAATGAGGGATATCGTTCAGAGTCTTTATCTTAACTCACGAACCCTTCGTTACATTTTCTCTCCTCTGTTCAGATGCAGAAGGGAGTGAGCGAGCAGCTTGTGTGGGTGCCTGGCATCCAGCTAATGTCAACCCATGACATCATACTTCATTACTTTTCATCACAACTGACAAGTAACAATTAACTGCTACCGAGCCAAACCAATTCCGAGCTGTGAAAGGCATGCAGGAAGGAAGCTATACAGAAATTTTTTGTTTCCAAAGCATATTTTTGATTCATAAATTACCTATTTTGCTTATTTCTAGTGTCTTACACTTCCATGGCAAGATAATAATTAATTTTTTTTTCAGTCTGGCATACTTATTTGATAGATTTCACAGGTATTTAACACCTGCACATGTGTTTATACTTATTCTCATGTTGTAGTCCTAGTAGCAAAGGAATCAGACTGACTAACTTACTTCTAAAAAATTGTTTGTTATTCACAAACTGTCTGTTGATGGCACAGGATTACTATTTTCCAAAATAATAATACTTTGCTTAAAAAAGTCTAATATTCTTCGGCAACATTAGGTTCGCATCTACAGTAGGAAGATCCTTGGCCTTTGTCTGGGAAAGTGATTTTCACTGGACTCTAAGCCCAGGAAAACATTTGCTGTGTTTATCTCTCTGACATCGGACCCTGGACCCCAGCAAGCATGGTGGGCACTGGTAATTCCAGAATCACCAGTAAGCTAGTGAAAAATACAGTGAAATAACTAGTACAAAAAGAAGTAGTATTCTGTACCTTCCAACAATCTGAGGTTTAAGAATCATCATCACTACTTGCCTGTTCTTTCAGACAGAGGATTTTATTAGCTGGGTTTTTTACTGCTGTCACTGGCATATGCCGTTACTACTTCGAAAAAACCCCAATCTTGATGCTGCCTTTTCCTCTGCTCCACAAGAAAAACAGCCTTTTCTATTTAACTACCCTCTTACTGAATATGAGTTTTTTCCTAAAATCCCCCCAAAATCCCCAATACATTGTGATGATGTAAGGTGACTATTGCTTGCATGATTATGCATTAATATTTATCATATTAAATCATATTAAATCATATATCTTCTTTTTATTTTTTTCTTCCAGTAAGCTCTGTGTGTATAAAAACATAGGAAGCCCTGGATCTCAGCTTGTGTTACTACTATAAGCAGATTCATACTCCTAAAAAACCCAATGAGATCCGGATTGCACATTCCTGTAGCAAGAAAGCACCAAGACACTTCAATTCAGGGCATTTGGAAATAAACCCCAAACTGTTTCTTCTCCCTGTTAAAGGCACTTCATGCTTTCAAAAAATCCCTACAATTCCTCACCAAAAGAGACCTGAAAGAGCCCAGGGTCAGCTGTGAAATGCCAAGAGACTCCAGGGCTTTGATTCAGGCCAGGACAGTAACTCCAGATCTCTGGGGCTCTGAAGGTGACCCAGTCTAGTTATTCAAAGGCAGCTGGGACTGCACCAGGATTTCACGATCCAGGAAGCCATCCACGTCCACAGTGATCAGTTTATTCCTTCCAACCCTCATGAAGAATATGCCAGCATACTCATCACACAATGGTTACTTCTTGAAAAATGCTGCATTGATCTAGATGCATTTCCCCATCAAACCCTTCCATTCCCACTTGGAGACAGCACCTGTCTTACCTGGGGTGTTCGAATTGGGCTGAATAACTTCAGTTGAAGTGAGAGTTAGCAGCTCTGGCCTGCAACCAGGACACAAATAATCTGCTTATACTTGACATAAATTAAATACTACTACCTATTATGACATGAATTGAAGAGCTTTAACTTTTCTATTATGTTTTTCACACTTTTCAACATGCTACAGATATGCAAAAGATGTTTTGAAATACTTGTCTGGATTGCAAATACCCACTTTATGATGCAGAATATCTAATTTGCTTATTTGGTAACCAGAAACCAAATGCTTCATGACTTAATGAAACCAAGTGCTTGATTACACACGGGGTGTTTGTTTGGACTCTTTCTTTAAAAACCCTCCATGTTTAGACTTACCTTTTGATCACAAATTTTATTTTGTTGCCCACTTGAATTATTTGTTCAAGGCAAGGGATTCCATACCAGGAGGGACTCCTAAAGGGGATGTTCTCTGGCAGCCCTTCAACATAGAGGTCAGTTGGATGAGCTTCAAATTTCTTGTATGGAACAGCTTTGGGCTCAGTGCTCCCCAAAGCCTCAGCTGTTGGAACAAAATACATCCAGTAACTGGACAGATTGGCCAATTAATCTTCATTAAAAGCTAGCTGATACAAATTCCTCAGGCTGTTGCAATTGTGATCTTAAAATCTGGTACAATGCAGGGCATTTAAATCCAACAGAACCCAAGTCTCAGCACAAAAAAAATGTAAAAAATTTGCCATATTGTATGATGTTGCTGTTGGGCAGTCACAATACCAGGCTGGAGATTGCTGGACTGCTCATTGGGGCATAATACATTTTTTTAATCCAAAATTGTTAATCTATTATAGAGTGTCATGAAAAATTTTATTCTAGCTCTTACGAAGTTGACTATTTTTTCATATTGGACACAACATAAAAACTCACCCAGAAATGTTCTAATACTAATTACGATGATATCGCAGTGGATATAAATTTAAGTAAATAACTGCTTTATTCACCATCAAAGGAAAAAAATCCAAATAGGAAGGAATTGAGAGCAATCAGAAGAGCTGTATATGTATGACTTAAAATTCTTTTTAAGCTATGAGTTTACCTTGTATAAGCAGTAAACTAAAACATTCTTTTTCACTCAACTGCAAGAATTTTAAATACTTGGAAAAAAAAATCTGAACAAAGGTCTCATTCTCATAGACATTCAAAGGATGGAATGAAAGCAACCTCCAAGAAATACAAAGCCATAAAGAAAAGAAAATTATAATACTGTACTCACCAAACTTTTTACAGAAAAGTTGATCTACCATCTTTCTCAGTTTGGTGACTCTGGCATACCACTCCTCTTTCACTGTATTTGAGACTGACAGAGAACAAAACCAACATTCCCTAATTATTTTGGTTATGTTTTTTAATTTATAGGATGCATAATCATCCTGCATTTTCAGGTAACACATAAATGCTGTGTGTAAGAAGTATGGATTCAACTTGGAACTAGACAAAATTATCATAAAATAATGACAGAATATTAAAACTGAACAAAACTCCACCGAACCAGTGATATCACTCTTGCTACAAAATACACACCATGTATTGGCCTGAAGAACTGCAATACTTTCATCATCCACTTCCAAACTGCAGATCCCACTTGGAGATGGGAATAGTTTTTCAATGGTTTAATTTCCTGAAGAATTATCTTGATATTCAGTGCGGAATTAGGCATGCATATGGGATGAAAACTTGCTTTCAAGGGATCAAAGCACATAGAATACAAATAACTTTTTCCTCCTGAATATGTCGTTGTGACCAACAAGTGAAGCTTCCCAGTCTCAAAGAAGACATTGGCCAGCTGCCATGCCATGGGTTTAGTCAGAATGCAAAAGCAATGACTTGTGTTCCATAACTGCACCTGACTGGGCTATCAGCACAAGCAACAGCTCACACTTCTCCAGCCATTCCCGAAATCTGACTGGTCTGTCTTGCAGCCAGTATCAGTCTTCTCAGAGTTTCAACTGAATCCATTAGCCATTCCACTAAATCTTCCTGACCAGCCTGCTTCCCACAGGAATGCAAATGAAAATCATCTTTTCCTCTGACAGTCAAAATACAGGTTCCGTACTCATCCCATTCCTTTCCTGCTGGGGACACAGGCTATCAGGGCCTATGGACAGAGCAGGAACTGGACATGGAGCCATAGGAGGCTGAGAGAGCAGGGGCTGGTGCTCCATATCTCTGTCTCCTGAGATGGCGGTGGACACATGGAGCAGCAGAGTAGATAATGAGCTACTGGGAAAGAGGGAATTCTAATAGGAAGAAAACTGCAGGACAGGAGACTCAGACAGCTGCTGTCTTCTGTGTTCTCTGAGATGTTATTGACAGTTTCCAGGGATGCTCTCTTCTCTTAGAGAGGATGCAGAGGTCACATGTAACTATCTCTAGTCAAGTGATAGTTGGTGATGTCAAGCAATATAAGCAACTGTTGAGAACCCCATGCCATAAAAACTGGTTACCACTAGTTTCCTTAGCTACAGGGGTTTTATGAGACAAGCAATGTACTTGCTTTGCCTTCATAATCAGTACAACCGTATTAAAAATGACTAAAACAACAGAAAAAAGGGCTAATTAAAAAAGCCACATAAGAGTCCAGTTAAGGGTAAGGCTCAGTTACTAGCCTACCTATTATTTTTGTAGTCAAATTTTCTACTTGAAGGAACAGTAGGTTATTAAGACTCAATACACAAAGTCAACTTGTACTTCAGGAAAAGTTTAATTCCTGCACGCATGTTAAACAGACATCCTTATAGTATAACTGCTTCGCTTAATTTAGATCCTTAATACTCACTTTAATACAGTCTTTGGTATACTTTTTACAACAGAAGACTATGAGTATATAACACACATAAAGGTGCTGCACTAGTGCGAACACTACTGTCTATATGCTTGTGTTGTCTGAACTAAGGACTTCTCTGGTATTACTAAAACTTCACAGTTCAACCAGGGTGAGGTTGCCAGACAGCATTCTGGAGTTGGGAGCAATTTGTTTGTAACTGTTGTTCAAGGCATACAAGCTTTTAGCACTTGGTTTAATTGGACAATTTAAAAAAATGCCCGGAAGCCCAAGAGACAATAGAATTCAACTGAAGAGAAAAACAAGTCTGAGAAAGGAATTTACCAACTAATGCCCATGCAAAAGCACAATTCTTTCAAAACTTGATTTTTTTTCCATGCTGAACTTCTTTTTACCAACTTGAAGGGAAATTAGTTCATGGGTGCAATTCCTGTAGTCTTATTTTTACATGGTCATTTTTCCTACCCTTGGGTGGGCGCTCAATGGAGACAAGACATGTAAGAGCATGCATCTGCTGAAAAGTATTCCTGATGGGAAAAGTGGTTGGAATGCATTATCTTTGCACCACTATGGGCAAATGTAGCCCCATTACCCAAGGAAATCAGATACTATAGTAATAAATGGTACTGTGTTCCCTGCTGAATTTCAGTTAATCTAATTTTGGAAACTCCCATATATAAGCAATTATTCCATGGTACAGAGTTTCCCTACCAAGTAAATTCTATCAGCTGTGGAAACTGCTGCCTTTTCTCTATATCTCAATAGACAAACACCTAGCTAGCTCATTGTTTTTCTTTCTGCCAAGCTGGATCAAATCCATTGACAATGTTAGTAACACTAGCTTGGATAACCAATGGAAAACTCTATAGCTAAAGAAAATTTAAAATCAGAGGAATTGCTTGCAATGTATTATTAGTAAAAGCAAATTGTAGCCACCACTGAGACTGACAAATGGGAATATCATACTGCACTCGTACAACTCACACATTCGAAAACCTACCTCCTGAGACTGTTTTGTCCAGTGCAACATCCTTGGAATTCAGAAGTTCATGCCTGAAAGATTTAAGATACATGTTTCAACAGTGACAGACACTGAGAAACTAGCCTCCAGTTACAGTGTCAAGTTACTACTTATTCAAGGATCAAAACCAAAAAACCTCCCAGGGGACATCATAATCTCCAGCACTAAATTCCAATTAACACAAAAGTATCCACATGGCTGGAACCCTAATGACAAAACATTTTTCATGCCCCATACCCATATCTGCTAGAGCTGTAACATTTCGTGGTAACATAGAAGTTCCATTTAACTTGCCTCTGAGTTCTAAGATACACTTAATCAGAAAAAAAGACCCAAATTAAAAATTTAACCTCTAAAAAAGTAAACTTCAAAGCCCACACTTCTGTTTCTGAAATATATCTAATTTTATCCACAGCTGAACAAACATTCTGATATTTCTCACAGAGCCAAACTAGTTTTTTAGCTGCTCTGGTTACGCATCCCAAAATCAATGAACACCATAAATTGATTTCTGTTAACAACTAACACATATTTGACAAAAGCAGGTGTCAGCACTGCATAAACAATTACATTTATGTATGATGTCTGATTTTAGGTGAAACAAAAGGTAGATCTACACTTCTCCCTCTTTTCTAGTTATCTGCAAGCAATACTATGATAGAAACTGACCATGTTCCTCTCAAATGTAAGCAGCTAGCACCCGTGGTAAAGGCAGCATGCACAGGGGCAGGAGTTGTCACTGCCCCCAGTTCTAAGCCTGACCATTGCAATCAGCAGATTCCTGTCCATTTCAAAAACTCTCAGATTAGGCCCTACATCACCGAACACAGGAAAATGTCAGCTGTTACTCACTGAAGCTTCCTTTAAGCTTCAGTCAGTCTCCATCTGAGGTCTCCTTCATGTATACTACCTGATCTACCTCCAGACACAGGAAGGACACACATCCAACTAAATCATAGGAACCAGCAACTATGTGCTGGCCTCAAGCCTGCCCTGGGAAATGCTTCATACAAATACAGCCATAGACACCTTGATACAACATTCCACCAAGAAAAAAAACAACCATAAGCTGAAATTAGGCCAGGATCCTCACATAGGATCAAATATCCCAAAGTCAACTGCATTCAACATGTACTGCAGCGATCTGAACACTACAAAGAGATCTGCCCCTGACAAGAAGTCCACAATATTGAAGAGATCGGTCCAGAGATCTCTCCACCACCACTGTTAAGTGTTCCACTAGTCCGATAAGCTGAATTTATCAAAGTGAACATCAACTAAAAACTACTTCTTAGTACTGCAAATGAATATGTCAGTAGAAACCAGTCTGGAAATCCTGGAAGAAAAATGAAGCAAAAGTGGAACCAGCCGAATACAATGAGTAATGTAGGGACAAAAATGCAGAATTCCTTACTTTTTAATCACAAACCGGATCCGCTCCTTTGCTAGAAGTATCCTCTCCAAACGGGGAATGCCATACGTGGATGGACGCCTGAAGGGAATCCCTTCCGGCAAACCTTCAACATATAAGTCTTCTGTATGTGACTGGAAGAGTGGGTATGGGATACACACTGGACCTTCTGCTTTTATAGCTTGAGCTTTAAGGAAAAAGGAGAACAAAAACATTAGACTAGCTTGTGGCTCTATTCAATTACCTGTTTCATATGACTCTGATAAACATGATAATTAGCATACAGGCAATAACCCCTCAGCACATTTAAACATGTAAGCATTCATGTTGTGAGGGATTGTTTTTGTTTAATAACAAAATCACTCTGATTCACAGTAAACAAGCTGCAGCCCTGCATATGTATGCAGAGCATCCTCTTTTTCCTTTATGTAAACATTTAGTAACAGTGACTGCACCTGTTAGGGTGAAGATTCTCACTACTTTGGTTTTGCTTAATAGAGTATTTCGAAAGATGAAGTTATCTAGACTTAATTATAAACCAAGCATTCAGTTCACTAGCTCTGGTATTATTTGTTACTACTACTGGGTTACAAGTGATTAGTGCCTTGGAGCAGGGGCACACATCCCTTCTTTTCAGTGAATTCCCAAAGTTTCCATGTATTTTAGAAATCTAAAGAACTACTAATGAAATAAACAATACACTTCTAACACTGCTGAAAAAAGCATGGCCGTACTAATGAAATCTTTGAAATGAATGAAAAGCAAGTAACTGACTCAGCCACAGCTGGAAAATAACCTTATTTCTTTAAAAAAACCTCATTTCTTTAAGTTATGAGGATCACGCTATTATCAATACACCTATCAGGCTGGCAAATACTGGAGAATGACACAAGAGTTTGCAAATACCGAAAGGGCTGATTTCTTTATACTCACAAAGGTATGTTAATTTTGTAGGCCATGCAACAAGAAATCTCTATTACCATGTGACTGGTCTGCAAATAGTTTGGTACGTTCTGCTGTTTTGATATGGAAATTGGATGCAAAAAATTATCTGAGGTGGGAAAAACCAAGCTAAGGCTAAATTACAGTACAGTGATGTTGTGGCAGCATTTCCGAAAGTAAAACTACTTAGGGCACCTTTTCAAGCAACTTAACGTAATATCCAAGCGGCCCACGGTTCAGACATTGTCTATGCAAAATGCTCTCATTAACTTGCAAATTCT
The DNA here is from genome assembly GCA_013398015.1 of Oreocharis arfaki. Taxonomy (NCBI): domain Eukaryota; kingdom Metazoa; phylum Chordata; class Aves; order Passeriformes; family Paramythiidae; genus Oreocharis; species Oreocharis arfaki. The sequence continues at coordinate 5,705 of VZRR01010837.1, read as the reverse complement.
TAAATGAAATAAAACAATTTAGGTGTTAAAGGTATTTGGGTAACACACTCTTTCAACTGCTTGAAACCAGAGTATTTCTAGAGACGTTTATCACAAAAAAGGGGGAAGCTTTGAAAACAATGTATCTTAGTCTTCTATTTTGACCATAATGAAGTACCAAAATCTTAGAAAACTGCAAGAAGAATGGTGTTTCAACTAAATTTAGTTTCAACTGGCAAATATAAGATGGCCAAAACAGGAGATAGAGAACAGATTCAGAGAGATGGACATGAACCTGAAGATGACTCTTAGCAAATACACTAATGAAACCCTATTCAAACCTGTGCCAAAGGAGCTCCAGAGTAATCACCAACAGTTCTGTTGTGTATCACACCAGCTCTTCATCAATATAGATTTTTACTCCAGTTATGTACCTCTTTCAAGAACAGGTGGAGCCAGGAGACTGCTGTTCCTGCCACTTGAGAAGACCATTGCCCCTCCCTCCAACATGCCAGTGGCTCAGAAACAGCAGCACCAACACCAGCGCAGTTCAATGGGTGGCAGAAGGAGGCAGTGAGACAGCAATGCTGGCACACAACAAACCGGAGGTTGATATTGTGGGGCTGGAGTTCCCCAGGCAACCCCAGGATTCCCATCTGCTGCTAGAACTGCTTCATAAGCTCCTCTCTTCCCAAGAGGGTCTGCTGCCATTGTCCCTCTGTGTTTCAAGCCACAACGCTGGTTATGGTGGCTGCCATCTTGGCAAGGGGATGCATACCCCACCATTCTGGATTTCCCATTGTTGCCAGGGACTTCCAGAGATTTAGCAATTTTGTACCTAATGATTATTCACTCTTGCTTTTTGCCTGTTGCTGTTTTGCTTGTTATTAGACTGTTATTTTTTCACTTACATCTACTAGTATTCATTCCTTATTGCTGGAAAGGGACTGGTTAATACCATAAGGGGAGGCAACTCATTCCATAGTGACTACCTCTTAAATTGTCTTAACCTAACTTAATTTTCTTAAACCAACTTTGCTACATGCAAACATCAAAACCAAAATTAAAGCAATTCACTAAGAACGATGCTCCTTTCTAGAGCAATTAAAATACAGTGAATCAGATTCTAAACTGTATTACCTTGGTGCAAGCTGCTTTCAGCAGGCTGTTTAATTGTCAGATGATAGTCACACCCCAAACATATAGTAACTCCAAATCACAAGGTCTATTCTGAAAGCACTTCCACTTTTTGTGGCAAAGGAACACCAGCATTTATTTTTAAATCTTTGCTGGTGCTGTTTTAGTTTGTGATATGTGGACACAAAATGTATCTAAGTGCAGCATTTGGAGACAAATTCCAAGTTTGCTGCTTTTTCTTTCCAAGAGCCATTAACATATATAATTTTTGCTTCACTGCAAAACAATCACAATCAAAAATGAGCAATCGATGAGTGGCAGCCTCTCTTTAGTACCATTCTAAAGACTCTTTCACTTAAGGATTCAGTTCAATTACAGAAAAAAAGACAGTTCTCTCAAATGTGGGTGCCGAAGATATGTGAGCATGCAGGTGCTCCAAGAGACTGAGCGCAACTGAAAAATAAAATCAAGTTTTGCACTTTGGTGCCAAACACACACATCCCATTTTGAAATAATTCTGCTCATCAAAAAAGCTACATTCCCCAATTTTATGTCTTCTAACAGTATTTAGCCCTTTGGTTCTGTCAGTTCTGGTGTGCTCCTGAGCCGATAACAAGATGCGTGCCAAAGAGCAGTCTGTCACTTACAGTGACAAAAGACTACAGGCAATGGCTTGGACAGGAATGTAACACATACCGTATCTTTCTTCAAACAGCTCTTCAACTTCCTTTCTCAAGTCTGTAATTCGCGTATTCCATTTGTCTGCAAAGAAAACAGGAGGGCATATCAGACTACAAACAAAACTGAGAATCTCTTGTAAAATCTGTTACCACTAAACGAAATATGCAGTGTGTACTTTTACTGCTCACTTGCAAACAGGTGCCTGCTGAGTACAGTACAGACTACAGCTTAAAATGCATGGATACATTCAGAAAAAAAGAAAAGTACAGAATAAAATGTTTAAGATTACTTCCCAAACTTGTATATTACGTGAAGTTAAAAAATACACAACACAAACCAGATTAAAGTAGCTTCTGAAAATGATTTCTCTCTTTGATGGCTCAGTTAGCAGCTCTTGCTGCTACCAGGGGGTAGCGGCAGTTTGTAGCCACTGCTGATAGTTATCTAAATTTGGGTGCTGAAAAGCTTAATTAGTGAACCTTGATAAAACTTACAGAAAGTACATGGAGTTGTTTTGGTGCAAATCTGTACAACTACCTGGATCAGGAGGCATCTGCCATCCTCTACCTTAACCCAAGCCCTGGTGTTGCAAAATATCCCCATAAATTCTATTTCTGAAAGAAAATACAGCTGCAAGACAGAATTTATCCAAATCCAAACCTGTGTTCCATGGAGAGCTGGATTAAATGGTAGAATTTTAACATCTAATTTTCTGCCTGTAACAGAGCACACATTTTCACTGTTTTTTGTACTATCTCCATGCTTTTATGAAAATCCCTCTTTTGTAGATGGTACCAGATGTTGTCTGGCCTTTTAAGAAAGAGTTAAGCAAGTGTACTTACAATTTGTTTCCTACTCCAAAGACTTGAATCTAGTAACTACAAAGGTCAAAAAATTAGGCCATTCAAGCATTACACTTCCAGTTGCCAAAAAATTCTTATATTAGACAAGACAGAAGACTGAATTTTGAGTCCATATCAAAAGGGGCTTAAACATTCATTCTCAGACCAATGTACACAACTTTGGGGTCCATATTACAGCTTTTATTTTTTTAATGTAATTTCATGGCTATCAATAGGATAGAATGCTTCATATGTAGGCAAGAATCAGGGAAAAGGGTGTTTTGCCATGCTGCCTTGCACCCACATATAAACTCTTCATTCTAGTTACCTGGCAGATAATCTACTTTAATTAACCTGTTTATATTTTGAAATTACATCTTTGTGGATATACAATTACTTCTGCCACTCTTTTACTGCTACCCTGTACTGTACAGCTTCTAATGTGATAAACACAACTTGAGCTCAATGTTTTTGACTCCTGTGTGACTTTCACCATACAGTTATTTCCCCCTTTAACTGCAGATACAGACCCAGAAGAATCTCTCTCTAAATTCAGCACAACGAAGGACTGTATTTTCTGTTGACCGATGGAACAATGGAATAACAGCAGCTTTGCCAGAAGAGTCAGGAAAATATGGCCAGAATTGGCTGATCTAAAGGGGAAACGCTGCTTTACTCCACAGAGCTGGCGAAGACCCATGGACAGTCCTGGGACAAGGGTTTCTAAAGGCACCTGTGTGACTCCAGACTGGAACTCGGAGGAAAATGTCAAGATTTGACATCCCTTCAGTTCATCAAGCTCTAAGGCAGACTCCATAAACAATCTCCTCTAAAACTCAGGCTAGTTTTCATCAGAGGGGGAACAGGCAAAAAGAATGTCATACCATACTACAAAGAAACCATATAAATAATACTGTTCTGAATACTGGTGGGTGCTGCAATTTTAGGAGAAGCTACTCCCACCCAGCCTGGTCTACCTCTCTGTCGGTGATTGAAACACGGAGCCAGACCGGCAGGGAATCTGAATCGTTTATTCAAAGGAACAAGCTGGTTTTATACGCTTCTTCAAGACACAGTATTTCCTCTAAGTGACCTATCACACGTTGCCATGTCAGCAATGCACTTTCTAAATGTCCTTCCATTGGGTGATCGCACGCTGTTCACCGTCTGTCAGCTTCCGGCAGGCTCCTCTCCACAGAGCCCCGCCATGTGACATCTCCTCTCCCCAGGGTCCGGGAGAGACAAGCCTCTATGTGCTGCCATGTGCTCCTTTGTGCTGCCATGTGCTTCAGCAGGCATGTCCCACAGCCTGCAGCTCAACTCCATCCCATCTCTTCCCACAAATTCCCCCTTTTTTGTTTATACAAACAAAAATCAGGAAACAAAACACTTCTAACATTAGAACATGTTTGACCCACGGCCTGTACCATGCCAGCTCTATGCAACTAGTTCCTGCAGATCTTTTTGTTAGTGAGCCTGTGATTCACCAAAATGTCATTTGACAGGGGTTAGGTCATTCTGAATATGATTCATAAAATTAAGAACATGTAAGGCTTTTGTGGAGGGTATATCTCATCTCTGCACCCCCTTTTTTAACAACTTTTTTAACACAAACATCTTTAAACCTACCAAGTTCAGGAGAACGTGTAATATGCAGTTCTCTTACTATGAACAGTACAACAAGCACTTACAGAGCAGAAATAAGGAAAGTAGTATCTTCAACTCCTTAAATACTTGTACCATCACCCAGAGCCTGCAATCACTGAGAGTCTCATTTCACAGTGAGGACTTGGAGAACCTTTTCTGGACAAGGTTTCAAAGTTTACCTTGAAAGAGGGTCCCAGCTCTTATAAGATCAGGTCAGGAAGACTAAGTGACTTCATTACACTTTTAGGGCAGAAACATCTGGGTTTGATGGTATGATTTCCAGTCAGCCAGGGCTAGGACTTGGCCAGAGCCCCAAGCCTTGACTGAGAGGATTTCCCTAAAACTCCTACAAGCAAACCTTTATTAATATAATCAAAAAGGATGCATATAAGTAACATTAAATAATTATCTTACAACTAAATCCCTTTATAAGGGAAGTCCTTATCAGACGACACAGATTTCTTTCTCAAGCGTCTATTCTGTTTTCTGGGTGCATGTACTTTCGTTCTGCAGCTACTCATAACAGATTACCCACCTCCTTTCTCCTATCCTGTTATCTAATACTGGAGTTCAATACTAAAGGAGCAAAGTCTTCTAAAATGTCCAAACAGCAGCACTGACACTACCAACACCTGCTCTTTTTAAATTAGAGCAAATGAAGAGCCTTTCTTCAAAACTTCACACATTCATTTTGTGTTTTAACTAGATCTTGCAATACCAGAGAGACATGCCACTGTCTGTACGTGAACTTCAAAGTGAATATAAAGAGGAAATATCCTCAGTACAATTTGTGAAGCTCGGGAATAAAGATACCCGAATAACCTGTGAGATCCAAATCACTGCAATCTAACTGCATAGCAGCTAGCTCAAAATAAAATTTTCTTGAAAGCAGCACAGAGAGATGATCAACTAAGTCACCTCAAAGTCAAAACTGAGCAGGTAAGCCCTGAGATAGTCTCAAACTCGTGATTATATATCGCAAGCAAAACTAAAACTCCTGTCATCCTAATGTGTCCTTTATTCCCTTTCCTCTCCAACTGCAGTCAAACACATTGTTTCTTCGCATTCAAAATTGCTGGCCTTCAAAGATTAGATGATGTTTTCTACTGAGGGAACGTATCTAACAGAAGCTTTGGAAGCACGAACTCCTATATATTCTCCGCGAGTAATGCTGTCTTTATGTTCTCCCAACCAAAAGAAAAAAAGAATGATACATGTTGAATGGCCGACTAGTATTAATGATGTTTTAAGAACACAGCTCTCAAAATTTGAGTCATTTTGACTAAAATTGGTACCTGTCACGCAAAAAATATGTTAGAAGGAACTCCAAAAGAATTTTTCCTTCGACTTCAAATTCCATAATTCCAACTAAAAATCTTAAATACTGTGCCAAAAGACATATTCCTGACTGCACAGGAC
>VZRR01010836.1:169549-223635 GCA_013398015.1 Oreocharis arfaki | reverse complement strand
GGGCGAGGCCGCGGGGCCGCCGCTCTCCCTCCTCCCCCGACGCGCTCAGGGGTCTCGGTGTGAGAGAGGAGAAAAGAGGGGGAAAAAGAGCAGAGCGGGGTGACGGACGTGTCCCCACGGCCGCCCCCGGGACCGCGGATACCGCCGGTACCTCGACTGCCGCCGTCGGGGATGCTCCTGCCGCGCTCGCTGCGCTGCGCGGCTGCCGCAGTCCGCCGTGGGCTCCGGGGGGGGCAGCGGGTCTGGCACTGCCGGGCCGGTTGTGAAACGCTGCCGGGGCGTGGGGTCGCTCTGCGGACGGAGGGCAGAGTCCCAGCGGAGCCCTATCGGAGCAGGGAGCGGGGAACGAAGGGGGCAGCGGCCCCCGCTGGTGGCCCGGCCCTGCCCCTGCCAGCGGCCTCCGGCCACGGAGGGCGAGGAAAGCGCGGCAGGTGCGGCTTTGGAAGAGGCAGGAGATGCCCGGCAGGACGGTCGAATTAACCTTGATACAGTCCTGGCATGGGAAACGTGCCAAAAAAAAACGCAGAGAAAGGAGCTCAGGCAAGGCTGGGCACATTCCGGTTAAAAATAGACCTGCCACAACTTGTTCTAAGAAAGGCACGGGGATTATTTAAAAATTACACGCAGGTGGTTACACGCTGCCTTTCGTGACACGATTTACCCAGGCCGTTTACTGCTGAAACTCCTCAGCTGGAGCTGTACCCCACTAAATCTCTGCCTACCGCACCTGCCAGGACAGGGCTGGCACCTGGGTCCTCCTGCCAGGGGATGGGGGCTCCTGGCATCGAGCACCCCTTCTCCTGCAAAGTTTAATCCCGTTTTCCCACATCAACACTGCCCTCCGAGGCTGGGAGTGCCCTTTGCCTTCAGATTGTGCTGAAACACAATTCCTCCCAGACACCAAGCTTGGCTTCTGTGGTCAGTTGGCTTCACTACCACCTCCTGGGCTATAGCTCAGCAGGAGCATTTCACAAGCTGTTGCACAAATTTCAGCAGTATACACCCCACTGTGGAGAAGAAAGACGTGAGCAACTGCTAAAACTTGCATGTAGGAGGCAACATGGAAGGCAAAACAGGCTGGGCTTGACAGGGCCCTTCCAGGTGGTGTATGGAAAGAAGCTGGGTTTGCATTTAAGAAAACACAGGTAGAAGTAGGAATGTTCCTCACAGGACCATTACCTGATGCAAATACCTCTCCTGATCCTGTCAGCATCCTTGTAGGCACGGCAGGGCAGAGCTGTGTGCAGGCCCAAGGGCAGCTGGGTAAGGAATTAATGCTACTGCAATCAGAGTAAAAGCCTGAGCCCTCAGCATGGAGCATTAGCTGGTGCCTGGGGCGACGGTGCTGCAATGCACCCACCCAAGGTGTGAGCAGCAGCAGGGAGGTGGATGGATTCTCCAGAGCTCACCCATGAGCCTGGAGGGTTTTCATGTCACACCAGTGCTGCTTGTACTCGGCAGCACACGCTGGAAGCCGATGTCCCAGCTCCCAGTTATCCCAGTGGTCAGCAGGGATAACCTCTGCAGAAATGAGGCAGTGGCCTGGGAGACAGTCTCTTTTGGTCCTTGTCAGGGACATCTTTTGGCCACGTAGGCACAGGAAACAAGACTGAGGGTGGTTTTAGCATTGCACAGTCTCAGCTGGGTGAGACACGTGGATTTCAGGGAAGTGTGGGATCCCGAGTGAGACAGAGGAATACCCTGTGCTCCCCACGCCTGGGAGCTGGCAGTGTTTTCTATTTTAATTCAGTCATTAAGGAACAATAAAGGGAGCTATTTATGGGAAAGCAGTGGAACTCCAGAGGAACTGGGAGGTGAGCAGTGCTGGGTGGGGGCTCTATCTGTAGTTACAGCAGCAAGAGGTGTTTTAGTGAGAAGCTGAACTCGAGATTCCCCTCTCCCCTCATTGCTTGTAGCTCTCACTCCCCTCTTGGAGTCAATTAACAGCAATGAGGCTCCTGTCGTGCCCTGGGGAACAGGCCTTTGTGCTGATCCTTACCGTGCTTCCAAAACCATCCAGCAGAGCCTGGGGAACAGGACTTTGGTTTGAAAGACAAGCTGTGCAGTATTTGGTTTCAAGAGTCCACCAAATAACACAGCTGATCAATAAATGTCCTCCTAGCTTGCACACCACGCTCACAGAACTTCAAGTTTTCAGCTGCAATCCTCCATCTCTGCTTAAATGCCTGCCTAGTCTCAGATTCCAAGTGTTTTCTGGAAGTCACACAACCCAGCCAGTGGCACAAGATGGGCAGATACAAAACCCAAACAGCACTCGACCATAAAAGCGGGTTCAGAAGATGAACAACAGGGAGAGGTTTTAAGGAACCTACAGGAATCAATGCAGCTCAGTTCATTTGTGGCATCACTTGTTTTGAAAGCTGTGGCTGATCTCACATTCGCAAGAAGGAGATACTGTGTCACGCAGAGCCCTGGTCTGTGGGCTGCATTGTGGCCAGAGTTCAGGCCGTGGAAAATGTGAAAGGGACACAAAGAAACAATGGGAATGATTGGCACAAGGACTGCAACAAGACTCAACAGCCCCACTGGCACTCGGTTGGCTTTCAGGCAGCGAGGAGGGGGGAGCCTGTCGTGCACAAAAGCCTATTGAAAAGGTGTTTGTCCAAAGGAGCAGTGCCAAGGCTTCCTTCAGCTGGGCTCCAGCTGACTTGGAGACCTCAGGAGAGGGGCTACCCCGATAGACTTCACTCCTCTGCAGAAAGGAGGAGCTGTGGGGGCACTCTGGAAAAAGCCACAGCCAGGGCTATGGCTCAGGTCAGATGGGGAAGTTCAGGATAAAAAGAGATTTGCTTAAAGACTTGAAAGGTATCCTGGAGAGTCAAAAAAGGTAGTAACAAGCAGAACTCAGAGAAGACAAAAAAGTCAAAGGATCAAAATTTAAATTGTAAAAAAAATAAAATAGGAGAGGAAGCAGGAATCAAAAAGAAGGTGGGTCACAAGTCAGGTCATGAGCCAGCCTGTCTGAGTTTCAAAGCCTCAACAAGCTTTGGAAGCAGCAGGATCCAGCTTTCCCTGCTCCAGATGAAAAGCAAGTTTCCCTTTTTGCTGCAGCTGGGCACAGCACTGTGGCATGAGTAAATCACAAGTTACTGCCTCTGAACCCCGAGGTGATGTGGTAATAACTTGATGTAGCTGTACAAGGTAATAGCGAGAACTACGCAAAACCCAGGGAGTCTCAGGAACAACTCACCCCTCAAAATCCTCCGTGGAATAACTTGTAGCATCTTAGTTGCAAGTTAAATTAACTGGATTTCCTCCTCTGTGTCAGAGGAAAGGCTGAGAGTTCAGCTTCTTGCTTGTAAAAAGCAGCAAATGTCACAATCAAAATGTGGTTTGGATTCCTCAGCTGACACTTTGCACCACGGACAGAGCGGAGCAAAGTGCAGAACACTCGAGGAGATGCTGGAGAGCTGAGCTAGAAAAGCACATCAAATCTCTCCTTTCAAGTTCTATCTTTCAAAGGCCAGAATAATAACAAAAAAGAAGTATTTGGTAAAAACAAGCACCTGCTGTTTAGCACAGAGAGCCAAAGACAGAGGACAGCTTCAGGATCTTTGTGGAATGAGTTTATGCAGAGAGACAGGCCACGAACATTGGTCTCCTCCTCCTGAAAACAGCCAGCAAGAATAGCCCTTTTCTTCTCCTCCTGTTTGTGCAGCTGTAGCCTTGCTGGCAAGAGGGGAAGGAGAATGAGCTCGAATCCTGAAAGGAAAGAAAGAAAACCCAGTGAGTTCCTGAGAAAAGCAGCCTATCTCCTAGACTCGTGCATTAAGGCTGTTGCTTTGTTCCCAGATTTGGGCTCAGACATAGCATTAGCATTCCCAGCTCACTCCTTCCTCATCCTCTTCATGTGCCACTCACAAGTGGAAGGTTTTTTAATAATAAATTGGGGAAAATTGGATAGCACAACTCAAAAAAGTACAACAGCCACGCAGCAGCTACCACAGCACACCTCAGCTGGGCAGAGGGTATGAGCTGCAAGGTCAACAAAGCCCATTTTTCGGTCAACTTTGGATAGAAATTGTGACTTCCTGCCAGCTTTTGTCAGTTAGCTCTGTATGTGCTGCTCTGGCAGCTCCCCTTTGCTAGAGGCAACAAATAAGCACCTTGTTGGAAGATCATACAGCTGTTACCCAGGATGCCACTTTGCATTTTCGTTTTCCAATCCAAGTTAAAGAAAAAAATTGCAAAAAAAAGAAAAGAAAAAAAAAAAAAAAGCAGTAGGGTAAATTGTCTTCCCAAAGCCAGGGAAAAACAAAACTCAGGGACACTTTGTGCCAGAGCTATCCAGAGATAATAAACTCAAGGATGCTGCTCCATCCTGCCCTGGTGGCAGATCCAGCTGCTAAGGGGAACATTCAGCAAATTCTTTACCCAGCCAAGTAGAGATTTTTTCCTAAATTTAACACTTCTGGTCACAGAGACACAGAAACTCGGTTGTACCATAGAAACACTTCTAGTGTCAGTATTTATTTTTACCTTAATATACATTTATACAGGCCATAATAAAAAGGCTATTACGCAACAGTTCAGTGAGTTATTACCTAGTTCCAAGAATAATGCATGCAATTACAAAGGAGAGGTAGAAACACCGTATTAAAGACCTAAAAATACAAACATTTTATAAACAAACACTTTCAAATTAACTGTTGGAATTTCATACAGATAAATAAGGTAAAAAGTACATTACTCTGTCAAAGTAAAGGAAACACATGGTTATCCCAACACTGAAACAATATTTTGATGTGTAAGCCCTGTACAACTTTGTCAAATAGTTCAGACCACTGTGTTTAAGAGGATTAAAATGATTTTGTCCTGGAGAATGGTTTATTCAAGTATTCAAGCAGTTGAGTAACAAAAAAAGTCCCAAAAATAAAGTGTAGGAACCATTTCCAGAGAAGCTGATCTGCCTAAATACTTTGCAAATCGCTGTCCTGATGATCTCATGGGATGCTTGAAATGACAACGCCTATAAGGCTAAATGAAGCTTCCCACCTCTCCCCCAAAATGCACACAAAATAATCCTGATTTTTCACACACTCTATATGTAGAGATTCTACATCATTTTATCAGCATCTCAAACCACAGCATTATTTTCTGGTTTNCACCGCTTTTTTTTTTTGTTTTTTTTTTTTTTGTTTTTTTTTTTCCCTTTTTTTTTTTTTTTTTTTTTTTGCATGGTTCCTTGCAGAACCTTTCAGCTTACAGTATTTATTGTAATACTGCCCAAGAAACAAACTACAGAGAACTGTCATTACACCCCTAAAGACTGCAGGCATTAATGCACGTATTGCATGCACAACAAAAGATGCAACCAAATCTCTAGAAAAAGCAAACAACCAGCAACTCAACATTGCTATTACTGAGAAAGTCCAGAGCAGTAGTTACTCAAGTATTAGACAAATAGGTATAAAATGGAAAGGTTCACATGAATACAAGTTTTTACACAGTTTGTTTGAAAGTCTTCTAGAAGCTACATTTGAAATCCTGAAAAGAATTTTATGTACACTGAAATGAAATTCAGCCAAGTCCATTGTGCCTTCTTTCTCTAGATTTTTTTTTTTTTTAATATAGTTCTTCAAAAATGAATATACAGTTGCTTTAGTAAATTAGTGCAAAACAAAATATTTTGGAAGATGATCATCGAATTGTATCCACATCAGCTGAAAACCTCCTGGGGATTTTGCACAGATGGAGAGAATTTCTTCCATCCCCACTTTTCCCCTGGGGTAAGAGCATGTTTGCCATCCCTTCATACGACAACCTGAGCCATGTGAGCTCCCAGACAAGGCAGCTGAGCCCCAAAAAGCTTCAAGCAGCACTTGCACATGGTTAGGGTTTCCCAAATTCGCTCAGCCACGTTTTACTGAACAACTTAAAAACTCTTGAGGGAATCTTCTGAGGGAAATGTCTCTTTTGTACCTGATGCAGAAGGATCCGCCCTCTAAAAACCTCACGAGGATAAAACAACAAACCCTGATCGTTCAAGTTCAAAGCACACGTAGAAGGATCAGTTTGAAACGTGAAGAGAGATTCTTTTAAATTCTGTTGCTAGGAGGGAAAAGGAGCTGCTGGATCGGTAAGGCAAGTGTACTTTTGGAATTTCTCCTCTTTGAATATGCTGCTGCTTCTTTGGTAGTCACCACAGAAATGTAAGAATCATCTTCCACGTGGGGCAGAACAAGGACAACAATTAAGCTGTAGTGAAAAAAGTGCAGTATCACTGATGTGGTCCCTTATGTTCACACCATCTGGTCCTCAGGATATTCCTACTGCTCATACACAGCCACTGTGCTGTAGCAGAGTGCAGAAAGCCTTCGCTCGATGCTGGATTTATCTGCAGAGAGAGGCACAAGACAGGTGATGAGCAGAGTTTATTTCACAACGAGTTAACCCCACGTCATTTCCATTATTCAGCTGAACTTACACTTGTGTACATTTTCTATGTCTGCAGGGTCTTGCAGTATTTTAGTCAGTCCTTCCAGCAGCAGGGCTGCCTTGTGGTATCGATATGTGATATCTTCAGTTTGCTGGAACATCTCATCCAGAGCTGCTGACTGCACCTGCAATCAGTCAGGACATTCAGTTTCAGAAACTCCATTAGCAAAACGAAAAATTCAGAATTAATCATCTAAAAGTGTCATTAAGAAACTGTTTTTCATCTTTAATTTAGCCGATGTGTTGTCATAACTTAAGACAGCAGAATGAAGGTGGAACTGGATGATCTTTAAGGTCCCTTCCAAGCCATTCTGATTCTGAGAAGACACTGAGATAACTGAGAATATTCTGCACAAAAAAAAGCTATAAAAGCACTTTTTGATCTTCTGTGTTTCCATGTTCATTTTTACATCTGCATTCTCTTGTAAGGAAAAGAAATTAACTGTGCAAAACATCACCATTATCAGGGTTAAGCACAACATTTGCCAGAATCTTTTGTGTGATACAAAGAATTCCCCCTCATCACTGAAGCAGTTAAGTTTCCTATGTGGTCACTGAAAATATCAATTCTATTTTCTGCTCATGTAGAAGAGGTATGTGAGAGAAGGCAGCAATTCCCACAGTTCAGGGAAGAGGAGGGACTTACCATTTCCACAGCACAGCTGTAGATGAGTTTCTCTGCAGTTACACTGTTGATTTCATCAATGAACCTTTGCTTGTCCGAAAAGAAACGATTCAACTTTTCTGTCAATTTTTTGCACATTCCAATACAGAATTTGTATCTCTCGTTGAGGCTTTTCACAACTGGGAGAAAGGTAAGAAGAAATTTTTAAAAAATCCCCCAAACAAAATCCAAACAACTCAGCCTAAGTTCAGCTTTGCAAAGTAAGCTTGTTTAAACTTGTGCTTTTAGTGTTTATTTACTCCCCCACTTTTATGACTTGAGTATCTATCAAATAATTTCCATTTCAAGTTAATAAATACCCATTTCCTAACTGCTTCTGGCTGTTTACTATCAGAATTGTGCAACTGTACATATCTACAGTTCTCCCGTAGAGAAGAAACAAAACAAATGTTGCAACTTAAGCTTTCTGAGTGATGTATCAGCAAAAAAAAATCACAAGCAAAGCAAATTAGATGATGTTGCATCTACCTTGCTTAACAGCAGTGGATGGGTTCAGTTTCCCAGATTTGACCTGTGCTTTGGCAAGATGCAGGGAAGATGCCAGTAACTGGGCAGCTTTCATATACAACACCAGCTGCTCCACTTGTCTAGGGAGAAGAGGGGAAAAAAAGTAATTTATGCATCAAAATACCTTTCTTGAATGTATTCAAGCCAGGGGCAGACACCACTTTTTAATCACAACACCCCACGGGACCCAACAACAGCAGAAAAGGAAGACAGATGTTTAAAATGCAGCTCCACCCCTCCCCTCCCTTCCCTTCACAAACATTCTGTCACCGGGTGAGGGGACATCTGCTCATTTAGGAGCTGCAGCAGCAAAGACAAACTGCTTTAAATGCAGACATTTTTAAAAAGGAGCACTTATTTGTGGGGACTCTCTGCCCGAGGTCAGCGTCTCACCACAAGTGACTGGGTGTACTTTTCATTTCCTATCCCCTTGGAATCCTCAGTTGTGAAAAGCAAACACTTTGCAGGGTTTTTCTGTTGGCTTTTTTTGTATTATTATTTCAGGAAGAAGGCAGGAAGTAGAACTGCCCTTTCCCACCACTTCAAATTTCTCATATTTCTCCTTGCTTTTGATTTGGTGTTAGGGCTGATTGACTGTTTTTTCCAGTGAAACCAAATTTGGACCCTCCTTCTCCCCTCCCAACCTCCACCACAGTGCTTCAGTCAACAGGAAGGGATGAGGGCTCAGATCTGCCAGAAGCTGGTACACAAATTCCCATGCTCAGAAATGCCCTGCTGCACCTCAAGCCTGAACTCAAAACTTTCCCCAGCTCACATGGCAGACCAGAAAAGAATCTTTTGTCTTTGCTCTTTCTGATCTGCCTTCAGTTGTTTAAAAAATCCTTCCTATAAAGATTCTCTACAGGGAAACAATCACTCCCAGCAAAACAGGGCAGAGTTTTAACACATTTTTGATGTGTTGAATCTTCACTAATTCTCCTATTTGACTGCACACTCACCCCCATTCTTTGCTGAGCTGGCTGATCTGATCCACAACTATGCTCTCCTGGATTTGGTACAGTGACACAGCAGAAGTGCACAGGTCTGGGTTTCCTCCTCTCACTGCTGTCAGATCCAGAACACACTCTGTAAATGTCAGCATCATGTTTAGGTGACGCAGCGTGTCTGTGTGCTCTCTCTGTCAGAGGGAAAGATGACAGCAATTTAACCACTCTAAGCCATCAGCCACATTTAAAACTCCTGTTAATCACTTAAGGAGTTCTTGGTATTTCAGTTCTGTGCAGAAATCACATTGTGGTAGAGGCAGCATTAGGGATGACAGAACCAAATGGGCCCCAACAGATCGGAACCTGTTCTCTCTTTGTTGATGAATTCAAGATATTGTAGCTTATACTTAAGAGTCTTTTCAACAAAGCCAAAGGAATTGGTACATGGAGTTCTGTGTTGAAACCTGAGGAACTAAAGGAATCACAAGTGGGACAAATTACTTATTGTATTATCAGCAACACAAAAGTATGCTTGGCACTTGTATTAAGAGCCAGGAGGAACACTTGGCTTTTATTATGTAATAGACTTAATACCTATAAAAGAACTGATCTGCTTCACTCTAATTACACTTAGTTCTAGAATTAAATTGTGTTCAAAGTCCAAAGTTTACACTTTAGACTAAACTTCAGCTGGAGTGAACAGCTCACTGCCGCTGTCAGTAAAACACACACCACACATGCACATTTTCTCCTCAACAAAGAAGCCTTCAAAACTAATCAAACATATCTTAGCAATATTTATAATATTTTCATTAATAATGCAGGTCTAAATACATTTTAAACTCTATCTGTGGGCAGAATACAGCGTACTGGTAAGCATTCATGTTATAAGAGAGATTCAGTAGGGACCCAAACACCTTCCAGCAAGATGTGAATGAGAAAACAGAACAGCAATCTGTCTTGAGAAATGTGCACTCCAAGAATAGCATTCTGGTGAAAGACCACCCCAATCTGTGTTTTTCAAGTGTCACTCCCCCACATATTTTAAAAAATATAGGACATTCTTCCCACAAGTAGGATTTAACATCATTCCCTGACTGTGAAGAAGCAATGAAATGCCCAGGGGGGCTTTGTTACTGTCAGCACCCACATGCAGAGACTTGGCATCCAACAGAGGCCTCTCTGCAAGGCTCTGGTGGACAAAAGCAGTCATGCTCCTTTGGTTACCTATTCAAACATATGAAATTCCAGCAATAACTACCAAAGAGAAACTGGCAACTACTGATACAGCAATATTTTCAAGATCTTAAACCAAAAAAAAAACCAACAGGTGAGACAGCACAGAGGAAACTACAAAGCACACAGAGCAACCCTGCTTTTACCAGGTCTGTTTCAGCAACATCACACTTTAGAAAACATGAAATGATTGTTTCTATACCTCCATTAAAGTTTCCTCAGGCAATTCAGGAGCTTCAAAAGTGATAAAACCCTCTAGGCTGGGAGGGGAAGTACCATAAGGGATGTACTTCAGACTCGGAGCTGCCTCGGCCCCCGGAGGAGAGGAGCCCATGTAAATACCAGGAGGAGAGCCCATATAAACACGGCCACTAGTGGAGCAGAGAGACCCTCCAGAACTGTTTGATCCAACTGCAAGAGAAGTAACACACACATTCAGTCTGATTCAGCACTGTAGGGGCTGTGGGTGACACATCAGGAGCCAGCACAGAGTCCCCCATGGAAGGCTCTCCTCAGTGCTCCTTGCATGGCCCTGCAGAGAGTGCAAAGGCTGTGCTGTAACAACACTGATAATTCCTAACAGATTCTGGCATTCATGGCTGACAAGGACTTCAGGTTGTGCTGTGGTTCACACTGCTCTCCTGAAGCCCTTAACCTTGAGGTCTTTGATATTTGGCAGCACAGCTGGCTCCTGCCAAAATGCAGGCAGCTCCCACCCTTGGTGTGCTGTTTCTGGGACAACGCATGGCAGCAAGCAAATATCAGAATTCTGACTTTTCCTCTCCCCCTTTGCCATAGAGATTCATACTCCCAGTGAGGGAGTAAAGCTGTGTACACAGGAGGTTATTCACTGCTGAACTGTAAATCTGTGCCTCTGGCCCTCTTTAGGGGGGAAAGGCAGAACCCATTTGATATTAATCTCTACTTTCCAGAGCACTTTTACTGCAGGCCCTGTGCAAGGCAGCAGTCAGGCTACCGGCCCAACAAGTGGACAAACCCAAGTGCTGCCTTTGAGAAATGTCCACACAACTGCCAGGAAAGTCTTACCTGAGGTGGTTCTTGTTCTGAGGACCATGTGGGTGCAGGTAGGAGGGGTGGCACTGCTTGGAGGGGACCCCACAGTGAACATGACAGCCCGGGAACTCGCCCCGCTTCCCATGGATGGAGCTGCCATTGCAATTCCATAGGCTCCTGCTGGAGCTGGGAGAGAACATTCCAGCAAGTTAGTCCCTATTCCATATAATCACACCAAGATGTAATTACATGCAGCAAACTGGAGCACTGCAACACAACGTGCTTTGATGCAGATCCAAGCCCTGGACTAGTTAGAAGTTCTGACAGGAAATAAAACAAGCTGAGTGGACAGTCTTGGTCAGACACAAACAGCCAAGGTGCAGCTTAAGCTATCTTTTTACTTTCAATATCTCAGTGTTCTACTCTCAGCCAGAAAAGAGCAACAGAGACTCCCTGAGAGGCTGAAGATGTCAGTTTTGCAGCAAAAGATACAACAGAAGCATTCTAAAGGCAGATCATGACAGGTCTGGAGGCTAAAGACCAGCTCTGTCTGCAGAACTCCTTCCATCTGCTCAGAAGGGACAATGTCTGGTGGCAAGGGACAAGTGCAGGGAGGAGGAGAAAAACACCTCCAAACACCCAGAACTACACAAACTGGCTTTCACATAAAAATCAAGGTGGCATTAAGAAATGAAAAGCCACAAATGCTGAATTAAAAATAAAACCAAACCAGAAAATCCCAAACCCCTCCAGCCAGCACGGGCACTCAACATATTTCTGTGTTTAGCACAGAAATAAGTATTTTCCTGTCTTGGTTATTTTTAAAGCTATGCTAAAGAAACGGAACAGATCCCCTCAAACATTAAAAAAAGCCTTCTGTGCTGAGGCTAAAAATTGTCAGAACCAATTATCAAAGCTGGAAGCAGAACTGTGGTCCAGCTGGCATTCCACAAAAACCCAGGCATACAGAGACAGCTTGGATGGATCACTCTGATCCTTACCTGTATCCATTGGCCTCTCTGTGTTGAGGCTGTCTGTACTGCCTTGGTATAACTGGCCCCCAAGGGTGGTCTTCACCTGTTGATCTGACAGCTTCCCAGTACTAACAGATCTGGACAGGAAAACACAAGAATTCCCCCCAAAAAAGTTATTCAGGAATACCATCCAACTTTCAACTAAGGATGACTAAGATTCTTGCTATTTACTACAGAGAATTTTTCAACAAAAATAGAGAAAGTATTGAAATCTTGCTCGTTATTATGGATCTACTAAAATAAAGCAAACCATAAAAATAAAGAGACCTTTTCCTCTTAAAAAAAATTCATATTGCAAATTTCGTCACAGAGATTTTCAAGCAGAAACTGAACAGGCTTTACAGAAGCAATGAAATTCCAGATGCAGCTAATCAAAACAAAAGGGAACTAGACAGCAACTCAAAGTGCTCCAGGAAGTCCCTGCTATATTTATAGCCAGTACAAAATGTTTCTGCTGCACACACCAAACCTCAGCATCCCCTCAGAGCTCGCTCGCCCTCTCAGAGTCGCTGTGCGCAGTTCTGCCGCGCAGCCGCCTCCCCCAGGGATGGATTATGAACCCTGCAGTGCCTACCTGCCAAAGGTGGTTTTGCTGTGCTGCTCTCCTGCCTGTTTGTCAGCTGCCTGGCTGGAGTGGAAGTGTGTGAAGTCCCTTGGGTCAGTGATATCTTTAGGCTGCAGCGGGGTTTCAGCCAAGCCCTGGCGATTCGCCAGGGCCAGCAAGTTGGAGGATGCTTGAGTTTTAGGTATTTTAAAAGGAGCTGTTGCCTTTAAGAAGCAAGAACACACAAAAACCCCAAAGTTAGAACCCCGAAATATTCTTGGTTTCGGGCACTGTGCTACTGAGAACTGCAAATTTAACAAACCTTAGTGGGAGAGCCGATGATTGTTGGCAGTGGGGTTTTGAAGAGCCAGTCCGAGCTCCTGGGTGAGGATCCCATGTGCTTGGTAGGTGATGTTCCCAGGCTACCTGGCCTGCTTGGCTGTGGAGAATGACTGTAGCCATACCCAGCATAGGATGGGCAAACTGGGTCTGAGTGCTGCTTTCTGAGCTTCTGCTTGTTTTGGTAGATATCTGTGAGAGTAGGAGCACTCTGCAGCCTCGCTCCCATTAGAAGGGACTGTGGAGACTGAGATGGTGGTATAGGAGAACCTGTGGAGATGACAAACAATAAGGTAAAATTCTGCTTGCAGAGCTTGGAAAGTGTATTGATGAAGCCCAAAATCCCAGAGAACAACATTAAACTGGCAAATATTGAGATGTGTTTGATCATTAGCTCACTAGATAGCAAGGAGAATGGAATTAGCCCATGGATTATTTGGACTATTGCTACACCACGCTGATAAGACCTCCAAGCTGCCAAACAGGCACAATTTCAGGCTGACAGCTGTCTTGGCAGCTGCAGTACATCTGGCAACCTGCACCAAGACAAATAAAGTGGTTGGATTCAGCAGGAATGGCATAACCAGCACTGAAATTCCAAGCTGAATAGAGGTTCTCAAGGCCTGGCATTATATTCTTGCAAACAAGAGCGTGAATGTGACATTGCATGTTAACAACTTGTTTTGTGTGTAATGACTTCATCTGCACACACAAAGGCAGCTCATGTCCCTGCAAGAAAACTAGGTATTAAATGAACCAAATTATTCAGATGGAACAGTTTAAAGATATTACTTTGAGCAGTCGTTTACTTTTTAGTCTGTCAGACTGAATCTTTTTTCAAAAGCTGACAAAGGGAGGCCACACTTGGGTATGAGTGCAAAGTTTCTCCTAAAGCAAATGGGAGACCTCTAAATGGTTATTTAAACAGAGGGCTTTGGGGAAATAGCTCTTATAAACACCTCACCTACCCAAAGATGCCCTTCCTCTTTCAAAATTAGGCCTAAAATTTGATGAAATGTTCTGTTCCTGGTGTATGTTTTTATGTCTCATGACAGGGAACCGTGCAAAGTTACAAAGAGTACATCAGACTTCAGCTTTATGGTCACAGCTTCCCAGAGAAAATGCCTGTCTGTAACCTCAAAGAACTGACACTGAAGTGACAGCTTCACTCTTGTTTTAAAAAGAAAAAAGAGGGGGAAAATGAAAATGAACCATATAACTAGAAAAGGTTTATAAAAACTGGCCATGAAAATCTTCTGAGATAAGCTTCATGTCTTAAATGTCTGCTCAAAAAAACCACCACAAACTTCTTGCAGTTTGCTCAGTAAAGTGCCCAGCTGTTACAACACATCTTTCAGCCTTCTTAAGCCCATGTTTTTGCTAGTTGGATTTTGAATATGAGCTACTTCATCTTGATTTCATTCCACTCCATTAAGCAGTATGTTTCAGAGCAGCCTGTCTGCCTGCAGCTCTAGCAGAGGGATCAAGTCTATTTCTCATTAACTTTCCAGCCAAGAATTTGCTTGCCTGAAATCCCTCTGCTTGTCTGTCTCACAGCACTGAAAGTCTTCACCTGTCGTTTTAGAATCAGTCTGAAATCTCACTGGTTACTGTTCCAGGTTTGTTGCCACCCCAGGGAAGGCTTCTGAATTAAAAGTGTGTCCTCTGCTGCCACTGGCAGCAAGAACAGCTCAATTAGTTCAGAAGCCACATTACGAAAGACATCTTCAGTCCTCAGAAAAATCTCAGCTCAGATGACCTCACCTCACCCAAAGCAAAAAACTGCTTCCCATACCCATTTAAATGCTGAGAAACAGACTCGCTGCAATTTGTGGTATTGTACAAACAGAAATACCACTGCAGTCACTTCAAATTAAGAAGTGAAGCCAAGGAGGAAAAGAATGCAGAAATATGAAGAAACTAAACATTAAAATCCCTGCCAGCCATAAAAACAGCGCTGTGGTGTGTTACAAATCAGTTTGATACTGGCAAAAGGCACTAGCTAAATCAACAGCCTGACAAAATTCTATCCAAAGAAAAGTTGCAACAAGAAAAGCAGACCCAGTGCTTTGGGCTCTCTTCACACACACCCTTTTTCACTTTCTAAGAGACTGTTCCAAACCTAAGGATTCACTCATTCCTTTTGTTGAACCAGCCAACGGCACAGCAATTATAAAGACAATTTTTGAGACACACCATTGAACTTATTTCACATGGATGAAACCATTCCCAGACATGGCTACTCCAAGAAATGAAGGCTCTATCATCTCCAGATGGTTTTGGGAAAGAGTTTAAATAGGGGAAAACCTCACAATGCAGTTTCAACACCACATCTTGGAAAGCCAAAATAAAAAGTATAACTAGTATTTTAGATAGAGACAAAAATGTACCCAAAATATGCACAGAGCAGAAGACCAAGTTGCTGAATTGCATATTCTTATACCCAATCCTTCTGGCATTACAGTGCAATTCCATCTTTAACAGTCTCAGAACATCCTCAAGTCCTATTTCTTCCTGATCTTTTTTTTTTTTCCTGCTGGCATGCCATAATAATTTATGACTTGCAAAGCTTGCTGAGTGCTTAGCAACAGTAACACCAGATCCCAGCCCATTTCCCAAGGGAATGATGGAAACGTGTTGCACGCTGTTCACTGGCAGCTGTGCCTCCCTTTTCTGAGAACTGGCATGACAGAGCTGGTCTATCAAAAGCAGATTCTGAGAAGCACGTTACTACCATTCATTATAAACCACCCCTCTTTAAAGACAGCCTTCATCAGAGTTGTTTTTCCATCCTGAGAATAAGACATTTCGATCGCTGTCTTATTGTGTAGGGAATTAGTTGTGGGCAAAGGTGTCACCCAGGCCACGAATGGGCTGTTTCCACAAAAACTCAGTGTCTCCTATTAACCCATTCTAATGTGTGTTGGCTCTCCTACCCCTTCACAAAATGCTCTAGAAGCTCTGTCAAAATAATGCTGGTTGCATTGTCCAAAGTCACTCACCTGAGAAGTTCCTACTCCTTGATTCATGTCCTTGGAGTTGTCCACAACAGCAGTGCCCGAGCTGCTCAGGTATGGTTCCAACTATGCAAACAAAACCAAAATGTGTATTTACACTTTACACTTCACTTACAAACAAAGAGAAAACAAGTGAAAACCTAGTTAGTTTACTTCTGTGAGCCATCTAACAGAAACCATTTCTGCACACGTGACTGAGCTGGGCAGGTTGTGGTTTAAGATTAATTTCAAGCAAGAATTAAGAGTTCTGAATTACTGCTCCAGATAAAGCTCTACTAATTGCTAAGCATTTCTGTGCTTACCTAGTGGTGAAGGAGAATATGGTCTGGAAGATCCTGTGGACAACCTGCGCCCCACGCCCTGGGCAGTGTCAGCTGGCACTGGAGAGCACGAGCCCATCTTCATGAAACCCATGGGGCTGGTGTTGGAGCGTCTCACAACTCCAGCTCTGGCAAGGTAAAAGAATGATCACACACACTGTGGTCACTGGTTCCTTGAGAAAAGCTTCAGAACATCCCCTGAGAAGTCTGATGAGTTAAAGGAAATACTGGTGTTTGAAGAGAAAGCTCAGAACTTAAGCTGAGCTTTCCATACTGACAATAATAAAGATTTAATTCCCTTTGTTACCACAGACTTTTAAACTTTCAATGCCATAATAGTCTGTTTACTGGAGAACGTAAGAACAGATTTCCCTTAGTACAGCCTAATCTTCAAATTACTTGATCATCAAATTTTTTATTTCACAACTACATATTACTGTAATGTCCATTTTTTAATCAGGAAAGATTCTGACAAAGTTTTCATGCTGGGTCTGATATACAGCTCAGATAACCAAAACCAGATTATTTAAGGGAAATGCATTTCCCTGAATGTAGCAAGTATAATCAAATCAGGGATCCTGGAAAAAATAAGCAAGAAACCCTGGGTTTTGTTTTTGTAAAGATCTCCAGAGCTCTGAGGAGTCTATTTATGAGTCTTTGACCTTCACCAGCCTGATCCTGTAGACCACAAGGCAGAGAGTAAGCCTGGCTCACTAGAGCTTTGTAATGAGACAAGCTGGTAAATTAGCATGCCAAAAATTGTTTCCTTGATATTCTACAGAACAAAGCATTCATCTCATCACTACATGCGTGAAAACAAAACATAACTTATTACTGACATTCCAGTTCATGATGTAATGCCATGCAATACACAAAGAGCAGTAAAAAAGCAAGACTTCATCTTTTTACCTTCTTGGGTTGCATTTTGAGCGAAAGAACAAGCTCATTTTGTTTTCATGAAATATTTCAAGTGCCCGTCCAACAATCTTGAGATTGTGAAGGGCTTTTATTTGTTATCATTGAAACGTCTCTTTAGCGCGGGAAAAAAAAATGACACCAGCCAGAAAGCAGAGACATCTACCAGGATACAAACACCAACCAGACCCAAGAGAAAGGAGTTAAAAAGCCCAGCCTCACCTGGGTGATCCGTGGGGGTTTGACACGGGGCTGGCAGTGGAGGAGAGGTTCTGTTCTATGCGCTGGTAATTCCGTAGCTGGGTGGGAACCGGGATCGGCGCCGTCTCGCTGCGGGGGGACACGGAAGGCTGACAGTGCCTGAGGTTGGAAAGTGTGGAGACAGGAGATGGAGACAGGAGATGAATACAGGTAGGCAGGTCTCTCTCTCAGAATTGGACTGTAGGAATTTTTGAGAAAATCTAGGAAACAGGCAGATAAACAACTTCTGTGCTCGCTGAGTGCGCTGTGATCTCGGCTTGTCCTAACCCAGCTCCAACTCTGCACGGAGGAGGATCAGGAACTGTTCAGGACTCCCTGCCTTCCCTGCACTGGCTGGGATCACACAGAGCTGGGAGTCAGCCCTTGGTCACACATCACTGAGATCTCCAGATCCCTCTGACTCCCTGCCAAAGCCGCCCTGCTGTGTTTACCACACTTGAAAATAGCGTTCTAGGAAAACCCAGCACGCCAGGGACAGGAAGTTCAGAGCAGGGCTGGAGCGTGGACAAAAGGCACCGAAGCACAGGCAGAGATATCCCAAGAGACACCGTGAACTCGCAGGAGGGAAAACATGTTATGTAAGAACCAACCCCTGGCAAGAGGAGCAAAACCACACACCTGAACATTAATCCACAGAGTCCAAGTGCAGATTGGCCAAGTTCAGCTGGAGTGGCAGTGACCTGCCTCGCCTCAGTGTGGCTCCTGATAAGGGACTCAAACCACTGCCATGTAATCAGTAACCAACACTTTTAAAAGGAAAACAGAACTCAACGGAAAGAATTTCAAACAAATGAGCTGTTTGGAAGATAATCACTTTATTACCTGGTCCTTTATTGACCATGTCTTTAAAGAAAGATAACAGATTCTTAGAAGAAATGTGAAAAAAGTTCTCTAGAAGACAAGAAGTTCCAGCACTCACTGCATGGCTCCAGCTGGACAGAAATCTGAGGTTTTTTTACAGTATTTGTCCTATTCACTTTGCTACCTCTTAGAATGAAATATTACTTCCTAATATGCACAGAACTTCCTTAGCAAAAGAAAATAAGTTTGTCCTGCTATTGCCACCCAGTTTCTGGATCCCACAGAGTAATTTGGAAGTTGGCTGTGGGCACACAGTCAGCAGAAAGCCTGAAAACTTCCAGGCAAGGAGAAGGACTCCCAAGTGGAAACCACAGGAAGGCTGTGGGCAACCTGCCATGACTATACAGAACACTCAGGGAGCACAGGGAGCCTCTCCCCCAGGAGAGGAAAGCAGATGTTATTTAAACTGTGGCAGTGACACTCGGGAGACCACGAAGGCACTTCAACTTTTAAAGAACTCAGTGTGGAAAATGCCTTTCCCTGCATTCACACAGCCTTGCAGGTAAGTCCAGGTAGGGTCTCGAGCTGTGAGCTAACAGGAGGCAGCAGTGCTGTGTGAGTGGGGTGCAGAGGCACTGCCCCATCAGGGTCCCCAGCTCAGCCCCAAAGCTGAGCTCTGACCAGGCTTCCTCCAGTCTGATGTGGTTTGGTACCAGTCAGAGAAAATGCAATACAGATGTGTGCAGAGCTGCATGCAAATCTTGTTTCTCTGAGATCCAGAGAATAAAACTGGTAATAAACCACAGGAGAGTGAACCACCTCGACCTAATCTGCCCTTTCTGGCTGAAGACTGCCTGTGAAGACACACAACATAAAGCAGCATAACTATGGGCACGATTAATTCAGTTTGACGAGCTAATCAGAAAGATTTCCCGTTTCACAGGGCATAACCTTGTGTAAAACACCAAAAAACTAAAAGGAACAACCCACAAACAATGAAAGAACATTTGTCAGGAAATAAAAACCCAAACCCCAAAACCAAACCCAGCGTCTTGTAGAATACCAGTCACACACTCTGCTTTCTTCAGACCATGCCCCAAGCAGCCCCAAATGCAGTTACTGAATTAAGTCAGCCAATAATTAAATCAAACTATTATAAAACAAACACAGAGTGTGAACAGTAGGCACCTGTTTCAAATCACATGACCATTTAGCTCTTAGCAATGTACAGACAACACAACTGGCATATTTTCATAAAACTTCTAACTCTAAAAACTCTGCCTGACACAAAATAAGAAATAACAGTGTATTTATACCACATTGTACATGGCCAATTCAGAGCAAATGGATCTCTAGAGGCAAACCATCCCCATTATCTGCCCTTAAACATAAAACATGACTCTAAAAGCTGTATCGACAGCCCCTGTCAGCAGATTTCACCAACTGCACAAAGATCAGCACAAAGTAACAAACTTTTCTTGTGACAAGCATTTCTAAACAAATACTGCTGACTTGCAGCCCTCTAGCACTGGCACAAGCCAAAAATGCACCCAACATAATAGCTTTATTCCCCACTTAGCCACTCATCCTCTTTCTGTTTGTACTGAAAACACCATGAAATTCATCACTTGAACAAATTCTGCTCAGATATTCCATGAGTAGTTAAACACCATAATTAAGCTTTATTCTTTCCAATATAAAACAGGAAAGATTTCAGGCACCACTGATGAAAATCAGTTCTATTTTAAACCAGCAGAAACCGAAGCCTACAGCCATGTGGAAGAAAGGGGACTAATTACCAGTCCTGCTGATGGAAAACCTGCAATACATGTTCAGCTCCTTCATGTGACTTTGGCATCCTGTGAGACACGACCATGAAATTCACAGTAATCACTTGCACCAAAGCCACACCCAGTGACCAGACAAACCAAGCCAGCCACGAGATACAAATCCACAGCAATCTGGGCTTTCAAAGTTCCTCTTCTCTCACAACCACTTCTTAAAATGTATCTGAATTCAGCATCTTGACTCACTACACGAAGGCTGTGCTGTGCTTCCCAGCACCAAAAAAGACAAGTCAGTTATGTCCCTGAATTTCTGCTTTTAAGCAGTTCAAAATTCAAACAGACAAAGAATGCTCTCAACTCCTTAAGGAAATCTTTTGGGGATGGCACCAGAAAAGGCAAGAAGAGTAGAGAGCCTGGAAAAAGAGGTCTGGTTTCTATTTCAGTCCAGTTTCACAATTAAAAAAAATAAATAAATAAAGCCAAAACCATAAAAGAGCAGACAATCTAAGGCCACATCACACACCTGTTAGCTGTACCAGAAGCAGCACTTCGAGAAGAGGCTGAGGATGGTTTCTGTACAGTTCCTGAGCTTCCAGAAATAGTTAATGGTGACTGCCTGTGAAAACAAAAACCACTGTCAAAAGACGGTTCCTCACACCAGAGAAACTCTACTAGGCAGCAAAACTTCCTGAATTCAAGCTGTTCAGATACTCAAATTCAATTCTTGTTAATCTTTTAGAAAGTCCACAGAGCTATGACAACCGAGTGCCAAAAGCCCAGAACCCCCTTCTGCAGCTGCAGCATCAATTTTTGAAGAGGTTTCTTTTGGAAGAAGCTCAGCACACTTACCCTCCACACATCAAGAACTCGCTGGAAGCCCGCCTGCCAGCTGCTCCCAAAGGCATATCATCTGCAGGAGGGAACACATGGAAAACCCACGTCAGGAAGCAGAATCACACAAAAAAATTAAATCTCCAATATTGCTGTTGCAGAAAAAAAACCACTTCTGTGAACATATGAAAGTTTTCCACAAACTGTTTTGTGTAGGAAAATACCTCAAATGTGACCCCCAACAAAAATGCAACTGAGGAATGGAGTTCTTTAACAAGTTATTTTGCTGTTTGTTTGTGGGGTTTTTTTCATATTAACAAAAATTTTGAACTAAACTCCATTGTTTAGGAGTACAAGGTATCAGCACTGGGATGTTTACAACAATGGATGACAGAAACCCTTCACGCAGTCATTTAGTCAAATATTTACCACAAGTTGGTGGCATTGTCCTGAAATCAGTTGATTTTGTGCAATTCAGGTTGGGGACCGTGTCATAAATGTGCTACATCCAGATCTTCCCTTTGTGTAAGCCCAGGCTGATGTTTCACCTTTCCTGTTAGAAGTGTTTTATGTTTTTACCTACAGCTGTTACTTAAAGCTCTAGAGCACGAGCTATAAATGTTCAGTGAGTCTGGAGGAAAGAAAGAATTCCAAGAGAATCCTTGTGTCTTTTCTCAGCAGTTGTTTACAACTGAATCTCTCCTTCTACTGCCAAACCCCACTATTTTCCATGACTTTAAACCACCCCTCTTACGTATTTGGCTGCTCAAATGAAGATAAAAATGTCCCAGATGGACGTGCAGTACCAAAGAGTTTTCCCTCCAAAGAGTAATCAAACGATAGAAATTAATTTCAATGTGAATTCAGACACATTTAGAGCAAAGAGAGCCAAAGAACAACAGCAGGTAGAAGTGTGTTATGAATGAAAATTGGCTTGAGATGTAAAAATAAGAAAGGTTCTTACATGAGTGGTCTGAAGAGATATTGTGTGGGACAAGAACAAAGTCATCTGTGTCACAGGAGGAGTTCTTGCTACTGGTACTGGCAGAGTCTTTAGAGACTTGGAGATAGTTAGGAGGACCCAGTGGAGGGGAAGACAAATTTTCTTCTTGAATGTGCTGCATGTCTGGCAGAGACTGGAGGGAGGCATTGGGAAAAAGAAAGGAAAAAAAAACCCCAGTGTAAATCCAGTGATTCAGAAAGTAGAAATGCTTTCGAACTATGAAATTTCAAATACTGGATAACCCTGTAATGTCACTTTAGACAGTTCTGTATTGATCAGCCTGTGACTTTAAACAATTGTGATTTATTCAATCATTCCTGCTGATACAGATGTACCTCTTCCAAATGCCACATAAAATTTAAGCCACTGACTTGCAAAAAGGGGCCTTAGCCAAAAGGGCCAATTCAAAATTTATCTGTAACAGCCATTACACTGCAAACCATATTAGAATATCTAAAGATTTGCTCTAGCATTTGACACTTTTATGTATTTTCTACCTTAACCAAACAGAACAACAAAAACCCCACAAGATACAACACAAAGAGCAAGAGAGCACCGAAATGTTAATGGTATTTAAGGACAAGACAGAGGTGCTCCTTGCTCTTTGCTCCTAAACATGACAGTTTACACTGTTCAAGAATTAAAAGACAGAAAAAATTCAGGAACTCTTGGCTAAACATTAAAGATTTCTGGGGATTGTTGTGTAACACAGAACTTACTGGAGGAGAAGCAAAGCGACAAGGAGAGCTACCACAGGAACTGCCAGAGACTGAGCCTGGGTACGTGGGCACTGGTACAGGAAAAGCTAGAAGAGAAAAACCCAGAGGGGGGGAAAAAAAAATAGGGACTAAGACTTCAAAAGGCTGAATTTCTAACAAATTTCCTCACTGCTTCTCATTCATAAGCCCTTACACAGCTTGTAAGAACAGCACATCCTCAATCACATGAGGGTATTTAAGTTCAGTGGAAATGCCAAAAGAACAAGTAAATAAGTATCACATTTCAGTCTGGCAAAATACAAAAAAGGATTCAACACTCAGGCTCATAATAGAGCACAACAACAGGCAGGCTGAGGAAAACATCTCATAAACACTTAGTGTGATATTTGGCAGATCATTCTCCCTCCCAGCCCGCAACATTCATCATTTACACAAATAAGTGACAAAAAAACCCAAAACCTACTTACATTTTTTCACTGTTGAAACGTGATCCAGGAAAGGGTGGTTGAAAAATGCTTCTGTAGAACAAGAAACAACCACCACTGTGAGGAGATGTACAAATGACAGAATTTACAGACTGTATTGCAGATGGTGATAAATGGTTGCCTTCCCAGAATCAACATTGCAGAGCCACAGGGTGAGTAGCTTATAAAAGATTAAAGATTTCTATGGCATGTGCTGCTGGAGAGTTTGGAAAGGAAACAAGAATCAATTGAATAACTTCAAACATCAGTCAGCAAGGCAAATCAGACTGAATCACTGGAGGAGATCTCATGACTGCTCTTAAAGCCATGTAGACAAGAAACCTTCCTATACTGCTGAGGAAATTATGTTCTCTGTGGCAGTAATTCAGGTTTAGTCTGCTCTTCAAAACAGTGAGCATTTTTCACATCAGACACTGGAAGTATTTTCAGCTCTGCCTTTCCCAAAGATTGACAGTTATTTTTGAACCCATTAATGCTACACCTTAGGTGGCAAAAAAAAAAAATCACAGCAGAGCCATTCTCCTTTCCACTTCCCAGCAGCAGAACACAACCTGTGCAGCCAGTTCATGGCATAAAGCAGAATTAGACACCATTTCTTTAACAATTCCCTCAGTGAACTCGCTGTTGTTACATTAGAAATACTTTGCTTTTGTTGTAAATGGATATGCTGAGGCACTTTTAATTGAGCATAACCAGTTGGCCACCAGGTTACATGGAAAGTTTTGTTCTGCAAGGAGCAGTGTTCAGCTGGTTCGGGGAATTTGAGGGTTGGTGGGAGCCAGCTGCTGAGCTGGGTGAACTTAAATGTCCTAACACTCCAGGCAAAACAATGCTGTGCCTCAGACATAAGCAAATAACAAGGAGAAAAAAAAAAAAAAAGAGAAAGAATCTGAGGCCTGCAGTATCTCCCTTCCTTCAGCAACGCTTTTCTCCATGACCCAATAAGGGAAGGAATCCAGCTGTAATGCCTGAATAATGTAATTATTAACTTTAACACAGGGAATCAGGTGCTCTCCAGCTTTTGTACAACACCTGCTGTTCTACTTTATATTGCTGGAAGATCAACAAGATTTCCAGTGCTATTTTTACTCTAACAACAGGCGACTGGGCTCTGTTCTAAACTCTCCCTTTCACTCCCTTTGCTAAGCACATTCCAGAGCAGCCCCTTTGAGGCCCTTTAAGTGGCTCAGCCAAGGAAAACATGACTTTCATCACTGCCACTCTGCTTTCTATTTTTCTTTCGAAGCACAAATGCTTTCTCCCACCACCACAAGTGATACAGTGAATTTCCCATGTTTGAAGAAACTGTAGGGATCAGCACACCCAGAGTGCAGAGTGGAATCAATTACTCACAGTCCATGTTTGTGATGTATTATTTCTCCTACACACAGAGATTTATATATTGACCTCTGGATACAGTCCATATAATTTGTGACATTTTACCCAATTATCATGAGCTTTTTCTGGATCTGAACTCAAATTTTAAGAGTAACATCTCCTGGCAGCTCTGAGAAAACTGCATTAACAAGTAGTGCTATAAAATTTAAATAATCAGCATGAACATCATGACATACAAGATGCAGGTAAGAAGAATTAATGAAGATTTAACTTTTCAATAGTGTGTTTCCAAAGTGGGTTCTTCCAGTACTTTGTTACAGTTCTGCAACCACATGAAGATCAGAAATGTTTGCTCCCAGTCTGATGCCAAAACACGAGTTAAAGTAACAGAAATAAGACTTCAACATGAAATTAAAGGTATAGCAGTAAACCCTCAAAAGAAAGGGCACAACTGAAAGAATTAAACTGATTTATATTCCACTACTCAACAACAGAGTCATGATTTATGTGCATCACTTAATACTGACAGTGATTTATTTCAGCTACTCTGCCTTCTTTATGAAAACAGAGAAGAAAAAAAAAACACTTCACTTCTCATGTAATTGGTTGTAGACAAAAGGTCAAGATAATTATTCTGGTCACATGAATACAACTAACAAGGAAAGTCAAAACAGCAAGAGGAAGAAAGAAATACATACCAAAGTCCATTCTATCTTTTTGGTTTCTCTGAAGCAAACCCAACAGCAGGTCAGCCAGGTAAGATGATGTTTCCCTAGGAATGCTGCATGCAAGAGGAAGTAAAACACGTATTAAACGTAATGCACGCACTGAATAACGCATAGCACACTGAATTTCAGGAAATCAGCATTCTGCCACGTCCCCAAGCCATCACTATCTGTGCTTTATAGCCTTGGCACACTTAGTTTCAGATAGGTATAATGAAGGCAAGATGCAACATGACTCACTGGTATCACACTACATCCTTGTCAACATAGCAACAGCAAATATTTTGATGGACTCTAGGCATTCCCCAAGATGAAAAAGTGTTCAATCAACAAGTGTAAATGACAGGAAAGGCCATGGTGACATACCTAGGAATCAAATTCCTGTTCTTTTCATAAAACATTCTCAAATCTTGAGGACTATTGGCCTGTCAAATAAAAATGTACATTCATTAAAGCTCAGTTTCATGGAGGAAATAGCTTTTGTACCTAAGCACACGTACACAAAAAGGAGGCTTTTGCATATGGGCATTAAGGGGGAAAAAAGACACCAAGCAGAGCAGAGAGGATCCTTATTTATGTATTTCCTCTGGACTGAACACACTCATCATGCAAATTAAGCATAAACAACTTCTCCCTTGGTATTCTCAAGCCTTTGCAGCACCAACACTACACTCAGACATCACTTGCTTCTGCTTTCCTGACTAGAAGCAAGAGCTCCAGGAATGTCCTTCAGACTGAGAAGAGGGAAAAGGAAAGAAAGTGTTACCTGAAAAGGTGGTTTTCCAACAAGACACTGATAAATCACAGTTCCTATGCTCCACAGGTCTGCTTTAGCATCATAGTGTTGAGACATAATCACTTCAGGGGCCTGGAAAGAACAGCAAAGTCTCAGAAGGGAAAACAAAAAAAAGGCAAAGCCACAGCAATGTGAATCTAGTGTCAGAGCAGTATTAACAGAGACCACTTCATTGTAAGAGAAAATTAACATTTTCATGTATATCACACGGCTTGAGAGGTAACAGCTCCATCTAAAATGAAAGCTGTGCTTCAAAACCACAAAAAAAATAGAAATGATGATGTTCTGAAGAAAGCATCCAGCATCTGGCATGTTTGAGAATAAGAGGGAAGTGTTCCTCCTGCAGGTCTCCTTTTGGATAAAGGACCACTAAGAAATGTTCACTGTCTCTCTGATTTTAACAATCATTATCTCCAAATTCCAAGGGAAAAAAAAGGTAGTAAAACTATGGAAAGGGGAACTGCACTCTGTCCCTGATCCTTGTAAAGCAACACGAGGCATTTGCCAATCTGCAAGCAGTCAATTATTTTGTTCTGGCAGGAGAATGTCTGAGATGAGCCAGACCATGTGAAATGTCCCTTACCATGTACATAGGGGAGCCACACAGAGTTGCAGCCATCATGTTGCTGTGCAGGTAACGAGCAAACCCAAAGTCAGCTGTGGAAAGAACAACGAAAAGAAAGATCATTTTCAAATTTTTACAGCCTAGAAATCACCTGTCTCTGACTGAAATCTGCTGCAATTAACAGTGGGATTGAAAAAAGACAGGTTTAATATCTAGCCAGCTACATGGAATAGTAGAATCTTTGTCATGCTGAAGGAATAATGTATTATCTTTTAAATGAGCAAGCCAAGAAGCAGCAGTGACATCATTTGCACAAACTGCTGCTCAGGCACCTCCCCAGCTGCAGAACAGCCTGTCTGGCGTCAGCAGGAAAGGATTAAAGTCACTGGCTAAATATAAATGGCTCATTAAGAGTGATGAATATACAATCTGCCTGCAGTGAAATCACATCAGGTACGAGTTTAAGAAGTTGAGTTTCAGGTGCCTGAATTTTCCATGCAGGCAAAAGCATCTGAAGCTATCAAGTAAGGACAGCAAGGGAAGAAGTTTTGTCTCCCCTGTGCAATTTCTGAGCAAAAGCATAGGAAAGAACTTGCTAAAAACAAGGTATTTTTAAATAGACATTTAACAGACAACGAGGAGTGATTAAAACTCCTGAAGTGGCCTCTGCAGAGGAGTTTGGTAATATCTTGAATAGTTGACATCTCTCCCCTGTTACAAGGCCAAACCTCCCTTCTGCCATGCCAAAAATAGGTCATAACCTTCATTTCTAAACCTCTCAAATAACCCTTAGGAGGACCTACCACTAAAAAAGCAAACAGCTGGAAGTCTTGCATACACACTGTTTTGAAATGGGTTAAAGGCTACTCCAAGTTCCAAAAGTTAGATTTATGCCTAATTAAAATAGTGTGGTACTAGAAACATCACCTAAATAGATTTGTCCTGCAGATTTAATCAAAAAGGTCTTTATGATTCAATCTTTTTCTACCCTGAGAATGCATCACAGCATGAAGCTCATCATTCTTGACTCGCTGTCTGATTTGCATCAACTGAACACACTCCATATCCAGTACTTGAACTAGAGAGACATTTCTGAGGAGGGAACAGCCCACCAGTGCTGATTTACCTCCCCAACCAGAGACAATTTACCTATTTTGATGCGTATGCCACTGACGCTGGATTTCCGACGGCTGGCGTAGGACAGCAGAATGTTCTGGGGCTTGAGATCCCTGTGGATGATGCCTTTGCTGTGCAGGATGCGCATGGCTGCTGCAATCTGCTGCAGGAACACCCGGATGGTGTCCTCACTGAGAGTCCCCTTAGCTGGGAATGACACACACAGGAGCAGGGGGGAGAATAAATATCAATACTGTTGGGTAAAAGCTAAACTTCAGAGTGATCAACCCAAAACATACTGATTTCCAGTCCAATCGTTATGAATTACACTGAATGATCCAATCTCCAGTGTTTTTCTCAAATGCAAATATTCTCAACAATATGGACATCACCACGGTTTTAAAGCAGCTACACAACTGAATAATCTGTTTTTACAGTAGTTTATTCAACTTGGTAGCATCATAATTGCAAAACTTCTCAATCGCCATTAAATCCTAAACTGGTTAAAAAGGCAAAGGAGATAAGAAAATTAAAGAACTTCTCATGAAGTGTATCCAAAAATTATGTTAAAACTTCAAGCCATAAAACTTGTTCTTCAAACAAATGATTATGGGATGCTGAGAACCACTCTGCTCAGAAATTTCATCTGTGATAAAATTAAATTGAAAGGAAAAAGAAATGAGATGTACTTCAGAAAGTCTCTTCTGAAGGTATTATCTCATTCTGCAGCCTAAAAAAGCACTGAACACAAGAGCTGGATTTCACTGAGTCTTTCCAAAGGTTTTAATGGCAAGTGAATTAGGCTTTTAATACACACAGTGACCATAACAATAGCTGTGCACAAAAAAGATTCCTTCAACACACCAAGCTACAGGGGCAAGTAGAATATTTTCACCATGAAAAATATGAAGATGAACATCTCTGCTCAAAATTTTGGTTGCAATAAGAATCCATTTGTCATGATTTTAAAAATTCTGTCCTCGCTTTGGGCAGAGCCATGGAAAATCTCTCCTAAGCCAGCACTGCCTCTTTCTTGAGAGCATTATTGCATAAGTAAATCAGTGCTTTTAAGTTCATATCTTGGAAAAGAAAAACAGGTGGAATCAAAC
This sequence comes from Oreocharis arfaki, assembly GCA_013398015.1. Taxonomy (NCBI): domain Eukaryota; kingdom Metazoa; phylum Chordata; class Aves; order Passeriformes; family Paramythiidae; genus Oreocharis; species Oreocharis arfaki. Next base: position 195,082 of record VZRR01010836.1, on the reverse strand, counting down.
CACTGGGAACAGCCTCCAAAATGCAGTTTTAGAAATAGAAACCCACACATTTTTCAGCATGCTACTTATGCCTAACTACAGCTTCTCCCTCATTGACAAATAAGGGAATGTTACATTCAGCTGTGACAAAAAAAAAAAAAAAAGGCATTTTCTGTCTGTGTATTACCACATTCACCCTCATTTAAAGCACAGGCAGAAGTAGAGAAACACCAATGGATGTCAGGAATACAGAATATAAACATGTAAAGCAAAATAACAGGGAAATACAGTAATCAATTACCTTGTAAGTAATCTGCCAAGTCCCCACCATTGCAGTACTGTTAAAAACAAAGGGTTTTATTCAAAAGACAAGCACTGAAACACCTGCACCATCATTTCTACTTTGTAATCTTTTAATGAAAATTAGATCCCTTCCAGCTGTTTGCCTTAAAATTGCTTTGCTAATTATTTGTAATTAATAATCTGAGGTGTCACACTTCATCAATACTTACAGTATCACAACATGAAACTGAATAATTTATGAAACAAATAGTGCTGATAAATTTAGTGAGGCATAGGAAATTCCTAATTTACTTTTCGAAATGGTTTATTTTAGCAAGCCATGGTTAGTTTGCAACTGTGCAAAGGAGTAATTTTGTCTAAAAGTCTTTAAAATCAACCAGAAACATACATGTTAACACATACCTCCATGACCAAAAAGACAGAATTGGGCATTTCCTAAAAGAGAAGAAGAAAAGAGATTTAAGAATGCCAGAAGACAAAGTCTGTACCTGCATTAACCAAGTGTAACATGGGATATTTCAAACACTGAGACACCTTAATGTAAAGTCACCATTTCAGAGCATAGCAAAAGTGTAAGATTCTCCACCATGAAGTATTTTACATTTCCAAAAACATTTTCAGGTGTAAAAAAATAAAATCACCAGGCAATGCTTCCATGAAGTGCCTCCCTGAGCAAGCCCTTGGCAGAAGCACATCCCTGCCAGGCTCCTCATGGCACAGCTGTGTCCATCCTCCTCAGATTTTCCAAAGCACTGACCTCCCATGACCTATTTGCAACCTGAATTCCTTCTCTTGTAATTAGGGAAAAGTTCCTGAAAGACAGATTGCCTGACTTCTACTGTAAATTATCTACACACTCCACAAAAATCCAGTTAAAAAAAAGGATAAATCTGTGCTTAAACCTGACTGTAACAAAAACATTCATCCTTTTTTCCAAATATTTATTTTGTGTGAGGAAAGAAAGGCCTGACCTGTCTCTGCTAATAATCAGCATTGTTTTCCACAGTCTCCTGCAAAAAATAGTTCTGTTGGGCCTACAAAGTTGAAGATTCTGAGAGCTTTTATAAAGTAAAAGTATATTTTTTCTCCCTCTGAGCTGATTAAGGTCGAAAGGAAAGAGAGACACAAAGAGAACTGGAAGGAAACATAAGTGAAGTGTGCAGTAAACAGGATGATGCTTTTAGTTACACAGCATGCTACCTCCTTTGCCTTTAAAAATAAACTTAAACAAGGGGTGACAGATGGAGGGGAATATGTTTTTTAAGACAGTAGAAGGAGAAGAGTGAGATGGCACCAGACGAGGGCAGGCACCTGCCCCAGTGGGAAGTGGGACTGCAGACAGTCTGACTGAATCTTGCTAAACAGTGTCACAAGAAAGTCAAAAGGGACATTGCACAGCCAAAGAAACGCTGTGAACTCAGCCAGCTTTCCCAGTGCTTGCACTGAAACTTCACCAGATGTTCAATTTGCCCACTCTGGCAAGAATTACCACCAGGGTGCCATTGTCAAGGGCTCACTAATAGCTTATGTTAGAAAGCTGGAAAAAGAGAAATAAAAGCAAAAATGGGCCCATGGGCCCAGGCTAGAGAAACCAACGACCCTAAACCCCACACACAGCACAGAGCTCAGGGATGGCACAACCCTTCAAAGCCAATCCATCACAGACACAGATATCCAGACAGCTACAGGTAATGGTAATAATTACAGTTCAAGATGAACAGGCTGGTTTAAGGTTAATTCAAGACTACTAGTCTGCTTCATTTTCGGGAAGCATTTAGTTACTCATGTCTCTGTTACAGAAATGCATTTGAGGTTCTTTTCAGCCCAGAACATCAAGCACATCTTGCACGTTTGTTTACATTTGGAAATTAGCTTCAAAGAAAGCAAATTTCCAGGAACATGAGTCAAATCTGTTGGGAATGGAAGGCAAACTCCAACCAATATAGAATATTAAAGCAGCAGCAGATTACATTTCAGGAAGTCCCAATTGTTCAATGTTTCTGCAACAGCTGTGGCCAACATGAACCCTAATTTACATTCCTATAAACACCTCAAAACCTCAGTGCATACAGCAAAGCAAAAAAAACCCATTAGTAATTACTTGCTTTGCAAATTACTGAAAATATATAATGATAATTGTTCCTTTCTGCAGTGTTCCTCTGCAACAACACCTTCCAAGAGAGAAACTCTCTTTCAGGAACCCCAAAGATGCCAAACATCAACTGAGATCCCAGTTTAACAAATTGAAAATTCTGCCAGCTGAGGATCACTTCACTTAAAGGACAACTGTGACGTGGAAAAGAACAACCCAGCTAAGGAGGATGGAAAGTTCATTCTGCAGTGACAAGGAAGCAGCTCAGCTCCTGGATTTCCACCCGAGCATTACAATCCCATGAATCACAAAGATGTTCCACAGCGTCAGAGCCTCCACTGCACAAAAACAGCAGCTTATGGCAGCATGTAATGCTCAGCTCATGACAGACATTTATTCATCACAGAACTAAGAGGATGTGTTTGCTGGATTCCCTTGGAAACAAAGTCCTCTCAAATGAACTGTTCTCTTCAGAAACGCAGAGCTGATGATTTGCCCTGTTGTAGCAGCCCTCACCTGTTTAGAAAGTCATTTCTACAAACTACACTGGATTGCCTTTAAATAGCATTACTCATCTTTTTTTTTTTTTGACTGATATTCGTGATGAAAAATAACGAATCAAGTCACCAAGCAGAGTCATACTAAGAAGCAGAGTGTGTTTCCTTAATGTAGCTTGGATAATCCTTTTTTAATAATTCAGCAGAGCAGATTAGAGATTTCACAAAGACATTTCCCCACACTCAAAAGTCCTCTCCAATTCATAGTGAGGAAGTGATAGTTAGCACAGAACTGATACCAACCTCCCCAGCCACAACTTGTCCTGACTTGAACTCATAACCAAACACTTTTCAGTATCCCACCAACACAAGCTTTAGTTCAAAACAGCTGAACTTGTTCAACCCTTCAGAGCTGCTCAAATTCGACCTCACAGTTCTTGGCCAGCCTGACTGGGAATGTGATCTCCATTTTGGGAATACCTTCAGAAAAGACAAGGCAGTTCTGGAGACACATTTTTCCCTTCTCAATTATTTTGCTGAACAATAAAGCTCTCCCTATCAACATTCCCAGACTTGTGATTTCTGTTGACTTGCTAAGCAGAGCAAAGTGCTCAAAATGGAAAGATTAGAAAACCAGCATGTTTCAGATCTAACATTCAGGAATAAAGCTGATCCAGCAAGTTATTTTAAACTGCCTCTTGAAACAGATAACAAAGCTTTCAACAATTTGCATTGATGTACAGATCACAAAATTAGTGCAGCTGGAGTTGTTCTGACCTACGCTTCTACCTAGATAAATAATCAAGCAAAACAAATATCTGCTGTGTTGCAACAATTACCAGTTTTGCCCAGCAACCCTTGTTTTGCTGCTTAAAGTTTTCTTGACAAAAACCTACTTTTGCTCCTTTTTTTTCCTGAATCTAAGTTTTACTTGCAAGCTGAAGTAAAAGATAGCAAAGGTTAATAGGAAACCATTTTACAATCCTGAAAGGTAAACAGATAAACCTAAGAGAAAGAGGTTAAGAGGCAACGTATTTGCCAAAAATTGCTGTTTTAATCCAAGGCATCCACCAGTTGTCTTGGAGGACGTGAAGTTCCAACTTGAATCACAGCCTCAGCACAGTAGTTCCATTTAAAAAAACATTAATTGCAAAAGAAGTCAAAACATCCATGGTTACTTCCAAGAGCTGTTGCTGGATCTCTGGAGTACTGGCAGAAACACTCCCTAGACTTCATTTTGGTTCACAAGCCCTCCTTTAGAACAAGCTGAGTGTCTGCAGTGAGCTCCCAAAGCAGACACTGTGGCAAATAGTTACTCTCTTTTTGCTTCGAGTCTGTAGATTTTATTTCATTGCAGTTTGAGATGGGAGTCCCAAAAGCAAGAGAGTGAACCTGACAGCTTGTGCACTGCTATTATCTGATTAATCTTCTGCTATGTTCATTTCTGCTATATTGGATATAACTTTTTGGCCAGGAACATACTTTTTTTTCTTTTGCTTTAAATACATTTGGCAAAAATTCTAATGATTCAGTGCTTTTAAAGGCCGTTTCTCTCTGTATTACAGACTTTCTTGGTTTACTTTGTGAGTGCAACACAGCAGCAACTTTCGTGTTCAGCTCCTATCACCTAAAGGACTGAACATTTTGTTAACTCTGACTAAATGTTAAATCTCACACTAAATGTCACTTGACGTGTGCCTGTAGGATTCAAACAGGGTGCACGTTGCCAATTATTCATATAAAAGAGCAATCAGCCATGGAGAAACCATTCACTTGCTGTTATGTGCAATGCTGTATTTAACCAATCTATGGGAAGTGGGGAAAGGGGCTGCTCTGCTGCCCAGCACCAAGGAAAAACAGAGCTGCTCTCAGCACAAAGGTTCAGCATACTTGTGTACTAGAAAATCTTGTGAAACAGTTCTGAAATTCAAATTACAGCATCCAGGCACAGCAGGTAAGGGGAGGACTGCGTAGTAACTCTTCTGAAACGGTTCTGAAATTCAAATTACAGCACCCAGGCACAGCAGGTAAGCAAAGGCCTCTGTAGTAACTTCAACTCTTTGGTTCTGTGGGCCAGAACAAATTCTGATTCTGGTTGTCCCCAGCCTCCAACATCTACACTGGCATCATTCCTGCACTGTCATAACCAACCTTTCAGCTGGCATCAGCTGCCAGGTAGTGTTTCAAAACCTTTGCAATTGCTACAGGGCAAGGCTTTTCTTTTTATCTGAACAGCATGTTCTCATCTGATTATTTCCACACAGACACAGAGGATGGATACTGACAAACATAAAGGCCTTAAGCAAGGAGCTGAGGGGATAAAAATAAAGATATTGAGACATCTCTGTCCTGAAAGAGCTATGCTGGGAGTGTGGAGGCAATGAAAGCTGTGACACACCAAGATCAGGAGCACACACAGGTTGCCTGGAGCAAATATCTCAAGAAACACGTGCAATAGTACCAGACCAACTGGAGTCCTTGGGTAAACCAGAGGCATTTAATTCCTGCTGCTAAAACAACAGCTCCTCCCCTCCATCCCTAGTAAGAACTCCTGGGCTCTGTGTACAAGCAAAGGCTGAGCTGCAGGTCCCAGAAGGATCTCTGGCTCCATTCCCACTGGCTTTCTCTGCTTCCAAGGACAGCAGAAGCAGCTGCAGGTTTTTTGTCTGCTCTGTACCAACAAGCTAAGACAAGAAACAATTTTTATCCAGTCACTGTTTCTCCAACAACACTCTAGAAATTAGTTCTCCCTAAACTACTGTTCAAACAGCCAACTTCAGACTCCATAGAGTGAGGACATTAATTCACTCACCTAAAATGCTATCTCTGAGATACATTACAGGCTTTCATTCTGAGGGCTGACATTCTAGAGAGGTTTTGAATTAAATTATTTGCTAAAACAGGCACTGTCTGGCACTGTGTAACAGATTAGTTCTACTCAGCACACACTTGGGATCGTGAACTCCACAAAACTGTAAATTCATGCCCTAAATATAGAACATTCCAAATAACTTACTGATACCTTCATACTTTGGTGGAATACTTTATCCAAGGATCTCAGTCTATTTTATGCTGGCGAGTCAGAGGTTATTTTAGACTCCTTTTGCTTTTGAGAAACAGTGGCTCCACTTCCCCAATTAACAGGATCCAAGATTGATTTTCTTTTGCAGGATGAATGACATCCCACAGCACCACCATGGAAAAAGAGTTGCATCCTTAAACCATTTCAGAGATTTGGGAGTTTTTTTATTCTTGAATGACAGACAGTCAAACACTTGCCCAAGAAGATAAGTGAAAAATGTCTCTCTTGCTATCCATCTATTGTATCTGAGGGGTTTTTTTAAGCACTTCACAAAAAATTCATTTCACATTTAGAGGTGAGCTATTTTCCAGAGCCTTACTGCTGAAAAACATTTGTCTCTCACACATGGAGGGGTTTTTATTTAAATATCTCTACGAGTTCCCTCAGTGGCCTCCACACCCTGGTGTGTGCAGCTCCCCAGCCCTGTGAGGTGGCACCAACAAGCAGTGGTGTGCTCTGCTTACATAAAATGCTTATCTGCAGCTCAAACCTGCCAGAGCTGCACGTCCACCTCACGGAAATCAAGGGCAATTATCCTGCTGGCTGCAGAACAAAATATTTTTATGCCACCATTAACACACACCAGTTCACGGGGGTGGGGCTCCAGATGAATGGGCACTTCTAGTAATTTAACTCCAGACACACTAATAACATATCAAAATGGTATTCACAGGAGACAAAGGATCAGCAGTGGAGATGGTTTTAAAATGTTCATGCACAATCAGCAGAATGGCCCACAAGTTCTTCTTGGATTTAATTAAAACCTTCATGGTGTATCTATCTCTATTATGCTGACTTGTGTGACCGGTCACTGATCATGCAACAGGAACACAACCATAAATGAAGAGACACGAAGGAGAGAGAACCTAACCACCTCCTGAAAATCAATTCAAATGAAGCTTTTTGCAATATATAAAATAGTAACTGTACTTTCATTCTCAAAAGATACATTCCAAACTGCTATGCAGGGATACAGCTGTAATTGCAAAGCATAATTTAATTTAATATTACGGGATGTGAAAATATTTATCCTCGATCACAACCAATTTACACTTTTTTCACTTAGTTTTGCCTCTTTCATTGCACACCATCTTTTCTATCTGGAAACTCAGAGCAACAATCAGCTCTTGGCATATTCAGCTACATGATCTGTCAAACTGCACCTGAAACAGGAGCATTTTCTTATTTCAAACTGTCTAAGGTTAAGAAAAGCTTCAGCCCAACAGAACTACAAAAATAAAACAGACTCCCATTCACACTGAGAACTTCCTACTGTGACACAGACTTCACTGGCTCCAGCACTGAGGAAAAAAAATAGTTTCTGTAAACTTAGAAATAGCTTGAAATCCTGAAGTCTTATCTTCTGGACTGTATCACTGTGTTCACAATATCCTGGCAAACAAAAAGGGCAGCACATGCTAGAACATGAAATGCTAAAGAAAATTAGTAGGTGTAACAGCCTACTAGACATGTGAATGCCTCACATAGTGTTCATTCTTGCTGAGTTATAAATTAATGTAATCACAGAAGTTAATGATGTCTGCCACTTCACAAGCACAGCAGAAAGGGAAAAGCTTATTTGTGCAATTGGCACACTCCTTATACCATATTTTGCAAAGCAATTCCTTCCAGAACAGCAGCATCCTGCTGCCAAGCTTTGTGTCTGCTACAAATGTATTTGAAATATATCAAGGTACAGGACACAGGTTTGCCCTTCTCTTTGCTTTAACTGTTCACTTGATTTAAACACAATAGTTGGTGACAAGCAGCAACATCCCCCTCTCAAAGGCAGCAGCATTGATCATTCAAGAAGTCACATCACCCTTTCCTGTGGCAGAACAGAAAAGCCTAAAAGTTACATTTATAAATAATCTTTATGTAAAGAAACCATAGGCAAGTAGAGGGCTCTGTCCTCTCTTTCCTTGTGCATAAATCCAAAGAACCAGAGTCTCTCCAAAGCTCACATGTTCAATCATCAAAATACCTAACTTGTCAACTACCCCCAGGCTGAGCTGCAGAGCTGACTAAGGAACCTCCACACATAAACAACTGTAAATGATAAATCTGAAATTCAGCTGCTTACTCACACACCAACACCCTCAGTCAACAATCCCAGTTGCTTTTGAGATGTCTGGACGTACTAAATTTAGGATGCTGAGAGATTATTTCCACTCAGCGATGCTCAGGAAGACCTGGTCTCCTCAGGAAGCACAACAGACAATACTTTCCCTCTCAGAGCAGATAATATCATTCAAAATGAAGAATTTTGAAGCCAAGATCCAGGAAAAACAGAGTCTGTAGCTTGAAACTAGAAATTCTGATGCACAGTCAGCTGCTACATGAACATCACTGCTTTGTACCAAAAGTCACTCGTGTCCTACAGCCCTAGAAAACCTGAGCCCACCTAATTTATGTCACAGGAACACTGATTTCTACAGCAAAAGATACACATCTACACAAACTAAAAGCTTTCAGCATGTGAATGTGTAAAGACAGGAAACACTGAATGTCACAATCTCTATTTTGTGTTGCTTTAACTATGCAATGCCCCAAAGGTGCTTCTCAGCAATTTTTTTCCATCAGTGTAACTCTGTATTTAAAATTAGAACCGAGCCCAGGAGATAAAAGTATAGTTCTTATTCAAGCAGAACCAATGGCTGTATGAGCTACCTCATGTCTTATTTAGCTTTGCTCAACACTGGCAGGCCTTAGGATACAGAAATGTACTTCCTACTAAGCAGAATTGGCTGCAGAGTAACTCCTCCACCTTACCAGGCAAGACCCTGGGAATAAAGAGAGGGAGACAATCTGAAGCAATTTAATTGGAAAGATCCAAATGTCTGCTTGGCTTTTTCACTGTATCCTGTCCTTCTGAACACACAGGCAACAGCAACAGATACATGTGATTGTGGTTTCCTACTTCCTTCAGCTCCTCCTCACTGTGACACAGGGCTGAACACCACATTTCTTTGTCACAGAGATCTCCAAGATGCTGCTCTTGCTGCCACTTGTTTTTGCTGAATACCAAACTGATGACAGCAACAAAACAAATGGCCATTCACAGCGTTCTACGTGGCATACATCATACATATATTCCTTATATTTTCATCAATTAATTCTAATGTAAAAAAAGGGCATCAAAATATATTTTACCTGGACATCATAAAGAGCTACAATGTTTTCATGCTGAAGTTCCTGTAAAACAAAATATTTGTATTATGGAAATAAGTTAATATTATTATTATTATTACTACTATTATTATTAATTTAATTTGCTGATAATGCAGATTTGGTGATAGTCAAAGAGAATTTTTTTAAGCCCCTCTGATGGAATTTGGAGGAAATCCCAGCTATTTTGACAATATTTACAGGATAAGGAAGTTAGGCAACTTCTTCAGAGGTCATAAAAACATTCGGTTCCAGAACTCAATGTCTGTGACTTGTTACAGAAAGTATCAGAGCACAAGATCCTCTAATGAGCACTGAAAACTGACTAGATTTAATTTTCTACCCTTACACCATTTTTTGCTTAGTGAAATAAACAACTAGACCATGTTCAAATCAACCTTACTTTTATAGTATAAAGAAAATCAAACCAAATAACATTAAACCAAACTGATGGGACAGCTCATTAATTATTCATAACTTTCACTTGTTAAGTACTTGCAGCACACTCATACACCCAACGCTACAACTTCGGATATGTAATAAATAAATGAGAATATAATACATATATAATAGTATGTGAAGGAGTGATGTGTCTCAAGAAGCTCAGAAACATGGGAAGAAAGCAGCACTCATTATTACTGCAAAGCTGCGTGAAATGAGATGTGAAATTCAGAGAGCAGGGAATGCTAAATGACCACCCAAGGAGATGTTTCCATAAAATAACACTGAAAAACTGAAGGATGCTCTGTTACATTTCCTCTGTCAGAGCCACACTCCACATTTTAAGGCAATTATCACAGGTCAGAAGTGGGCAGCTGCTTCAGGAATCAAAGTCAGCTCACTGATTTCAGCTTTCGAGGCAGCTTTGAGCAAAAAAGATGAAGAAAGATCAAAGACTGATGCTTCACCCTCAGCTATGATCTGCTGGGGAAAGGTGCCACATTGGCCATCCTGAAGGACAAAGTCTTCCACACGTGCAGTAAGCAAAGCACAGAGACTGGTTCCACAACAACTTCTACTCTGAACTATAACAGCACACTCATAATCTGTTCTGAGACATTTCCAGAATGAAAACTGTATTTTTTTTCCTGTTTTTCTTAGTATTTTTATTTCTGGATCCCTAACAAGGAAACACACAGCACAACAGCAATTGCTGTGATACCACCCATGACCTGGAATGAACTAGGTCAGGAGTCTCTTTCCCTTTTCAAGCAAAGCAGCTTTAAAAATCACTGCAAATTAACATACCTTTAAGATTTTTATTTCTTTTCCAAGTAGGATTTGTGACTTCGACAAGTTCTTTTTGTTAATACTCTTTATGGCTACTTCCCAATCAGTTTTCTGGAAGCAAACAAAAAAAGTACTGTCAGTTTACTTTTTTTTTTTTAAAACTTTATCCTCTAACAACTATCTAGGAAAGCACTAAGAAAAAGTTAAAGACCACCCCTCCTCTACCCACCAGTGATTACTACAATACATGACATCATCAAGAACTATTTCATTCCACAATAGCTGAGGCAACTATTAAAACCCAGCTTCAGCTACACTGCATTTTAATGGATACCAAAGCATTCAAAAATCCCCAAAACCAAGTAATCATATGCCATTTATTTTCTGGTAGCAGTGCTATGTATCTGCTTTTTTAGCCCTCTCACAATGACCAAGTTACTTTTGGTGTCCTTAAAGGACTTCTCATTTTCAGCCTTTTTATGCTCTGCAGATGAAAGTTGCACAAAACCCCCTCTGTTTAAGTAAGCTTATATATTGTCTATTTATAAACTATCCAAAAATAAACCGACTATTTATTTGTGAGGTGGGAGCACCTTCATTGGCTTTTAAAGTTTCCGTTTCCCTTTCTCCCTTTTTTTTTTTTTGTTTTTAACCCCAAAATCACTGCACTGTGCATCTCCAAGATGCGAGCGCTGCCTTAATCCTCCAAAATGCTAAATCTGAAGGGCTGTTTTCTGGAAAGCAAAGCTCTTTATGCACCAGAATAAACTCCCAGCATCAAGAAACCATAACGTAACTATGAATATCCGGGGCGATTAGCAAGTCACGCCAGGAAACCAGACACCTCTGAATTTAAGAAATCTTCAGGCAATCCCAAAGGAGACAATTTTCCATTAGATCCCTCGTTATCCAGCGAGATAAACATGACCCTCCCGACAAACAAAGGGCTCAGCCTCCCCTACAGCTGCAACTCTCCCCTCGCCGCTATGTCAGGGAGCTGCCAACAGCGGGGAGGAGCGGTGGGACCGCGGACAGGCCGGTGGGGTTGAGGGAAGGGAAAAAAATAAAGGGTTTATGGATGCCGGGGCCGGATCCCGGCTCAGGGCCGCGGGGCAGCCCCGGGCCTCAGCCCAGCGCGCACCTTCCTTCGGCTCTTTTTTCTCCCCGAACACCCAAAGCACGCCACAAGTCCCCAGAGGACACAAACCCCACCACCACCACCGCAGCTGTCACCCACCCGAGGGGCTCTGTCGGCCCCGGGTTGTGTAACCAGCCCCGCTCCGGCTGCGGGCGAAGCCCGTCGCTGTTTACCTTGCGGTGGCGACCTTTGAAGACCACAGCAAAGGCTCCGTGTCCTATCAGGTCCTTCTTGCTGTACTCAAAGTCCCCCACCACCTCCATCATCCCTCAGCGGGGCATGAAGCCCCCGGGAAGGACGGAGGGAAAACAAAGGGGCTTCTTCCTCCAGCTACAGCCACCTCACGGCAGCCGGCGGCGGGGTGGGAGTCTGCCCCGGTCCTGGCTGCCCCCGGAGGCGGGGGCAGCTCCTCTCATACCGCCGCAGACCCCCGGGCCGGCGGGGCTGCTGCAGGGCGTCACCGAGGCGAGGGGTTCCGTCGGGCATGGGGAGGGGAAAGGGGGGAATCTCAGAGGCCGGGTGTGAGGGGACAGCGCGGCATCGGCGCCGGGACGGGAGGGCCTTCTCAGCGGGGAAGGGGGCTCCGTGCCCTGCCGCTGCCTGGCCCCATGGCCCCGCCACAGCGGGGGCTGCCGGCGCCGCGGCCCCGCTCAGGGACCGAACCCCAGAGCATCCAGCGATGCGGGGGGAGGCGCGGCCCACGGCTCCAGGGGTGGCTGTCGCTGTCGCCGCAGCCCCCGCGGGAGTGGAGGAAGCAGTGAGGGTGTGGACAAGGATCTCTCAGGCCGCCAGCGCCTCCCCGGGCTCCTGCCGCTCGACCAGCTCCTCCACGGAGATCCGCACTGAGCCAGCCCCGGCTGTGAATGCCCAGCCCTCCGCGCCGCCCCGCGGCTTTTATAGGCCGCAGTGCGCAGGCCCGGACGCTCGGGTGCTTCCGCCGGCGGCCAAAGAGTGCCTCACCCCGGGTAACCCGCCGGTCCCTCCGCCGGCAGCGCCTCAGAGCGGGGCCGGAGTTCCGAGCCCGCCGAGCCCTCCCCGTCCCGCCCGTCCTCCAGGGGCCCGTTCGGGTCGTCTCCTCAGGGAGGATGGTGACCCAGGCCTCTGGGTCCACCTTTGCCCTCACGCCGGAGCCGGGGCAGAGAGGCCAAACTCGGCTCGCCACGCCCGGCCATCACTTCAGCCCTTTCCTCGGCCGCCTCAGGCCCACCGGCCAGTCAGGACAACGCTGAGGGGCCACCAGGAGAAGAGGGAGGACCGGAGGTGCACAGGGCAAGAGCTGGGACAGTCAGCAGCGGGAGTGGGAAGGCAGGTGTTGGATCATCCCAGGCTTCCAAGGCAGTGGCACTGCTTACACAACACCTCCAGCTCACACACTCTCAGCCCTGTCCCTGCTCCAGGAGAGAGCAAGATACTCCTTCAAACCTGAAACAAGGGATTTCAGTGAATGGAGAGGCAATGGAGGAACGGGCATACAAAGTGCCGTGAGCCAAAGACACCTCGAGTTGTTTCCTCCCTTTATAAGGAGAACGTCTGTGATTCACAGCCCCTGCCTCCCAGCACTTTTAGATCAACCTGTGGCCGTTTACAGCACGTACAAACATTTAAAAAAAACCCAACCAGCCACCGAACAAGTCACATGGAGCCTTCGACCTTCACCTCCAGGTTTACATAATCATGCTCCTTTCCTCTGCGTTCCATTCCTCGCTGCTCTCCTCGCCCCCTCTCCATCCAGGTTCTCCATCTCACCACCTCCACATCCCGGTTTCAGACCCTTTCAGGCTCCCCCACGGGCCACAGTGGATGCAGGGCGTGCACTTGGGGTCACACAGGGCACAGCTCTCACCCCAAGCAGCTGCGCTGTGCCTTCCCTGACGTGACACAGGCTCTGCTTTCAGTGTTACCGGATCGAAATAGAGACTGAGCGAAGAGTTCTGCAGCTGGGCCTCTCCTCATTCTTCACTTATCTCCCTTGGCTTTCCAGCACTCAACACCAGGCACTGCTGGAGCCGTGTGCCATGTCAGAACCTTCACAGCTAAAGACTTCTCCACAGACAATGCACTTAAATTAAAAAAATACTCAGCAAGAGATCTTCAAGGAAAGATTGACAGCTTTATGAAGGACATTTTAAGCTGAGGAATCCTAAGAAATCTGGTTTGTGCCAAAGAGAACCAAAGGGATTCAACACCCCTCAAAACTGACTCCCCCCTTTATTTGAAGTTTTGAGCTCCCACCCAAAATCCACTCATGGCACTACCCTGACAAACAACGCCGAGAACGCGGAGCTGACCAATAATTTCAACAGAAATTGAAAGCTCAGAACACCCCTGTGGAAAGAATAAATGAGATGCAAAAATATTCCAAGTCAACCATAAATTAAAGTGTTGGTAGTAACAGACACTTCGTGATACGCTTCACAGTGCCCCTCTAAACCAGGAAAAAGCCCACAAGCCTCCACGTGTTAAATATTCTGATTCATAAAAATAATTTCCCTGCGAACTGGTTGTTTATTGCCATCCACCAAGTCTCACTTCAGCATTAATCCTCTCAGCATCAGCGTGTATCCTCACCCCAAAATCAATGTCACAAGTTTCGTTTTAGGGAGGGTAAAGAAAAAAAAAAGGATTCATTCAGAAGATGCCTTTTGAGCGGATGAAAGTCACAACAGCCATTACTAAGCCACCCATTCTGCATCACACTTGCAAACCGAGACACATTTCCCGACACATTTCCCTTCGGCAGCGGCACTGCTTGATGTCCTTTTGTCCTCGTAATGGGGCTGGAGCCCTGGAGCAGGTTTGTTTCAGCACAGCAAGGACAAACAGCCAGGAGCGGCAGGGAGGTTTGACTGGAATAACTAAACACCCTGCGCTGGGATCCGAGCGGGATCCGAGGGCTCCAACAGCGCTCGCTGGAGGCTGCGGGATTTGCATGCGGGTCACTCCTTCCAGCTGGGTCCCTGACTGGCGGCTGGGGGAGTTTCTGGGTGTCAGTAGCTACAAAGAACCTGCAAACAGCACCGTCACTTGCTTCTGCTGCTGGGAGAGTTCAGAGACAGAACGCACTGAATTCACCCTTCCCCAAAGGGAGCCTCGTTACTGGAGATGTCGGGAGAGTGATGCAGGATAACCCAATGGGGCTCGTGCTGCACACAGATACCCAGGATTTAGCCCTGCATCCTGCAGCAGCCGGGGGATGCTCTGCTCTAACCATGCAGCAGGACCCTAAAACACCCAGTGTGCCCTAAAAGCACGGCCAGGGCACCAGTACCCTGCCTGATCGACCCCAGGGGTCCTTCAAAAACACGGAGCACCGTGTCCTCAGTTGGTTCATTTTTAACATCACGCTCTGCACAAGCTGCAGCCCACTGAGAGAGACCACCAGCAACCCACAGTTCTGCAACCACCCATTCACAGAGTGAGAAAGCAGAGCAGCAGTACTGGAGATGGCTCTGGGGCTCCTTCCCAGCTGCACTGCTTTGCTTTAGACAAATTAGTCCCTCAGTTGTGAGCCAGGACTTTTGATCGCAAGAGCCACACATCCAGGAAGGAATTAGCAACTTCCAGGTTGCTTGTCTGAGTGCAGAGAAGGCTGCTTTCATCTGGTGGCAGCTCCACAGAACACAGACATCACTGCCCTGAGTTTTCTTAGGGCCTTTCATCCTCAAAAGCACTAATGGACTTCACAGCAAGCCCATTTCTGCCATACCACACCACCAAAATGCAGCCCTGAGGTAGAAACATCACCTGAATAGCGCCTGGCTTGACCCAAAAAAAAAGCAGAACAAGGCTGCTTTTCCTACTTTTCATGCAGAACAATGAATGAAGTTCATCTTCTTCCTATTCATTGAAAGATTTTTCTTGTCTGTCTCTCCCCAGGCTATAAACTTGCACATGGAAATTAAATTACAGATCTGGGAAAATATTCAAGAGATCATCTGAGTCGAACAGAAGAGGAACATGTGGCTCCAAGGACCCAGGGAGCACAACACACACTCCACTTGCATGGATAAGCAGGACACAGCCCCAAGAACAGTTTTCACGTGGATTTTAAGGCCTCATTCATCTAACTCACCTCCCAAAGGCAGGAGTCTGACAGCGTCCTGCTCACCTCAGTGCTACCTACTTCACTCCAGGTATTCTTACCCTATCCTCCCTTCCCTCCTTCCATCACACTCAGGAATTCAATAAACAGGTAAACCTTCCTCAGAGGACTGGCACGCTTCCCAGTCCTTATCACCACTGTCCTCCCATTGGGATTTGTGACAAAATTAATGGTTGCATCAGCTGAGCTTTTAAAGGAGAAAGTGTCAGAGGGTTCTGCAGGACAGTTTCAGGCTATGCTTAAAGTTATTCTTGTATTACCAGTGAAAAATAACGCCCTTGTGGTAAGAAAACCTGTGTGGGATGCTTAATGAGTAACTCAAGAGGAACTGGACTGAAACATGGGAGCAGATCCCAAGATTCCTACCAAACAGCACTGGAAAAACTCATGCATTTCAGTAGGTTTTCTGTAAGGTTGATGCTGCTGTCCCCAGAAAAGCAATCAGAAAGCTCCAGCCTACCTTCTAGATTTGTCCTTTAACACAAAGAAACGTCTTCCCCATTAATAACGCCATCAACCCAAATTTGCATCTGCAATTGCCCAAATTAGCTAATTAAAGCTCCCATCCCCAGCGCCGGCGGAGCGAGGGAGGTCACGCGCTCGCTGCGGCTCCTGCCAAGCAGGAGCCAGCTCTGGAGGGAAGGGCAGCAGCAGCTCTTCCTTCCCCAGTGCCTGAGCGGGCGGGAGATTGCAGCCAGGCCCGGGAAATGCCGCATTCAAATAAAACTGGGAGGGAGGAGTGTTAGGGAATTGCTTAGGAATACAGCTGGAGCGGGGCCAGCACTTAGTATGCATGGAGGCTGGTGCTGTATGAATGGTAAAAATAGCAGCAGATGCTTAGATAAGAAAATACAATTTGGTTTACATGCAAACCTATCACAGAGCGTGGTTCAAAAATCTACCCGCTATCAGATCAAAGGAAGATTAAGGCTGAGAGCTTATTTTGGTGTAAACTTAGTTGCAAGACCCTTTCTTTCTTCAAGAGGTCTCACTTCCCTTTGGAAAACCTTTTTGCTCCAGCACCAGAAAGGAGTGTTTTAATCAGGCTTTACATCACAGAAGCAGAGCCTGAAGGGATGGCAGGAGCATGGTCAGAGGGCACAGTGATTGCTTTGGTTTGGAAATCAGGGGACAAGGTGCACTTATTTTTTAGGTACAAGCACTCATGCACAGCCAAGCCAGTTCCTGCAGGCAGGATCACTCCCTTCAGCTCTGATACATCCCCGCCTCCAACACAAAACACACCAAGGATTGACAGGGCACAGTGACCCTGAGCAGCACTCCAGGGGAGGAGGCAGAGAATGATGATTCTTCACTCAGGAAGAGCCACGTGCAACCAGGAGCTGCTGCTTTCAGCAAGTCAGACTTGGGGATGGAGAGCTGAACTCCCATGGGTGAATTGTTTCCTTTAGCACAGGCATCCCAAAAAAACTAGAAACCAGGCAGGCTTCTTGGCTGTTACCTGCTCCTCTTCTTCCCAAGGGCACAGCAGTCCATGGAGACAGAATTATCAGCTGGTTTTAAACCACCCTGTCCCACTACATTTAACCTCAGTGAATTACGAAAGGTTTTGTTTATGCAGATGGATGCAACGCGGCCTTCACTGTCAGCAAGAACCAGCTGGAGGAAGCACTCCAATGAAAGAGCAGGTATGGGACACTGAGCTCTTCCCAAAAGACCCCATGGAGATAGATCCCTCCTGACTTGGCTGGCAGAAAGAGAGATTAACAGCCAACAGGAAGCACAAATTGGTTTCTCAGCCATATTAAAGATTTAACCCTTTGTTCCAGCCTTCGGCTCATCCGAACACTTGCAGACAAGCAAAAGGCCATTACTACACAATCTTAATTCTCCAAAGCAATCCTGCCAGCAGGCATAAAGTCCTAAAATGCATTTTCTGCAGCTGAGAAGCATCTGAGACCCAAACTCCTGTTCTGAGTTGTAGTAATCACTGAGTAGCAACTGCAGTATGAGGACTGTGGAGAATGTTTTGACCTTCATATTAACTTGCTGCAACTAAATCTGACAGTATAATTTCTGCTCCTTATTAATCACAATTTGATTTTCACTGTTCTGTAAGTATCCTGGAAATGAACATTTAGTCCAGGTCTATTCACCTCATAATGGCTGGAAGCCAGAACTGACTGATAAAAGAGGCTCATAAGCAAACTTAAAAATACCCAGCTGACAGTGTGAATCCCTCTCACCCACTGGGCAAGTAAATACACTTCAGAAATTCCAGAAGGAGCCAATTGCCATTTTCTGTGTCAGTCCCAGCCCTGCTGTCAGCACGTATCCAGGGCAAGGGACAAGCACCACACAAAATTCCTGCTCCATTCTCCCCCTTCCCCACCCTATCCTTCCTTCCCCCTGAGCCAGTGGTGGATGGGAAATGGACACTGTCTCCCCTGTTCAGAGGCACAAGAGTCTCTTTTCCCCATTCCCAAGAGCTGCTGAGACCTGAAAACTCAGCACAGCTCCAGCAGTCATTTGAAGTCCATGCCTGTTGCACCCTGCACAGATTAGTGAACATGTTATCTGCTATGGATGCAGAGGATCTCTGGCAGATAATGCTCAGCACAGCCCACAGGGAAATGGGCAGTGTGGAAAGGCAAAGCCTCACTGGAATAACGAGAAGCCCCAAGTCCTCATTCTCAGCAGATCTTTGTCCCAGACACGTGGCCGAGCACAATTCTGTGATGTAATGACGTGCTGAATTTTCCCATTTCTCTCTCTCTGAAGGCCACGCAAGGACAACCCTTTCTGTTCCCACTAAAACCCCTCTTCTCCACAGGATTCTTCACACAGCAAGAAAGGGCACGAGCGGTCTCCGCCCTTCGCTTGCCCCTTTCAGGACAGTGGCTACTGTGAGGCTGAAATTCCAATAAAAAGCCAGTTGAGATGGAGGCAGATGAGATATCCCTCCTGTGATGTTCAGAGGAAATCATCCTGCAATGCACAGCTCTTGATAAGAACTAAAATTAAAATTTCCTTAAATAAATATAAGGAAAGCATCCACGAGGGAGAGTTGCCAGTGGGAACATGGAACCATGCTTGGGTCAACCTCCGTCGTCCATCACCTTGGAGATCTCCCAGGATTGTGCCGAGGGCAGGACCAGCAGCTCCGTGTCACTGTTCCTATCGACGCCATCTGGAAAGGGAAAGAGCTGCTGTGTCCCTGTGCTGGGGCACCAGCTCTGCCACAGGGCCCAGCAGGCACCAGACAAGAGCAGCACAGCAAGGACCTGGGGTCACCAGCCACAGTCAAATGGCAACCAGCTCCCAGGAATTTGTCTGCATAACTGGGAGAGGGAAGAAGGTCAGAAAGGAAGGCCTGACCAGTTGGTGCAACTGTTCCTTCCCCTTTCCAGGAGTCAAAACATCTGAGTCAAATTTCACCCTGACTGCTGGGCTGGAGGGGCTCTGCTTTCTAATTATCTCCCAGCAACAGTTCCTGCCCTGAGAGAGGCCAGGTCTCCAAGCTGGAATTTGACCCAGTGCTGTGCTCATCATGCCCTAACCACACAGATCTCTGCAAGGGCACTGTGCCTCTGAGGGACACACGGAGTAGCTGCAACATCCTCAGGGACAAACAGGTTACTCACATCCGCAAGCACTTGTCCTTCCCTCCGCTCGCTACCCTCTGTCCATCCGGGCTCCAATCCGCCGCGTACACCTGGCGTGATGGAAACCAGAGTCACCTCTGCTGGGAGGAGGGCTCACTCCTGCCTCCCAAACACCTCAGCTCCACCAGGCACCTCACCTCATCGGCATGGCCAGGCAGATCGATGGCCAGTTTCTTGGTCTTGGCATCCCAGACCTTGAGGGTGCTGTCGCTGCTGCCGCTCACCAGCAAGCGGCTGTCGGCTGACCAGGCGATCTGGTACACGGCCGAGACGTGGCCCCTCAGCGACGTCAGGTACCTGGGGACAAGGACAGGCTGTGAGAGCAGCAGGCTTTGGTCCAAACATGCCCTTGCCTTCGTGTTTCTTCTCCACCAGCACAGTCAAGGGATGCCCAACACACCCCAGGCAGCCAATTGCTAGACGGAGTCCACCTAAAAACCCTCCCAAGTGGGCTCAGAACCTTCTAGAGGATGCCTCTTCATCTCACCCCCTCTGCCAAGAAACCTTTATCCAGCTTCAGCCTCACTGCACAGGTGTGTCCTTCCCTCTCTGGCTGAGCAGCCCAGATTCAGAAGGACCTTTAAAATCACTGACATGAAAGCCAAGCTCATGAGCATTAAGGCTGGTTTGCAAGGGAGGACTGCTGCCCCCAAGAGCTCACCAGTACTCCAGCTGAAAAGTTAAAAGCTGGATTACAGGAGCATCCAAATACCAACAGCACTACTTGTAACTACAAGAATTTGCATCATCCAGAACAAGCTGTTCTCTGGCACAAGAACTGTTTAAACTGGGTCAGCCTCCAGTTCCCAACACACACATCTTCAGGAGATCACTGGAGTGGAACATCCCATCCCACCACAGCTGCGCCTGCCCCAGAGAACCGACCCTGCAGCAACAGGGTGTGCACACAGGTGCCAGGCAGTGCTGCGGCTGAGTCACAGTGGGGCTGCACACACAGAGCCAGGCACAGACACCCTGACACAAGAAAAGCAGACAAGGGACTTCCCAAGGGCAGAAAAAGGCAGAGGCAGCAGAGTGACTTTGCATGAGTACAGAGATGCTGAACACACCAGGGAGCTGCTGGCAATGAACTGGGGCCTGGTCCTGTGTACACTGAGCATTACACGCAGACTCCATAGCAGGACCACCTCTGTAACAGAACAAACCAACTCACTTTCCTGTCCTACCATCCCAGAGCTTTATGGACTTGTCAAAGGAAGCACTAGCTATTATCCGGGTGTCTGGCGAGAAGAGGACTTGGTTAATCAGTGCCTGGTGGCCTGTCATTCTCTCCAGCGGCTTCTTGTCTTCTGCTGGTCTCCAGAGAAACAGGGTGAAATCATCTGACCCTGAGACGAGCCTTTCTGGTTCCTGGCCCTGAAAAACGGATGAAAGAGCCAAAGTCTTGTATAAGCCAGGTGTGGAGAGCTTGGAAGCACACCAATGCTGGGTGTGCTTTCACCAGTGACAGTGTTGGAAGTGACAGCAGGGACAAAAGAGACTCACCCGGACTTGGTTGTACCTCTGCAGTGCCCTGTCCTTCAGTTCTGCCACTGAAAAAGGGAAAAGGAGGGTGAAAGAGAGCTTGGCAATCCTTAGATGCAAAGAAACTTCATAACCTTGCCACGCCAATTCCAATCCTGGCTCTGCGGGTTAAGCAGGAGCATTTGTGACTGCTCAACTTGCCAAAGGCAATTTGGGAGCAAAAGCCCTCGGAAACAGAGTGGCTTCCCCATCCCCCAGACTGCTCCACCCTGGCACAGGCAAGGAAAATCTTCACTTCCAGCACGCCCAGTCCTCCCCCAGCCTCCAGCACGGGCGCTGCACTCACAGGAGCCTCTGACATCCTGGGGGTTGATGGTGGCCTCGGCCGGCTCGAAGGCGCCGGTGCGGAGAACGTAGTCGGTGCTCAGGGCCATGGTGTTCACCCAGTGAGCGTGGCCCTGCAGCGTGCGGCACAGCACCCCCTGGGGACAAAGCCACCCTCAGACAGGGACAGCCAGGACACAGCACCCACCAGACCCACCGGGCTGCAGGGACCAACCCCAAACTTCCCAAACCCGCTTGCCCCAGCTGCAGGCAGGCTGAGCAGGGAAGACAACACTGTGGAGCTTCAGAAACCAGTTTCCCTTGCACAACACCATCAGCTCAGGTTGCTCCAGGGATGTTTCCAGCTTTTAGCCCCATTTAATGCTCTTAAGGATGAAAACATCACACAATAACTACCCCTTGCAAATCGTGTCAAGCAACAGGTCAAGAGGTTACATCAGCTCTATTTTCCAAGGCACAAGCTGCGCCAGGAAGAGCAGACAAAGCTACCACACAATGTGCCCAGCCCCCTTTGCCAGCAGCCCAAGGGCAGCCCCTCACTTACATCCTGACTCCTCCAGACTTTGATGGTCCTGTCCTGGGAGGAGGAGTAGAGCAAGCCATCGCCCCCCCACTTCACACAGGTCACCGACTGCGTGTGGCTGGTGAGGATCTTGTCACACCTGCCCATCAGCGTGTCCCAGATGCGGATGCTGCCGTCCTTGGAGGCGCTGGCCAGATAACGGCACTCTGGGTTTCTGGGCAAAGAGATCTTCACCATTTGTGCAGCTCCCCTGAGCTCCTCCCCCAGGATTCAAGCCCCAGAGGATTCAAGGGTCCAGCAGGCAGAAAAATACAACTTTCTTTTGGCTTAAGATCAGAGAGAGGCCAGACAGGGGCTGAGCACTGACCTACAGAGAACAAGGTCTCACAAGGCAGGGGAGAGGCAGACAAATGCTTCCTCCAAACCAGCTCCTGGGCTGCACATCGGAGGAATCAATCCAGGGTAAACCTGGCAGCTGAGCCCTTGGCAATGGCCCTGTTTGCACAGCTTTAACCCACTGGTTAAGGAGGGCACCACAAACTGGCACCTGCCCTGGGCACAGGCTGGGAAGAGCCCTGGGTAGAGGATCAGCCTCACAGACAGCACAGATCCATGGCATTGGGAATGTGTTGCTCCCCTGCCTCTACCGTGCTTCATCTCCAGCCTGTAGACATCTTGCTGCTGTGTTGGCAGGGCTGAAAGAAGCAAGGTTCATCCACGTGGCTCAGGGGCCACATTGAACACATCTGGAAGCAGCTGGCCACAGCCCAGCAAGGACAGGGCAGCCACAACCCTCTGTCCTTTGCACATCTTTATCACTCTGCATGGTGGCACCAGCAGTGGGGAAGAGCACAGCCCCTCCCATTGCACTGGAACTGGCTGAAGAAAGAGAACTGCAGCCCTGGCAGGGTCATGTCTCTCCTCTCCATTTCCTCATCTTCCTCCACAATCATTTCTTGCTAAGCCAGTTAATTGTCTGCAAATAGCTGGAGCTTCCTCCTGGCAAATTCAATTTGCAGGGCTCTGCTCTGAAGGGGCCCTTTTTCTTTCTTTTTTATTTATTTCTGCAACATCTTGGATTAATGGCTGCAACTGTCCCCCTCCACCCACCTCTCCCAGAGGGAGCTTTAGCTGATCGAAGGGATAAGGGGATTGTACAGTTAATCATCCCTCATGATAAACAAACGGCATGACAGAGGCCAGCAGGATCAGGAGAGCAGAAGGGAGTGCTCTGCCCTTGGACACCACCAGGCTTCCCTGCTCCCACCTCAGCATGCCTGGAGCAGCACATCAGTGTTTGTCCAGCACCACAAAAGCAGCTTTTTCCACGGGCAGGTGTGTCTTTTTCCCAGGAGAAAAGAGGCACAGCCTGGCAGTGATTCCCCAGCAGCTCACGGGGACTGTGAGCAGCAGCTGGGATTCCTGGCTCCCAGCTGCACACATTTTTCCCAGCTCACCTTGAGAGCTGTTCTCCTACACGGGCTTTTTCCCGTAACAGGAGAAAGGCAAACAGGAGCAATGCCCTTCGGGTCAGGCTGCTCTTTTCCATAGGAGCAAAGGGGAAGGGCTGAGCTGGCCCTGCACTTACATGTGGAGCGGTTCCCAGCACAGACATGTGATCCATTTGGAGTGGCCAGACAGCACCCGGCCGATCTGGCTGCCAGTGGCTGGGTCCCAGAGAAAGATCTGTCCAAGAGAGGAAGCACGAGGGTCACGTCAGGCCGCAGACATCATGTGAATCCCAGAGACGGTGGAGCTCCATTTAGAAAGCAGAGGTGTCCTTGGGATCGTGTTTGCACTTGCAGGGAGCAGCAAGGGAAGGGGGCTGGATGCCTTTCCAGATCCCTGCAGCAATCAGCTGACACCCAAAAGAATGAAACCTGATTGCCCTCCTCTCTGCCTACAACACTGCTGCTACAGAGTTATCTGACTCAACTCAAAAAGGAGACAGGTCCCCAAAAAGCCACCCCGTGCCAGAGACTCAGTGAGTGTTTGCAGAGCACAGTGAAAGCCACAGCGTGCTAAACGCTGCTGATTATCGGATCCTGTGGGTGGGACACATGCTGGTTTTCTCTTGTTGATTCTCTCTCTACATAAATGTTCATCTTGAGAGCCAAGGCATTAGTCATCTCCTACTTAAGGACCTGGGAGAAATAGGGAAAAGGAGGACAAGCAGCTCTCTGGGTTCAGTTAAAGGCAGACCAGCACCAAACCACGGCAGAACCACCCTGGCCCAGGACATTTGCTTGGGATTGGCATCACAACTTCGGCAGCTCTGAGAGTGCCGTCTTTGCTCCCAGACTATTCAAAGGTCAGACAGAGTGACTCCCCCTCAGCAGCTCAGCTCCCATTTAACCCCATGCTCCTGCTTCCCCAGGCATTCTGCACTTCAAGCACAGGAATTCTGCCCCACAGCGGGGGCTGAGCCCCGTTCACATCCCTGTAAAAGGGAATTTGGCCGTGTCTGTGTGGGAACACTGAGCAGGCTGCTGCTGCATGTCTGGGTCATGCTAACAGCAGCCCTGGCTTGGCCAGGCGATACCTGTCCTCACTCCAGACACCTCCCTTGTGATGGAGCTGCCTGCCAAGGACCACATCCACAGCCTGGACACTTTCCTGCATGGAGGGAAAAGCGTCTGCTGCAAGACAGCAGGACTCGGCAGCAAGAGCTCCCCAAGGTGACAACGCCAGAGCTCTGCCTGGCACAGAGGTGCTTCTCACAATACTGTGACACATCCACACACAGAGCTCCTCTGGGGAATGGGAATCCTGCTCAAAACAACGGGATACACCCCTCACGCCCCAGAAGAAACAAGCCTTTGCCCCTAATCCCTCCTAATCCCCTCGAGCCCCCCCAGCCCCACACGGAGGGAGCCCACGTGTACCTGGCTGTTCTTGCAGCCCGAGGCCAGTTTCTTGCCGTCAGGTGACCAAGCGATGCTGAGCACCCAGTGCCGGTGACCTGGCAGAGAGAGCACCAGTGGGTGTGAGTGGAGAGCCGTGACTGCCCCTGGTGTCCCAGCAGGGAACCACTCCGTGCTCCTCCTGGCCAGCCCCTCTTCTTCCACTCTGTCAAAGAGAGCTACTCCCACCCCAAGCTGCAGCCCCAGCCTGGACAGCTCAAGCAGCACCAGGCTCTGCTCTGCTTGTCCCCTCAAGCAGGCAGGGGGTCCATGAGAGAGGGGCGCACGGGTTGCCCTCCTGGGACAGCCCTGTGCCCACCTTTGGCCGTGAACTGGGGCGTTTCCGTGCTGAGGTCCCAGAAGCGGACAGTGGTGTCTCCAGAGCCGCTCGCCAGGTACCTGGGAGAGGAGGAACAGCTCAGCACAGTGTCCCCAGCACAGGACAAGGGCAGCTGCTGCCTTGCCCTGATCCCCCCTCTGCAGCCAGACCCTCGTACTTTCCGGTGGGGCTGAAGGCCACGGAGATGACGGCCTCGGTGTGTCCCTCCAGGGAGCTGGTGCAGCGCGTCACCGCCCGCACCCTGAACACCGCCTGCGGCTGGTAGATGATGTCCAGGACCTTCTCTGTCTCCACGCTCTGCCCTGCCAGGGTCTTCTCCAGCGACGCCACGATCTCGGCATCGTGGACGAAGAAGGCCAGAGGCACCGGCTCATCCTGCGGGAGAAAGAGCGGATGAGGTAGCGAGAAGCAGCACTGGGCCGGGATGGGGATGCCGAGGAGGTCGGGAGGGGTCTCACCTTCTGTAGGAGGGCGTTGCAGACCAGCTGCAGCTTGTCCGGGGTGATGGTGACCGGGACGTCGAAGGGGGAGCCTAGGCACTCCCCTGCCTCATCCCGGAACTGGATCAGGAGCCGCTGCACATCCTCCTCGTCCGGCGACATGTTCTGCGGGACAGCGGGCTCAGCGCCGGGAATCCCACCGGGCGGCGGGCACAGCCCGACAGCCCCGCCACGGGCAGCGACACCCGCGTGGGGAGAAGGAGACTCCACAGGGGGACCC
>VZRR01010836.1:150800-169462 GCA_013398015.1 Oreocharis arfaki | reverse complement strand
GCAGGAGCCCCTGGGGGGGCGAGGAGACCCCAGAGCACGGCTACACTCCCACCCCTGCAGCTTCCAGGTGCTGCCCACCCCGGTCCCGCTCCCGGCCATCCCCATCCCGATCCCGCTCCCGCTCCTGGTCCCAGTCCCGCTCCTGGTCCCGGTCCCGCTCACCGCGGCCATGTGCGTGCGCGCGCGCCCCACGTGGGCCGGAAGCGGCGCCGCCGCTGGAGCGCCCTAGCGCGGCGCTGCCGCCCCCTAGCGGCCGGCGGTGCGCGCGGGGCTCGCCCCGGCCCCGCGGGTTCGAGGCCGCGCCGGGACAACTCCCGCGGGTGGATCGCACCGCCGTCCTAAACCCTCGGGTGTTCGACACCAAAACGACCCGAGATAGGCCGAGCCCCTCACGCTCAATCCGGCCCACACTGTAAGGAAACACAGCCCTGAGCCGTATCCATACCCAAACCTGTGCCCTGTAATCCCTGAACTCATCCAGGATTTGCCGGGATCCTGCCCAGGGGGAAACTGAGGCAGGGCTGCACTGAAATAGGCAAGAATTTAGCTTAGAGAATTCGAAAGTGTGGTTCAATACCGCACTCCAGGACCAAACCTGCCCTTTTACCCCCTTCCCAGCCCAACTTCTGCCATGCCCTGTGCTTGAATGCCTTTTATTGTATTAAATAAGAATTAATCTTATTCAGCACGCTGCCATTAACATAATCCATTAAGGAGCGTGGGCAAAATTACCCCTACAACTCTCATTTAAAAAACATCCCATGTAACTTCAAATCCCACGAAAACAGAAAACAGACACAAATTTTAATATTTATATATTTTAAATCAAAACACAATTAAATAGAGTATGTTTTAAGTACATGAATGCTTGGGTATGAGAGAAATAAGAGGTGGTACATAGTACCAAAAACCCATACACAGCCTTTTTTGCTTTTTCATAACAATGCAGTGTGTCTCTATACAATCAAATATTGCAACAGAATAACACTTTCTAGTCAATCAAGATATTCTGAACATTGGAAATGATTTGAGTCCTTCGCATAGTGATTTCTTTGCACAAGTTTGAGGAAAAAAAAGCAATCATTAGAGTAAAAAAAAAAAAAGACCCAAAATAAAAGTGTTGTATGCTAAAAATGCAGCAGTAACGTAACGGTGAGACACTGAGTACTTCTGCTACCCTGCAAAAATCAATCTGCTGGGGAAAAACAAGAGGTGCTGTGTAACATGGTAAGTGTTTACAGTGTCAGGAAGAAGGCCAGAGGTCATTAAAAACTGTTTTTCTTTGTAAACCAAACATCTGGAATTAGATACTATGTTGGGTGGAGGACAACAAGCGATGGAGAACGGCAGCAATTCTTTTTTTCCTTGCTCGTGGGATGGTGAGGACAGGAAGAGGAGCAGTTTGTAGGGTCCAAGCTGCTCGGAAGGTGGGCTCTGGGAGCAGAGGGGCTGCAGGCCCAGCCTTGGATCTGCTCCGTGGTGGAAGCAGGGGAGGTGTGTGGGTGTGTGCAGGTGTAGGAGCTCGACAAGGAGGAGTTCCTGACCCTTCTACACTGCCTTCAAAGTTAATGCAGTTATGAAGTAAAATACATTTATCTTACAGTTGAATACTCGTCTATTTCAAGTAACGGAAAATTAAACTTAGAACTTTCCAGGTCATTCATTGCCAATGGATTCACCCTTCCAGGATGTGCCCCACGGCCCTTCCAATTCTGGGTTTAAAAATTACAAGCAGTAAGAACTAGAAACTACAGCAAAACCTTCCCCTCTGTTGTGGCCTCTGCGTCCCATTCCAGACATTTTGCTTGAAAGTCTTTTTTGAGGCAGGGTCAAGTATTTGTGAAGTCGATCACAGTTTCTCAGTGACACATCTGTAAACTGCATCTTCATCTCAGAACCATCATTATTGTGAATGCCACATACACCAGGAAAGTGTGTTTCTTCACTCTCTACAGTGGAGGTCCAGGATTGCTTCTTTTTCATTCTTCCTTAGAAATGAGGGAGATTCCGGCAGTTGGAGTAACAGTGCTTTGTTTTTATTGGCTGTGTTAAAGAATCCACCAACAGGGAAAGTGCACTCCTTCTCAAAGTGGAAAACCAGATTTCCTGTCCTGGAGTTTCTAAAATCATAGCTGGAAAACGGAAAAACAGTTCATTTTACCCTAAAACATGCAAGGTAATTGCTCAATAGAACAACATTTTGTGTTTAAAAAGGTTGAAGCCAGGTATGTTTGAATTTGGGGGAGAAAAAAAAACCCCAAACCTAATCTAAACACACTCGACCTTTTGATTACTTGCTTAATTAAATCCAGAGCATCTGCAGCCATTTGGTATTTTCTAAATACTCTGCTGAGTGACCTTTTCATCCAGGCAGACTGGAATTGTATCATTTGCAGCCAAGCTATTAAGTGAAATCATCATGCAAGTCATTTAAATGTTACTGCTCCATTAGAAAGAAAACACTCACACAGTGAAACTATGGATCCACCCGTTTGGATGGAATAACTGGGCTCTGGCACATGTTTACCTTCAATAACTGAACACAATGCAAGTTAATTTTTAGAAACTCAGATGCCTGAAAGCCAGAAGTACCAGACATTAACTTGGTAATCTGCTCTCACCAGTATTTCACAAAATCCAACTGCTACGTCAGAACCGGGATTTTTTTTGGACAGAGAATACATGGGCTGTACAACAACACTAATCCATACACAACACTAAACCTATGGAGAGGGCTACTGTGTCTTTTTAAAGTCTGGAGACAGAACTGTGTAAATGAGTGCACCCAACAAGACAAATCCGCAGCTGCTGAGCTTTACTGACACTTCAGGCAGAAATACCACTACAGACTAAGAGCAAACAGCAAGTGTGAGCTCAAGCAAGGAATCACACTATTCATCCCCCAGCACAAATCACCCTTTTAACTAATTAGGCAGTTTGTAGACTCAAACTAAGACAAGTTCAATGCTTGCACAGGGAGAACCACCACAGGCATCTGTTAAGAAATTCCTACATCACACGTAGGCCGAAACACTTCCAACCTTCATTTCTTCCTCTCATGCTCTGCTGGTTTGAACGTTTACCAGCGTGGGTTTCAGCCACAGGAGGAAGGCAAGTGAGAGCTCTGCTCCTCCCACAGCCTGGCTGGAGCCAGATGAAGACAGGCAGCCTTTCCACCCCTCCTACCTTGGTGACCTTCTCCGAAGGCTGCTCACACTGCGC
Source organism: Oreocharis arfaki (assembly GCA_013398015.1). NCBI lineage: Eukaryota > Metazoa > Chordata > Aves > Passeriformes > Paramythiidae > Oreocharis > Oreocharis arfaki. The sequence goes on along the minus strand of VZRR01010836.1, from coordinate 166,240 downwards.
CTGCTGCATGACGTCGTTGACGATCATCTTTGCTATCCTCCAAGCCATCTCTTCTTGAGCCTGGAAAAACAGCCCAAAACACAGATAGCTTCAAGTTCTTAAAAGATAAAACACAGTGCTCTCAGCAGAATGCACAGCCTCGGAGTCAGGGTAAGCTTCACAGCTCCATAACCTGCACCAACATATCCTCCCTCGATGGAAACACACCTGGCTCCCAAGTACTGTGTTCATTTCAATTATTGTACTTATGGCTTGATGCAATTTCCAAGAGGGTTAGTGGAGATTTTAGATTTATCTCTTGGGAATTTGTCCAAGCCCTTCAGAGGGGGAAAAATGCAGCCTGGAATCCACGTGCAGTGGTCACTTCACCTTAAAAATCAAACAGCACTTCCATCCCTACTTGTAGATATAAAACCACAGTAAGAAAAACCCTGATTGCAAGCACACACTTAATTAGTTCAACCAGCAAGCACTGGCAAAGACCAAACTAGTTTCACACATACATGCAATCAAATTATATTTAGCACACAGAATCTCCCTGTTCTTGGTGCAGCAAAAAGATACTCAGAGATAACAGCCAGGATTAAGAACATCAATACTTTATTTCTCTAAAGTGTGAAGTCACAAGGAGAACGCGAAAGAGGACACACCTCATCTGTGTTTCCTTGAACCCATTTCTTCATTGCTTGTGAAAACATGGACCCTGGTTGAGATAAAAACAGCAAATGTCAGCAAAGTGAGGTGCAAAGCTGATTCCTGTCATCCCTCTGAAGGGTTTGCTCTGCTGGCATTCAGGACATGGAAGAGTGGCAGGAAGGAAAAGGGGCTGCCCGGAGCCATTTGGACACTGAGCCTTTCCCAGAGCTGAAAAGCAGCACCAGCAGCAGGTCCCAGCCTGGGTGGGAAGCATGTGGAGAGCTGCAGTTCTGCTTCATCTCAAGACCAAAGCTTTGAAGGTTTGATCACCAGCTCAGCTGCTGACGCTTCCATCCCTGCCAGGTTCCATCGACAGCTCCAACTCCCACAGGCTGCTCATGCTCCCCGGAGTCCAGCTGGACCAGAAAAGCAGAATTTGGAGAGGAAACTGGGCCAGAGATGGGTTTTGCCTCAGTTTAGGCCAATCCCCTAAATGTCTCTATTTGGCTTAAAACAGATCTGGAAAGAGTCAAACATTTTGCCTATCTTAACTGCAGCAGGGAAGAGAGCAGCTCTGCAGGTGTTTACAGCAATGGAGAGAAAGAGCAAAGCAAACCTTTTGACTTTTTGACATCAGGCTCTGGTTCTGATTCTCTGATGAACTGCCCCAGGTCACTGACTCTTCCAAACGTCATCTTCCTGAGGAGAGGAGTGAAGAACCATGTGGGTGATCAAAAGAACTCTTGGCATTATGGAAAGCTATATTTGGCTATATACTTGGCTACATTTTGGAATCAAAGAGAAAGAATAATTAAGACAAAGAGAAAAAACAATTAGAAATATTTTTCTGGCTGCCATTTTGGTCAAAGAAGCATTCATTCAGTGTTAAATCACACTACTGAAATAAATTCAGTGTCAAATATTAAGACACGGACTAAGATCTTGCATTTAGGCCTACTCTCCATACAGGAGGACACAGCAAAAACGAAACAGAGGTAAAACATGTAACCAGAAAGGAAACAATACACTGAAAAGAACCTTACCCTGCATATGTTCGTTGATACAAAGATTCTGGATCCAGACTTGCAGCATCTACAATTATTGCTTCATCAAAATTTTTCAGGATTTTAACATTAGCCTTTTTGACATTGGACTACAAATAAAAATTCTAAGTATTAGTGCCCAATGCAGACAACTACCAGCTTCTCAACCAAACTGCAATTTTAATGCCTTTAACACTTAGATAAACCTCCATCAAGTCTCTATGCAAGCATAAAGGGATTAGAGAGTGTCTACACAGCCTTGAATTCCCAACTCACAGGACACTGTTTCTAGCAGAGGATGATAAAGTTCTGTGGGCAGAGCCAAAGACACAAAGCCCAGGTCAGCACACGCTGCTGCCTGAGCATTATCAGCTCAACAGATTCGAGTGTGCTCGCAAATCATTTGTTGTGAGTCTGGAACATCCCTCTCCCGCTCTTGGTAAGCAATTCCCAAACACAGATGCCTCCCCCATGCACAGAGAGCGAACATTTATCTTCTGGCCTGGAGTATTTATATAAGATTATGAAAAAAAAGCCAAGGAAACATCAGAGCAACAGCAGGGAGAGCACAACACACAGCGATCCATTATCGCCTCAGCACGGAACAGGAACATCGATGGCAGCTCCTTTCCTGCTGCTCTTTATGCAAAAACATGCAGAGACCCCGAGATCCTCCTATTCAGCCAAGCAGGAATGCACACCACAGAAAGCAGCACCTCATTTCCTAAATTGCCCAGCCAATTACCAGCAGTTCCTCCTGCTCAGAGGATCAAGCAGCAGGAGGCTTCAAGAACACAGATTTTATTCCCCACTTCGCAGCTAGGGGAGGAATATTCCCTCCTTGCAAATCAGGAGGTTTAAAAATAGCACAAGCAGGTAGTACAGCTTTGCTGGAAACCCAGGACATGACTAACATTGGTGTGGATACTGGATTTGAAGCTCAGGGTAGCCCTGCAGAGTTAAACAAAAGCAGCTCTCGCTTGGCTCTTCTGCCCTCAGCTGGGCTTGCAGTTTCCAAGCTGCCCTGGTTACAGGTTAGCCAGAATCTGCTCTGTGTTTGAGCAGATTGATGCCTTCAGCCCTGGAAATGAGTTTACTCTTCAGGACAGATGATCTGGCACTTTAAAAGAACTGAGCACACAAAGCTTGCATGTTTATATTTAAATTCGATAGCATATTCACAAGTGTCAATTTGCACCTGAAGTTGTAACTATGGTATTGATAAAATAATGTTATTTCTAATAAAAAGCATTATTAGACATCAGCCATTATTATGGCATCATGAAAAAGTGTTCAGTAATAGTAACAGCTTAATAAAAACATCACTGATGCAAGAAGTAACAGCAGCACAAGGCTTTGAGTACAACAAATACCAGAGACACCCTTCTGACAGAACTGAGCAGCAGGAAGATTAAACACATCCCAACACAACATAGGCTTTAAATGAAAGTGGAATGGTGTTTCCTTACATGGTAAAAACTTGGATATGGACACAGAAAACCCAAATTGGTACCTGTGAGGCAGAGCCATCCGTGCTCCCTATGGAATCACTGTCAGGAGAGCTGCCAGGGCCATGAATACTCAGTGCAATGTTCCCTCCTGGGAATTCATCTCCTCGTACTGAATGGATGAGGTCATTCAAGTATTTGTAGTAAAGGTTGCTGGACAAGAAACCAGGCAGGAAAACCTGAGGGACAGAAGGAGTCCTCTTTAATCAAGGCTGGTCTGCACAGTTAGAGAAGAACACACAAACATCTCAGTCCTTGTGTGGATGGAACACAAGTAAAAGCAGCCACACATGGAATTATTGTGGATTAGCAAGTGCATTGCTTTCAGTTTTAATCCTACTGCAAAATGAACAAACCCAACTGCCTATTAGTCAAATCCCCCAGTAACTGGAACTGAAGTTCAGGGTTTTTTCCCCTCTAGAAACTAAGCTTGACAGCCCAACAGGCTTTACAGTTATTCTGCTTCACTGTTCACAATTCTCTGCAGCTCCAGAATCAAATCATTCAATTCCGGTATCTGGGTATCCCAGAGTTACATTATTAACCACAGCACTTGTATTAGACTTGCAAACAACTCCTACTAAGAGGAAGGAAATTTTTCTAAAGATACAAAATAAGCTGTTGATAGCAATTCACATGGGAGGAAATTCTGTTACTTCCATTAAACTGCAATAATCATCCGAGACAAACATTTCACAGAGCATTAACAGCAGCCAGCGGGTGGTATCTTCAAATCAGGCTGGGGAAAAGAGTCTGGCAGATTCTCCTGAAGCTGTGCTATTATCCAGGTAAACAGTAAGTCAGTAAAGGAACAGGACAAACCAGGGGATGCTGCAGGGGACACTTGGCACACATCACCTTCACCCCGCTCTGAAGGAGGATCTCACCGTCTCCATGGTTGTCCACGCCTGCCTTAAGGGAGTGGTGAAGCAGTTGGGGAGAGGCCCCCCCTCCCTGCAGATGTTGGATTCAATCTCCAGCCTCACAGAGTCATCAAAGCCCAGAGGATGCGTGGCCTGCAGGGAGAAGTACCTGGGGCAGGGCATGGGAACACAAAAAGGATTTGCAAAGCTCTGCAGGTGCCCAGTGCCCACCCGTCCCCCAGGCACTGCAAAAACCTGCACACACCCGGTCCCCACCGGCTACAGGTGAGACACCCCCTCCCAGAAACGGTTCTGAGAGCCCTGCCCTGAAACACAGATGAAAAACAGAGAGTGGGAAGCAGGAATGGAGCAGGAAACACCCAGGACTCTGAAGCAGCATTGGCTCTACTGCTCACATCCTTGCAAAGTGAGTTTAAGGACAGGGGGATGACCGATGAACCTCAGAGTGAAGTGTTTGTTTCCTCTCCAACTATTATTTCCTCCTTGGGTAATTCAAGTTGTGGTAGAGTCTCACACTTAAGCTTAAGAGCAAACATTTCCAGGAAGCAGTTGTGCTGTCTGTCTCCCAGCTGTCTTATTGCTAAGGTGAAGCACAAAATACAGGAGGAAAGTTCCTCTCCTCAAAGTCTGATATTAAAAAGGATCTGATTGCTTCCTTAAAAAAAAGGAAATATTTCACAATACTGAGACCAAGCCCTACTTGGCTTTTATTATGTGTGAGAACAGTTTCTACAGCCTACTTTACATGGATAACAGGATCTGAACATTAAGGTTTTTCTGCAGTGCTGCATCTGCTATTAGGCTTTAAACCCTTTCCCTTATCAGATGTCAACCAATCAGCTTTGATATTTCATAAGCAAACAAACTCAAAGCAATCAAGTCCTGAAAATCCTGAATTATGTTTAAGAATGGAATCCTCGTAAGGATTTCTCCTCACGTATATCAAAAAATTTGAGGTGTTCACGTGTGCAAACACATCAAATGCCACCTCGATAAAATGCACCTCAGCAGAACAGCCCAAGACTGCAGAGAAGTTCCTTTTGCACAGCACAACACAAAACCACAGGTACAGAAACAAAGAATTCTGGAACTGCCTCACTTGTCATACAAAATCATGGCATCGTTCTGTGCTTCTTGCCCGTCATACTGGCCTTTCTTGGCAGCAAGCTGAGACTGGAAGTTATCTGCTGCCAACCAGAACTGCAACACATTAACTGCATCTTCCTTCTCCATGTACTGGAAGGGAAATCAGAAAAAGAGAAGAGATTAAAGAAGTTTTAGCAAGAAACTTTTAATAATTTTTTAACCTCCTTCTTCCCATTTAGAACAAGAAACATAGTCCACCTATTAGTGATGCAAAATTGTCACCAAGACACCATATTTTGAATTTCTGTTTCAGACAGATTTAGCTTGCTTGGAGAAAAAAAAAAAAAGAAAAAAAAAAGGAGAACTTCTGACATTTCTTTTCTGTACTCACTTTTACACTTAGTTTCCAAAAAACTGTTTGTCTTGTACTAGGACAGGAAACACCATTTTCATGCTGCATTTAGCTTACCCTGAGCTCAGCACATTGTCTCAGCTTCCCAAGCTGCAGATTCAAACTACATCAGCTTGTCAGACTGTCAGGACAAGCATGTCAAGAGCTGACTCCTTAAAGGTGCAGGAGCCTGAAACTCTGAAATCTCATATTTAACCTATCACATCCCTAAAGGTGCCCTCTGCACAGAGCACTGGTGAATGATTTGTCATCTGTAATAACATTTCAGCTCCCAAAGTCACTGCAATGTGAAGATCAAGATGACTATGTCAAAGCTTCTACAAAGCAAAGAGACTCTGAGAAGCACTCACTAACTGGAGAGGAAATCACAAATACTCATTCCACAGCACAATGGACAGGTCTGGACATTTGAATTAGTTCTACGTGGGGGCAGGAGAAAGTTCAATGCATTTTCTCTCAGAAAGAGACACACTTTGGGTTTTTTATTATATTTAGAATCATAGAATCACAGAATTGTTTGGGTGGGATGGGACCTTGAAAATCATCCAGTTCCAACCTTCTGCCATGGGCAGGGACACCTTCCACTAGCCCAGGGTGCTCCAAGCCCTGTCCAGCCTGGCCTTGGGCACTCCCAGGGATGGGGCAGCCACAGCTGCTCGGGGCACCCGGGGCCAGGGCTTGCCCACCCGCACTGGGAACAATTCCTTCCTAACATCCAATCTAAAGCCATCAAGGAATGAACAGATTTTTTTTTTTTCATTTGCTAGAAAGGGATCTAAACCCAAATGTTGACACTCACCTCAGAGAAGTAGAACAGGGCTGACTCACAGAACAGAATGTCAGCCAGATACACAGTCCCACTGGTCAGCACCTCGATCTGGTATTTACAGAAATGGTGACTCCGCAAAAACTCACTAAAGTGCCTGCACAGACACAGGGACAATCAGTTATCAGGGTCAGCAGCATCCCAGGCACCCTCAGAACCACTCAGCTCTCGCCCAGAACTCTGATACTTCTGGTTGGATAAAAGCAAAGCAAGCAAGAAACAGGGCAGGTTTGTAAATGGCACAAGAAAGAGATAAAGAACACAAACCCAGTGTGAGCAGCCAAGTTCAGCAAGAATGGATCTGGAGGAGGGGATCTGAGCAGTTTCAAATACAGAAAACAGCACAGAGAAGTGCTGATAAGGTTATGTCTCCACAAACATTTTTAACAGAACCTTTAGGACAAGAGACACAAGAACCCAAACCACTGCATCAACTTACTCTTGTTCCATGGCATTGAACACTACAGACTGTGCTGTAACAAAGCAGTTGGGATCCACCTGGCCATCCTCCCCACAGATCTTTGCTGCAAAGAAAGACCAGGTTAATTTTAACTTGGGTTTGGCTGATGGAGCTGAAAGGCACGAGCAAGGACTAGTTAATGAAAAATTGCAGTTCAAATCCACCAGAATCAGCTGGTTCTGCCTGAGCAAAGAGCATCCAAAGTACTGCAGGTGGCCAAATGATAATAACATGGCTAAAATATTTGATTGAGACTCCTATCTGGATCCCCTCCATAACCACCAAGAATTCTTTCCCTAATTTAAACAAAATCTCTGGAAGTTTTTCTGAGGACATTCACAGCACTGCTGAAGGTCAGACCCACTGATACTTGTAATCTACCATCTTTCTACAGCTGCCTTTAAAATTCATTAAAATAAAGATAAATACAAGTGTGTGACGTATTAGAGACACATTTTTATGGGGACAGAGCAGCTCTGAAATGAGGAAGCACTTATTAATTCTTACCAACTATGTCATTTCTCATTGCTTCTGTAATAGGGATTGGTTTAGCAGCATCTGGAGAAATATATTTGGTAAAAGTACTAACTGCATCCCGTTCTATACCTGCAGGGAAGAAACACAGAATCAAACTTGGAATTCCTTGGCATGAGTGAGTAACAAATGTCTGCTGTTCAGAAAAGCAGGTGTCTAATTCTCAGTGATGTTTCCTCCCAGTCCACTGCAGGATATTCATATTCTGCTCCTGACCAGCTGCAGGGACCGTGTGAGCTCCAGCCAGGTCACAACAAACCCAGCAAGGACTGGCTAAGATGGAACAAAACAACATAGCTCCAAATTTTCCCTATCACCACACAAGACAGAACCCAACCCACTTCCCCAGCTGCACACCCTAGTCCCAAGAAGCAACATCTTTCAGGCAAGTGAAGTTCCCCATTTGTAGCTCTCATCAGAGAAAAGAAATCACTTGCATTATAAAGGAATTACAAGAAAAAAAAGTCTTAAAATGGGATGCCCAAGTGCTTTACACATCGTCTTTTGAGACTTGGGACCCTGGAAGAGAGAGAAAAAAATTACACTCAGATTCTTTTCTGATTTCTCAAGAATAACCCTGCATTTTCAAACTCTTTTTAGACATCAGAAAGCAGAGGTGCTTTCCTGACTTTTCCTTTTTCCTGGTTTAAGTGACTTTGGGGCTGAGGTTATGTATTGTGGAGGCACGTGATAAATAACTACATGAGAAAGACAAACAGCAAGAGAAAGGGATGCAACACAAGGAAACATTTGGGCCAACAAAAGGAACCAATATGAAGAAAGAAGTGTTTCCTTTTTGCCTGCAGACTTGCACAAACGAGGGAGGACTGAGTAGATGCAAAGTAGAGAAACATGTTACTGTGCATGTAGCTCACTACCAAAAGGAAATATTTTAATTTCATCCTTACTTCCAGCAGCCTCTGAAGAGGTGGAATCCAAATGACAACAAATCAGTTATAAGGGGAGGAACTCTACCAAATAAATCCAAGAACAAAAACAGTGCATCCCACACATAAATCTCCACAAGTCTCTTGCAACCACTACTTATGTCATTTTATGTCATACAGGATATTTACCTTCCATGGCAAGTTAATTATCAATTCTCAGCCCCACCATCCAAACTTTCTGCAGTTCTTTTAAGGTTGGATGGGATGGGTCAGGGAAGAACTGGACATTGCAACGTTCATCTTCATTTCTTATGATTACACACGGAAGAACAGAAGCAACCTAAGCTCATTGAGCACACAATGATTTTGAAGTCTCTTCAGCAGCCTTTTTATTTTTAAACAAGTTAAATAATACACAGCTCAAACTGACCAGCAGCAAGTTAACATCAGTGATACATAAAACTTTCTTCCTTGCAACATCCCCATCACCCTTCCTAAGCCCCTGAGAACTGAGGGAGCTCCCTGCACAAAGCAGCAGCAGCAAAATCCATTTCCCACCTTTTTAACCAACAGGGAACACACAGCACTTACTTTTCATGAGTTTTCCTGACAAGTCCTTTAGTGCAGAGGAGGGGCTGTTTCTATTTGATACTGAAAGCTTGGAAGATCCTTGTTGATCAGCTGGAAGAGGCTGAGTCCCTGTCTCTGGTTTGCTCAGACACAGCGCGGTGGTGCTGAGGCTCCCCGGCAGCCCCACGTGGTTCTGGCTGCGGGCAGTTCTGCCGGGCTCGGGCCGGGGCAGCCGGGCTGTGCCAGAGCCCTCCAGCCTCTCCTCCAGCCTCTCCTCCAGCCTCTCCTCCAGCCTCTCCTCCAGCCACCCAGCAGGAGGGGAGGAGGCCAATTCCTGCTGTTTGGAGGGGGACACGGGCTCTGCCAGGGAGCTCTGCTTCACCGTGTTCAGGCTGTGCGCGCGGATGCGCGACCAGGTCGTGGAGTGGAAGCTCTCGGCCTCTAACCAAAATTTCACCAAGTGCTCCATCCTGCGCAGCTCCATGAACTGGATGAAGTAAGGGAGGGCTACACTGTCCTGCAGGACTTGTTCAAGGGTCTTGGAAAGGCTTGATTTGGTCTCTTGAGCCTGGTAGTTCAGACACGATCTGCCTAAAGGAAAAGGCAGGGGAAGGGAATGAGTCCACATCGCACCACAGAAGTGGGGGTTGGATACAAAAGTGTCCTGTAATGCAACTGTGACCAGGCAATTCCAACAGAATGACAGAGGAAAGGAATTGTTTGTTCCCATTTAAAACCCTCCCGGGGTAACACACAGGCTACTGTAACAGCAGCCACGCTTTTATTACTATCTGCTCACCTGAAAACCAGGGGATGGCGAGTGAGCCAGGAATACACAGAATAAAAAGGAAAATTGATATTATTACAGCCTTACCTAAGTCTCCAAAGTGAGCAGCTTCCATGTGACTTGGCTGCTTCTTGAGGGCAGCTGTGCGGCTGCTGGAGAAAGAGTCCATGTTGGCAGAGATGGCATTGATGGCCACATGGCTTGGTCCTGCAGCCTCCAGCAAGGCATGATTCCTAGTGCTTCTCTGAGGGGAATGTACTGGGATTGGAGCTGCAATCGAGACAGGAATTGTTAAAGCACAAGGACCCCAGACCTCTTCTAAACATTGCCCGATGCTAAGCAGCCCAAAACGTGGCAGGGAGTTTACAAGAGCCAGTCAGATTAAAACCTCACTGTACCACTGTGTGTCATCTTTGATCGAGGGTCTGATTAAAGACCCCAGTTTTATTATAGCAAGAATAAACTCACTGCCACCCACCCCTATTTTCCTTATTCAGCAGCAAATCAAGAGATGCCACGTCTAAGCTTACACGTGAGATATTCCTGAGTCTTCCTGCTTCCTTGATAACCACAACTGTAACAGCTGAATGCTCTGTGAACAATCTAGTTCAGTTCCAACGCTCCTGCCAATCCATTTCCATGCTTTTTTGAAGGCTAAAATGAGTTTAAAAATCCTGAACTACAAAGGTATCTGTGAGGTTTAATAAGAGTATTTCTCAAAAATAGTTTTGTTGCTTCTGCTTGGTTGCAAGAGAAAACAAAAGCAATAAGGAAATACCTCTGGTGAAACCCAGGTTATGAACCTAACCCCTCTGGCTGCTTTAGGATACCAGTGGCTACTGGAGCTCAAAAAGAACAAACAAGAACTTCCTCACACAAAACTCTAAATATTAACTGATGACAAAGCTGAAAAAACCCCAAACATGCCCCCAGCAGATTCCAAAGCTCTCAGGAAGCTGTGTGAGGTGAGGATGTCATGCAGGGACATCTTACACCTCTGACTCAAAAATAAAGCACATCAGATGAGCTGATTATCTCAGCACCTCCCAGGGATGTGTTCCATCAAGGTGCCAGCCAGCTTGGTCTTCATGACTTCCAGGCTGCATCACTTTATTTTTATTCCCAATTTTATGTCAGCAGTTGACAATTTCACACTTGGATGCCACAGCACAGACACCTCAGGAGCAATGATACAGGAGAGTGGAAACATTTAAATTATTGCCAAGTGTTTGTGCAGTCGCAGGGTTGGACACCAAGACACCACTTGCTGCTTCTTACAAAGCCTCTGGGTATTTCACACCAGCAATAATGGAGAAAATACCTTTTTTCCAAGGCCAAGGGATGGCAGCAACGGGAAAATCTGGTGGAGGCTACTTGTGTAGAGCCAGAGGCACACTCCTCATAAGGCTTTTGTCAATTAGATTTAACTTTAACTTTATATTTTGGAGAAAAAAAAGGTCTGCTTTCTCTGAGGGTCAAACAAAGGTGCTCTTGCTGCAGCAGCTCACAACATGCAATACTATGCATTTTCAAATTTATTTTTATTTTCAGGGTCACCATACTGGTAGCTGCACTGAAAGGTGAGGTGTGGCTATGAAATGGGTGCAACTCACTGTTTCCTGCATGTCATTTGTAAGACAGACCACTAAGGTGAAAAAACCCTGTAATCTTCTCTTGGTGTGCAGATAACACATTACCAAGTACAGAAACAGGATTTTGTCTGAGGGTATAAAAGTCACAGCTCATATTCAGGCATTTACCTCATCTCCTTCCAGTACTGCAAGGAAAACTGACAGGATAAGCAAACTTGTTCTCCCCCAGTTTATAAATCTCTTTTCCACCAAGATCTTGTCTCCTTCCCTAAGAGATTTAGCAGCAGGACCTCGGCACCACGCAGAGCAGCAGCAGAAGGGCTCATTCAGGATTTGGATCTTCAGCCTCACAAGCCACATCAAAGTCAAATCTGCAGCTTCTTCTGCAAATCAGACACAGTGAGGCTGCACTCTGCAAATTCCAAAGGACACTAAGCCTGAGCAAGAAACTTCAGGAGCAATTTGTTGTGGATAAGGAACAACCACCCTGTGCAAGGTGACCGGATTGCCTGATCACTTTGAATTAAAGCTCATGCCTGACATAACTTAATAACCTTCTGCACCTACACATTCAGCAAGATGAGGAGGGAAGAGTTATTATTTAGTTACTATAAATACCCAGACACAGAATTAACTTTTGGGTTTGATGCACAGGTCAGATCTGCACTCAGGAGTAAGGAAATGATCCTGCAGGGTAAGATAAAAATGGCAGAGATCTGAATTTACAGACAAAAGTTTGATCTTACTTTTAATTGCTTTCACATCTGCGGTCTTTCCTTGTTCTTTGCCTTTCACTGTAAAATACAAGAGAAAATGTTAATGCTATTTTGGGTCACTAATGGCATTTACCTGAGAAGGGACACAGAATTCCCAGCATCAGCAAGTATCAGAGGCAGATGGAAACTATGATTTTGTTAAAACTGATTTCTCATTTAACTTGCACATCCAGTAACTGTGACAGAGGCTTTCAAAGCTTTTCTGCTGACTTACTTTCAAAAGCAAAACCTTATCATCCATTAATTAAGTTTAATGAAATACAGTCTGTTAAAATTACCATGGAGGAAGATGTTTGTTGTCTATAGATTAAAGCTACATTCAGGGTGACTTCAATAAACAAGTGGGAAAGGTGTCTTTCAAGTGCAGGTGCTCTCTGTGAACCAAAAATCACCCAAAAACACCTCCCTGGTAATACAGGAAGAGCAGCACAACACCCAGCACTGAGGAGATGAGGGCTGCCTCTGGCTCCATGGAGCTGCTTCCTTGCACATGATGGATACCACAGAAACGCTCTGGAAACCTCCTGCAAACAGTAAATTCTCTCACAAATAGTTCTGCTCCATCATCACCAAAGCCCGATGGGGAGATAACAGTGTAAAAAGTTGTGACGGAAAAGCGCTTTGAGGATTTCTTTTCTAAAGAATGTTACCAGTTTTTAAAGGAAGCTCCTAAAGGAAGTGAACGAGGAGATCTGTTTGAAACGAAAATAAAGAAGCCCAGGCAGCACATAAACAGGATGGCAGAGGAACAAATGCAGGGGTGATATTGGAGAACGTGATCTACCAGGGAGGCTGCCCCAGGCAAGGATTATTACTACAAATAGGTCATCCCTGAGCACCGACTGTGCAGCCCTTCCCGAGGTAACCACAAGTCACAGCCCAGCACAATCACACATTTACATCACAAAACGCACCAAAAAAACAAACTCCGAAACAACCCACCCAAAGCATTCCTATCCCGACCTAAGGATTTTAAATATTTTAAAGGGGAACTCCAGTCTCCGGTTACATAAGTGCCCTGCCCCGGCGGCTGCAGCAGCGCCTGCCGGCCTCCCCTGCGAGCACAAACACTGCAGGGCTGCAAACCGGCAAGTCAGCAGCGAAAATCTGAGCTGCCAGGGAGCACATTCCCCCACAGAGGGGTTTAAGTGCCCACTAAAAGAGGCGGATCCTCTCCACACTGACCTCCCGCAGCCCAGTGAGGCTGTGAGCAGGGAGAGTAACCAGCCTTTACATAACTGGAGCTGATGGGCAGGGGAGACATCCCCGACAAAAGCCGCGTGTCTGAGGAACACTGAGGCACAAAGGGAACCAAGCAACCTCTACAAACCCTCGTCTCCCCCAAATCACTCCAATATTCTATCAAACCAGTTCCTAGCTATCAGCAGGACTTCCTGGGTTTCACACAAGAGCCCTCCATAAGCCTATTTTCAGTACAAATACCTCTGCTCCTTCTTACCAAGCCACTCGGCTCCTCCCTAAATACCCACTTACTACTGGAAATACAAACTGCAGGGCCGTGTCCCAGCCCTTCCCACACAGGCCCCCTCTGTCCCCAGCAGCTCTGAGCACAACACAGCGACATCAGCGCCAGCAGGGGACAAAATCAGCCCCGATCCAGGACAAGCCCAAATTGTAGAGAGCAAAGTTTCACTACATGAATTCACTTTCACTTCCCCAAAAAGCGGATGCTGCGTGGTGCCTGTGTGAAACCAGACAGAACCACAGGACGGGGACTGAGGGTGAGATTTCCAGAGGCCAATCCCATTCCAAAGGGTGCCAAAACGGGAAGGTGGCATTCCAGAGTTTTAATTCACACCTTGAAACGCCCTGAACAAACCCAAAAAGTGTTCACAGCGTGTCAAAAGCCAACGAGAACCTGCTGAGGTCAGCCAGGCTGTGGGACTGCATGTTATTCCCAGGATATCCCCAGGGATGAGCTGTTCCACTGGCAGCAGTTTCAGAACCTGCCCTCAAGCACCCAGCTCACCTGTAATACTTTATTTTCTCAAGCCATTATCCACCCTCAGTCTGCCAGACCTTTATTTTAAGGCCCAAGCTATAAAAACACTTCACCCTCGATTTTGAGTTTTCTACAGGTCACTTGCTTTGTGATCCTTGCTATGTCTTAATTTAAAATTAGTTTTAATTTTTACCCACGACAATATCATCTTAAACAACGACAGATCATCCCAGGAACACTGGTGTTTGTAGGATTTCGGACTGCACGGGGCCAGAGTTTTATCCTAAGCCTTAATGTGCTGCTTTCCTCCCAGCTTCAGTTTAAATCTTCTCTAAAAGCCAAATCTAAAAACGGAGATCACACCGAGCAGCGTTTTATGCACAGCCCAGATGAAAGGTTACTTTTCTCCTCTCCTTCACAGCGTCTCTCTCGAGCATTTAGTGCTGATTTGCCTCTCTGACCAAAGATCCTTTAATCAAAGGAACACAGATCCTCAATTACACTTCTCAGATAATCAGACCTTTCAAGGCTTTCTCCCTGAGAAAGTTTCCACCCGAGCTGACCTTGTCCCTGTGATCCCACATCAGGATGGAACCTCAGCTCCACAATTCTCAGCGAAGCAGCAGGAGCTCTTTCTGAAGAGTTTATAACCACTGTCAAAGTTTTATTCTGCAGCTCAACATTTGTATATAAACACCCCAAAAAGGATTATGGCACTTGCAAAGCCCTCAGTGGCTTCAAGAATCTTCAGATCTGCTAATAAGAACAGAAGTTTAGATTCATTTCTCCCACAACTACTGCACTAACCTCCCCAGAGAGTGACATTTTCAGTGCTGCTGCTTTGGCTGAGCAAGCTCCAGAGGATGTGTGAGCCAAGAGCATCAACATCACCCCAGGCACCACGTTCTTGCCTCCCAGGATGTGCATTTTGGCTCCAGTAACCCAGAAAGGCTTTAGGACAGGGCTGCATCAGGAGATCAAGGGTTGCATTGCTCGAGCCACAGCATCACGAGGTAACACAAGTTTCCCAAGGGGCACTTCCTAAAAGGTGGCACTTTCACCAAAAACCACCCAAACCACAACTGTGTGAGTTGAGAGCGCAGGGCCCTCCCTGCAGCACGAGCACAAAGTGCCTCCAAAACGCTGCTCTCTCAGAGAACACTTAAACTGCACCCATTTGTGCTGTTGGAATATTATAAATATTTCAGGAGCCCTGAATTTCAAATCCCATTCGTGCCTCCTAACAAATGTATTACAGAATAAATTGCCAAGGACTCCTCTGGTTTGCACGGAGAGCTCAGAGCGATGAGGTCCCTCTTCCACTGAGATTTTCAGCAGCTGCTGTTCATTCTCAGCCCGTTACATCTTTTACACGGCCGGCTGTGAAAAAATCATCTGTGAAGCGCTCCAAGGTTCAAACCCTGCACGAGCCGTGGGAGGTGCCACAGCCCCCTCGCCGCCCCGGTCACCGTGCGG
>VZRR01010836.1:13761-146113 GCA_013398015.1 Oreocharis arfaki | reverse complement strand
CTTGCTCTGGCGCTGCGCCGGGCCGCCCCGCGGCTGCCACGGCTCCGCCGGCCCCGGCGGCTTCGGAGACATCCCCTCCGGTTCCTGGCAGGTGAGCGCCTCCCCGCCGCGGCACTCCCACCGCCTCTACCGGGCTCCCCGGCATCCCCCGTCAGCTCCCCGACATCCCGCCTGCCCTTCCCTGGAGTCCCCGGCATCTCCCATCACCTCCCCGGCACCCCCCGTGCCTGCTTCTGGCTCTCCGGCATCCCTCATCACCTCCCCGGCATCTCCCGTCACCTCCTCGGCATCCCCCCGCGCCTGCTTCGAGCTCCCCGGCATCCCCCATCACTTCCCCTGCATCCTTCCCTTGCCTGCTTTGGGCTCCCCGGCGTCACCCCATCGCTTCCTGACATCCGCCCAGACCTGCCCCATGCTCTCCGGTATCTCTCTGTCCTCCTCACGTCCCTAATGTCCTCCTGTCATCACCCCAGCATCCCTTGTCCTGTCTTCCAGACCTGCTCCAGCATCCCTGTCCTGCCCAGAGCATCCCAGGCATCCCCTGCATCCCCCATGCCGCCCTCGAGCATCCTCTGCATCTCTCCGTGCTCTCTCTAGCATCCTTTTCATCCTCTGCATCCCACCCGTCCTGCCTCAGCACCCCTTGGGTGTCCCGTGATCCCTGTGGGGTCACATCCCTCTTTGGGATGCTTGGCTGTTCTTGGGGTGCTGCATGGGACCCCCGTGCCAGCGTGGTGGTCAGTGCAGCCCCAGCGTGGCCGTGGTGCAGGTCCCGGCCATGGCCCTCGCAGTGCCGCGGGGCTGACCCGGCCACCGTGCCCTGCCAGGGCCCCAAATCCCCCCGCCCTGCCCGGGCCGGCTCCTGCTGGCTGTGCGGGAGGGAGTCAGGGAGGAGCTGGAGAGGTTTCTGCGCTTCCCAGCGGGGCACCGAGCATCACTTGCCGGCTGAGTTTGCTGTGCAGGAGGGAGCGGCGAGGTGGCTGAAACTGCTGCCCCTGGGACACGTGGGTCCACAATCCGAGCCTGGATGTGGGGGAGTGTGTTTGTCCCCCTGCCCGGCCACCCGGGATGATGCCCTTCTCTTTAGGGAAGGAAGGAGGGAGGCCCAGACCTCCCCGCTTGCCCTATGGGGCCCGGGCTTGCTGTGGTGTCCCGGGGTGACAAAGAGCCGCCCGTCACACTGGGTGTGCGCAGGGACCACACAAAGCCCGGCCCGGCATCCCACCGCCCGCTTGCCCCTGCCCTTTCTCCCTCCTCTCCCTCCATCCTTAGCTTCTTACCCTGAGGCTGTGAGTGTGATTTCCCTGCCTCTGCTCAGAACACACGAGCTTGGACTCGCTCCAGGTCACTGTGTGGCAGGATCCCCAAACCAGAGCTGCATCCCGGAGAGGTGTCGGCTGTGCCCGACACAAAGGGTGTCAGCAGCTGGATCTCTCAGCCAGCCATGGAGCTGCGCTGTTTTCTCTCCCAGGACACCAGGTCTGCGTGTGATTGCTTAAATCCCATCGCGGTCCTTAAAATTGGCATTAGAGACAAATATTGTGAATTGCAAAGAAATGAACCAGCTGTATAAACTCCTTCCTATTTATATAAAAAGGTGCAAAACTGCTCTTGTTTCCATGGGCTGGCCTTTGTTCAGATGTTTTTGCAAATGTGATGCAGACAAACACTTCCAAGTAATAACAAACTTTAAAGATAAGAACGAAGCTCAGCAGTGACTCATTTGAACAAGCTTCAGTCTCTGAAAACACTGAGATCCAGAATATAAAGTCTCTGAGTTCCTGAGCTTGGGCTGTGGAAGAGATGAATGATCACAGTACTGAGGGGAGTTTAGAGGGCGTTTTGGTGACATGTCCATGTCACCTTTATTAATACCACCCAAATAATTAATGAACAACAAACAGTGCGGATTTTTTTCAGAGGAAAGTGCTCCCTTTCCATCTTTCTGCCATGATGAGGGGGAGAATACCTGTTGTGATGGTTATTTGATGGGCTGGAATATAATAAAATAGTCCAGACAGCTTTGCTGAGGCAGGCGACAGCTTTGGCTTTCTTGCATGAGCAGCCTCCAAGCCCGCACGCCTCGGTGCTCAGCACGGGGGGAGCCGAGTGCTGGGAACCCTGTCCACGACTTCAAGCAGGAGATTTCTCTCCTTTTCGGAAAGATGTGGAAATCGTGGCTCTTTTTTCTTTGCTTTCAGAGCCGTGACGTTCATTTCCAATCTTTCCAGCGATCTGATGGGCAGCTCTTTCTTTAAATGAAAGCCGAACGCTGACAGGAATCTGGGAGCTCCTGGAAAGAGCCTCCAGCGTTTGCTGAAGCGGAGTTTGCTGGCGGGAGGGTGGGAGCTGGGGCTGCCGGGGGCAAAGGGAGCTAAAGCACATGCGGGGCTCAGGAGCTCTTCTAGAGTGAAGCTGGTGGCACATGTGGGGAGGATGCTGAGAGCACACCTGGGAGGGACGCCCACCTGCAGCGCGCAGGGGTGGGAGCAGCCGGGATGCCCATCCCCGGGGAACATTGTTCTTTTTGTTTCCTGCAGCGTGCAGGCTCAGTGCTGTTCCAGAGTGTCCCTGCTCCAATGTGCTGATTTGTTGAAGGGGTGGGGGAGCGTTCAGTCCTGCAAATGATCGTTAATGCCAGTTGTGTGTGCACTTGGGGGATTATGTTAATCATGCTACAAATGATTCTTTGAATCATGTCTGGAGGTTAATTAACATGCCTTTCTTCTCTTAAGAGGGCCTTCATGTCTGCTTAGAGTTGCTGGCTTTTTTCTGCTTCCTTTCATAATTACTTTGCAGCTCTCTAATATCATGGGTACCTTTAATTTAACCCTGTCAGTGCCGCTGAGGCTTTGCACTGCGCTCAGCATCATGATGGTTACTTGATGGGGTGGGACATAATAAAGTATCCCTGATGGCTGCAGATGTTGTGGACAGGCTGAGACCTTGCAGGAGCTGATGGAAACTGGAGAGGATTTGGCTGGAGCCAGAGAGGAGAAAGGATGGTGATGGTGATGCAGCCAGGCCAATTTGTGAGTGAGGCCCTTACACAGACAGTGAATGGAAAGGAGGATCTGTTGTGGGAGGATTTGGAGCTGTGAGGGCTGGAGAGGGACATCCCAAGGGGTGCAGGTACCATGGGGAGAGGGGATTGCTCTTGGGAGGCCAAATGGAAAAAACAGGTGAGCTTTTGAGCTCTGAGCTGTTTCATTGCATCTCATGACTTTTCCCTGGTGCCAGATCACTGTGTACGTGCAAAATAGTGCTTCATCCTCAGCTAATTTATTTTCTCTTTCAGTGGGAGCATTTGGCTCATGGGTTCCTGTCTCAGTGCTGCACTTCGGAAGCTACTGCTGCCACATTTCAAATTTCTATTTTTATTTTTCCAGATAGTCTGCAATTATTTTCAGGCTTTGCCAAGCATGTAATCTAAAATAACAAAGAAGCTGATCAGCCCATGATATTCAGGTTACAACCACATGGACCATTTGCCTATGGAGCCAGTGATGCCATGCTGGAGCAGAGCCCAAAATGACCTGCTCAGGACAGGGGGGAGGCTTTGCACAACCCCAGCAGTTCCTTTAATGGGTTTTTCCTGGGTTTTAAAAAGATTCAGCAAAGCTTAGTGAAAATGTAGAATAAACCTGCTTACCCTTTTATCAGGAAATGCTGAAGGGTTTCAGAAATCTCCACTGCTGGTTTCTCACTGTCAGTTCAGCCCTGGGTCCCTGATGTCATCTGGGGTTTGCCCAGTGGGGCCAGGTTTGCAGAGCAGTTCCACAGCAGCCCTGATCCCAGTGAAAAAGCATGTGGGGTGCTCATGGAGATGGGAAGAAATCTGTCACTCTGTGGAAAATCTGTCACTCCTCTTCTAGCACAGGCTCTGGAATAAGGGAGAGATGCAGTGTGACCCAAGCAGGGACTCGTGGGTGTGCTGGCTCTTGGGCAGTCTGCTCTGCCTCCAGAGTCGTGTATCAGGCCAGCACATTAACTTGGGGTTATCAGGAAATCAACTTTTAGCTCCTCATCCTAAGAACTTCCCAAGAGACCAGACTCTGTCTGCCAGACCATTTGATTTTTAATTGCACTTACACAACCTTGGCGAGAGTTGTAAGCTCTAAGTGTAAGGAATTCTTGACATCACCACCTTCACACACGTTACCCTGCAGCAGACTTTATCTGCTTCCATGAGCCACCCAGAGTTTTTTGACCTACATTAAGAGGACTGAAAATACCTGGTGTTGGGGAAAACTCTTAATTCCTGGGCTGTGGCCCCATGTTTCAGTGCCCAAGTCACAAACCATCACCAGGACT
This sequence comes from Oreocharis arfaki, assembly GCA_013398015.1. NCBI lineage: Eukaryota > Metazoa > Chordata > Aves > Passeriformes > Paramythiidae > Oreocharis > Oreocharis arfaki. Next base: position 141,799 of record VZRR01010836.1, on the reverse strand, counting down.
CGCTGACCTGCTCTCTGCTAAGCTGGGCTGAAAGGGGTGCTGAGACAGGACCAGCTTAAGGGTGGGCCATGGGAGGTCAAGTTGATTGAAAATGCAGCCAGGCTGCTCTCAGGATTAGTTCTGTCCTCTGCTCTCAAAGGGAGAGGGAAGCTGCTTTGCTTACACAAAGAGGTGGTGTCAGCCCCGGGGCTGCAGGGCCAGGGCTGGGCAGCAGCCGGAGCTCAGCTGAGCTGTGGCCACTCCTGACAGTGATGGTCAGGTCACACGGGGTCACCTGCCCACACACCCCCTCCACAAAGAGCAAATCCTGGACCCTGCACCTTGGGAAGGGCATCCTCTGGGCACACCGGAGACATTCTGGGCTGAGCGTTGCATTTCCCCTTTGCAGGGCCCAGAGCAGAGTCCGGCCCAGACTGGCAGGGACATTTTGACAGCGGGACATTCCCTCCGTCCTCTTGAGCCGGCAAATCCCGCTCCCTTCGGGCTCCTCCTCTGGCTTTATGAGGAAAAGCCAGATGGGAGAGCTGTGTGACCCGCGGGGCATTCCCTGGCCACGCCGGTGAGCCCGGCTCGGCTGCCAGCGCCAGGAAAGGGCTTATCCCAGGCAAGGATAATAACAGAGTGAGGGCAAGAAGGGCTCATCGGGTACCCAGCACAGTGCACTGCTTGCTGCCTAATTAAAATTTCATTAAGTTGGTTCGAATCCCTTGATGGAGGTCACAGGCACACCATTGATGTGCTAATGTCTTACTTTTTCCCTTTTTTCTCTCTTTCACTACTATCCATCATCCTCTTAGATAAAGCAGTGCCGTTAGGAACTGCTTTCCAGCATCCCCAGATGCAATGGCACTGAAAGAGAGACAGCCATAATTCATCAGACGTACTATCTGTCTCTTATTTTCTCTCTAATTAAAAAAATGCCTTCCCGCCCACCCCCCCTTCCCCCTTGAATCAGTTTGGGCATTAACCCCTCTGCTGTTCTGTTGAATATCCTGATTAACTGGAACGTGGAAAAGTTGTCTAGAAGGCCAGGACTGGCTGAGCTTTGTTTCAGTGGAGGTGGTGCTGAATTTTGTGCAAAAGCAGCTAAATCTGGGCTGGGCAGAGGTACCCCCTGTGCATGTTGTGGTGTGGGCAGGTCCCCATCCCCCAAATCCTACATTTGAAGGGCAAGAAATGAGGGCTGGAGCCTCAGTGCTTCCTCTGCATCCCTGTGGCTCAGCTCAAAACATCCCAGCCCAGGATTGAGACATCAGCCACCTCCCTGGTGGCATCACACCGGGAGCTCTGCGCTATGCCTGGTTTGGGGATCGGATAACAGCGGGCACTTCCCGGCGCTCCTGGGCGGGGATGTCATCTTATGGGAGCAGGATGGAGAGGGAAGATCAAACAGGCAGGAGAAAGCTCTCAGATGGCGCCCAAAGGAAGGTAATTGCCGGGGAGGAGAAGCCGAGGATGTGTGGGATGTGTGGGATGTGTGGGATCCTCTTCCCGGCCGTCGCTTTAATGCCGCCCAGATGGCGGCTGTTTGTTTCTGTGCCTCCTGGGGGGGAAATACGAGCGAGCTGCGAGGCTCCATCCGCCCACCCCGGCACGCAGCGCCTCCCAGCTGGAGATTCCTGGGTTCCACCGAGATCCCCGGCGCCTCTGCCCAAGCAGGAGGCGGAGAAGGCACCTGCCCACACCTGCAGCGGCCTCCCGGGTCCTGCCAACATTCCTGCAAGTCCCAAAGCTCAGGTCCCCACTCAGCACCCCCATCCAGCACTGATTCGGTTTTTTAACAAAGTTAAAATCTTGGTGTCCATTCAATTTCTACCTCTGCAAGTACAGCACTATTCAGTTTAACCCCAAAACATATTCCCATAATGAATATTTAATCACACAGAGGTCTGATGGGAAAGGGCTGCATTTAAAAATGAAAATGGTTGGATTAATTTTGCCCCCTCTTCTCTTACAGTTGACTTTAGAGTTTTTCTTCAGCTCATTTGGGGTTTCTTAGATATTTTCTCTCAACAGATACCCCCCAAAAGCCAGACACACTGCGACCTTCACTTTATTTTTCTCACTGAGCCTGTGGCTTTATTTCCCAGTTATTCAGGGCATTTATTTCCTGCCCCCATTTCCAAAGGTGCTTAAGCATCTGAGCAGGGCTGGAACACCCCAGCAGTCTGTAACCTTGCCCTCAGCCTGCTGCTCTGGGTACCACAGGCCCATCCAGGATGGCAGCTGCTGGGGGTGGTCAAGTGCCAATTAATAAATTAAATTAATAAACTAATGTGCATCATGACCCAGTTCATAGTCATGGCAGGAGCTTTGCCAGCTTGGTTTATCTCTGCTGAACCAAGGTACTGTTTCTCAGCACTAAACATTGGACTGGAGAGTTTATTTTCCCTTCCCCCTTCCTGCTTTAATGCTGGCTTTCAAAGATGAGTTAACTTTTTTAAACTTTTCATTAGGGTTATTAAGGAATTCTTCCCAGGACGGCCATTACGTGACATTTTAATTTTGATTTTTTTGGTGAATGAAACGGCACCTTCAGCAGATTTATTGCTTAGTGAATGGCCCAGCCATGGCATGTGTCAGACCTGTAAAACACTACAATAATGGGCAGGGGATTGCTGTTAATCGGAATTTATTACGCTGCATAAAGGCATATTTACAGTCCCACCAGGGGACGATTAATTTGTTTGGGGATAAACAATTAATCTCCCTGGGAGTGGGAGCAGAAAATCTGCCACGGTTTTATGTCTTTTCCCAGCGTGGCAGAGGCAGGGTTGCTCAGAGCCCCAGGCTGCTGGGCTCCCTGGGGGCATCTCCCTGGCACTGACAGGGGTCAGCAATGGCCAGGGATGGGCAGCCCTGCTCCTCCCTGGCAGGATTTGCACTGGGAGCTGTGCTCTTTGCTGGGCTGAATGGGCTTTTTCCTGCCCTGCCTGAGCTGGGCTCTCACAGGCAGCTTCCTGCATCCCTGTTATTCCTCCCCACCCTGTCTATTTTTGGGTTTCAGCCTTTGCATCTGTTTCCTGCATCCTCTCCTTTCTGCTCAAGGTGCAGCAGGCACAAACAGGGAGGAGAGAGGGAGGTGCTGCACAGTGGGAAGGAGAGAATTTTAGCTGCTGTTCTTTGGTACCTTTGCTCTGTGGACTTCTCCAAACTCAAACCTTATTATTTCTCTTTGAAAGCAGCTTTTTTGATCTGCAGGAGCAACTCCAGCCCAGGGCAGGAGCACTTGGGATAACTCCCAGCTGAGGCCCTGGAAAGGTTATGACAAAAGCAAGATTTCTGGTTTCCAGGAGCACATGCAGTGTTTTGGCAGATAATGTCAGCACACACCTTGTGTTCAGGCAGCTCTGGCCGTGGTGCCCCAGCAGAATGTGGGAGCCAGACAAAGAGCAGAGGTGTGTCCTTTTCTACTGTCACCTATTTTTGGGGCAGCTGTGCCCCTGCCATCCCTTCTGCCCCCAAGAGCTGCCTGGCAGCCATTCAGTGGCTCAGCATTCCTGGCCCATGTGGCAGCAACCAAACCTCACCAATTTCCTTCACCTATTGCCCACATGAATTTTCTCACATTTATTCACAACCAGACCTGTGTTCCCCCTGCCAAGGCCTGGCTGGATTTTGGGTTTTGGCCACCCCTGTGCACATCAGGGCGCTGCCAACCCCGAGACCCCTCAGTCTTGTTGCCAAACCCTGATGGCAGCTCCCAAACCAGGCCAGCTCTTCTGCCAGTTTAACACTCACCTGCACCCATCCTGTTTGTGCCTTTTTCCTGTCACTTTGTCCTGAAAAAGACCTTCACACCTCTCCATGGGGATTAACAGTCTGAGCACCTCATCAGTTGTTTCTAGCAGGAACTGGGAGTTTTTAGGGGATTTGAGCTACCACAATTAAGGAGAACCTAGATCATTAAAAATAATATGCTTCACACAAGAGAGGAACCAGCTTGCTTCACAAGACCCCTTTCTGCTGAAAAATTCATTGCTCTAAATAATTAATGGTCCTCGCAAAGGAGGATGGTTTTGCCGGGCGGAAGGTGAAATGCAGACGCCAGGCAGAGTAATCCTTTTTTTGTTATGAATCCAGATTTCCTGGCCATGCTGCTGCCCTGGGAGCAGTGAGGGAGCAGAGCTGTGGCTGCTTTCCCTGTGGGGCTGCAGGCTGGGAGAGTGTCTGTGCAGAGGGGTCACCCATCCCATCCCATCCCAAACCCCACGGGTCCCTCCTGGTGTAGGGACAGGGCGAGGGTCCCTGCTGGGGGTGTCCCAACCTCGTATCTTGAGCCCTGAAGCAGCACTTGTCTGTTCAGGTCACACTGGCTTGGAAGGCTCTGGAGAGGAGCAGATATCCCTGCTGGAACAGCCTCTCCATTTCTCTGGGTAGCTGTTTGCACTGCTGTTCCTTTTGCATTGCATGTCAGGAATTAATTTATCGCTGGGACAGCATTTGCATTGCTTAGTGCATAAATAGGCTATAAATAAGATGCTGATTTCTAATCACTGCACAGCCCCAGGAGAAGAGCTCACACCGGGGTGTCAGGTGGTGCCCATGCCGCCCTGGCCTGTCCCTCTCCAGCACCAGTGTGTCCCTTCTTGGAGCAGTGGCAGCTGCTGGGCAGGAGCCTGCAGGCAGTGGCTGTGGCACCCAGCACCAGCCAGTCCAGCTGCTGAACACCAGCTCAGCAGTCAGTAACAGAGGTAGATACAGGGCAGTGCCAGACCTGTGGGGCAGCAACACTAATGAGAAGGGGTTTTAGCTGTTTGGACCCCCCACTGGCATCACAGGGTAAATCCAATCCCTCTTCCCCTGCTCAGCCTGCCTCTGGTTCCTGCAGGATAACTCACACGTAGCAGATTATTTGTAACCTCTTTGGTGAGGGGAGGTAAATGGAAACCTGAATTGGGGGTTGTTTCTGTAAGAACCATGGCTGCCCAAATGCTCAGATATAGGGGAAAAATAAAAAAGGGAAACTGTGCATTGCTAACCAGAATGTCTCAGCAGGACAAGAGGGCTGGACAAGGGTGGAGGTGGGACCTGACCTCCTCAGAGCAGCTCCCACATGGGTTATAACAGTGGGACTTTTCAGGAAAATGGGAGTGAGACCTGCCTTAGGGCTGTGCTGCTTTAGGGAGCTGAGGCAGTGTTACTGCAGGGTGACTCGCCAGAGCCAGCAGCATTCCCTGGAATTTGCTGTGAAGTGACAGGAGTTGACGTGGCTGCCGCAGTGCTGGGACTGAGGTGTCCTCACGCTGTTTGAGCGCTGTCAAGAGCTGCGTGCTGCAGGAGGAAGGTTCCCTCACTGCCCCCGGCCACACCGTGCCCCTGGCTGGGCTGGCATGTGTCCCTGCTGCCAGTGCCATCCCACTGGCAGGAGTGGTCACCTGCAATGGGGACAGAAACAGCAACAGAGCAGTGATTGGACACCTGTACCCAAAGGCGAGCTGGTGTGCCATGAATTAGTGCTTTTCCCAGTTTTAAGGCTGCTGGGGGTGGGAGCAGCCTGCCATGTCAGTAGAGCTGCAATGAGAGCAGCAGTGGGATCCCCAAAATACCTCCTCATTGCCAGGCCTGCAGAGGCAGGTGCTGTCATGAGCTCCATTTCAGCGCTCAGCAGAGGCACTGACACACATCACAGCCATTTAATGGCACTTGTCTTAGTGACATGGCACTTCATGCATGTAATGCACTTGCTGTTGTGACTGCAGCCCCAATGCCAATAACCCCTGGGAGCAGGGGATGGGTGAACCTCGGGCTCAAGACTTAAGGGTGAATTGAAGCAACAGAAGGCGGAAGGGAAAAAGTGGGAGAAGCTGCCCATGACATGGCTGCACTCCTCACTTCCAGAGGGGGATTTGTGGGGAGGTGTGGTGGGGGGTGACCTCTCTGACAGCCCCTGTGTCCTTTCAGACGAGCGCTGTGCTGTGTGTGGGTGGCTGTGCCCTGCTGGCCCTCAGCTCCCTGCTGGCCATCGTCGCTGTCCTGCTGCCCGGCGGAGCCTGCGAGCGCCGAGTCTGCACCCTGGCTGGCTACATGCAGACAGCAGCAGGCAAGTGATGGGGCTTTGCTCTTTGGGGTGGAAAGATGGGGTGTCCTTTCGTGGCATCTTGGAGCTCAGCAGCATGAGGAGCTTGCACTAACTCAGAGTGGGAGCAGAGCAAGTGGCCCTTCAGTTTAGTGATTGCCTCCTGCATTCATCATTAAAATCTATTGAACATCACCTCCAAGCGGATACACGGGGCTGTGGCAGAGCCTGGGCTGCAGGCCCCACTCACTGCCCCCAGCTCAGGATGTTGTGTAGGACAGGGGTCTGTGGTGATTGCTGCTGCATCTCCTGGGGTCTAGTAGATGCTCCCTGTGAAGTGTCCGGTTCCATCTTTGTGGCTAAACCTCTGGAGGGATCCCTCTCTCTGAGCTTTACACCTGAGCCAGGTGGTTGCCCAGCCTGTCCTGTATCTCCCTCAGGCTCCCCAGGCAGCCCCGTGATGCTGCATCCGCTTAAAATTCCATTGCAATTGCCTGTGCTTCTGCCTCGGGGGAGTGCTAGTGCAGAGGGAGAGGGCAGGAAGCTGGAGAGGGACAAACCCCACTGGAGACTTGTCAGCACTGCAGGGAGCCATGTCTGTGAGTGCTGGACCAAACCTCCCCAACTGGACATGAGCCATGACAGGAGATTAAACTGCCCGTTCATGTCTGTGCCCGAGAATAAACTCCTTTCCTTGGAGAAATTCTCAGGGCCAGCCAGGCTTTGTTATCTGCCTGGAAGCATTCAAGCTGCTTTGGGGGGAAATCTTGTTACACACTCTCCTCTCCAGGGCTCATCCCATGGGATCTGATTCGGGACAGATGGAGAAGGACAGATTTTAGTCATGACTGCTCCAGCTCAGCCAGGCTGTGGGTTCATGGAGACAGCTGCTTGTGCCTGTCCCCTTCTCTCAGTTTGGAGATTCCCATCTCTGCTGGCCAATGGGTCCCCTGGGTGTGGGACAGAGGCTGGAGGAGCCCCATGGCAGCAGATCTCAGCTCCAGCCCAGGGATGGGTCACTGGGAGGTGGCTCGGGGTGGCCTTGCAGGTGGTCTTCCCTGCAGGGGATAATCGGGGTAGAAAAGGGTAACCCCACATTACCTTTGCCTGGGGGGTGGCACATCCCTGCCTGCATCTGGAGCAGATACAAAGCAAAGGATTAGGAAGAGTCCCTGGAAAGGAAACTGACTGTGGCAGATAAATACAAATGAGGCGCTGCGAGGGGTTCTGGTAATATTGAACAGGCTGTAAATAAACTGTAGGCTCTAAGCGTTATTGACAAATGAAAATTTACTGGGGACGTTTGAGCAAGCTAATGGGTTGCTTTAAACCCTGGCATTGCCTGCTAAGCATTTTGTCTTGTGCTTTTTAATTTTGTGCACTGTGGATTAATTCCCATTCAGAGCCAGGCAGCCCTGAGTCAACAGAATTAAATGGTTTAATGTATTTGGATTCAGAAATGCTGCCCCTCCATAATTTCTCTCCTTGTTCCCCCTCCCTCCCTAGGAGGAAGCTTTTCAATAGAAATCAGCTGCAGCGAGGTGACAGGGAGAGAAACTCCTCCCCAAAAATCACATTATCTCGGAGAAGAGCAGGGATTTTAGGATAGCTGAAATTAAATGGGAGGGAAGGGAAGCAGAGCAAGCCCAGGAGGTTTGGTTGAGCAGCTTTCTGATGGGGGGTGGGGAGCAGCTCTGCCAGGGGGATGCTGGCAGAGCACTGGGGTTTTGTTTCTCCCAAACCCCAGGGTCCCCTGAAACACAGCAGGTCCCACAGCCACCTTTCCTCTGCCTGCCCAGATGTTTTCCCACTGAAATCCAAATTTTGCTCCCATTTTCCCATTTCACAAAGCCAACTTGAAGTATTTTTTTAGAGCACCAAAGGCATAAGTAAATGGGCTTAATACTATAAAACATTGAATAAGGCAATCCAATGTCCTAATAAAGAGCCAGGTGCATTCAGCCAGGAGCATGAAACATGCCAGGAAGGGCACGAGCAGAGTTCCCCAGGTTCTGCACTGTCTCAGAAAGATGCCCTGAGCTGCACTCACATAAATCCAGGTGCAGAGGCCAAGGACTGATGCCTGAACCAAACAGGAATCAATCCTTAGAGCAGCCCCACAGCAAGGGCAGTCAGGCTCAAGCTACAGCTTTAACACTTTCCTGCTATATTTTCAGAGCTCCAACTTGTGCCTTTTGCAGCCCCAGAAGGGAGGAAGATGAAAACCTCCCGCAGATAGAGCAGAGCACTAATTGCAGATGCAGACAGGCCATCAGGGTTCAGAGCTGGGCTAATTGCCACCATACGTTGAACACATGGGTCCTGATGCCTGGCATCCACTCCTTAGGAAAAAACACAACAAACCAACATATCCACACAAATGACAAGAGGATGATCCCTAATGAAAGAGTAAATGAGCAACAGGGAGGGGGGAAGGATAAAGGAACGTTTGCTCAGCTCTCACGCCCTAGAGTCAAAGCTGCCCCTGAGAGATTAGAGATGGGGCTCACTCCCTGTTCATGATGACAGCTCACTGAAATTAAATTTCTGGGAGATCCTTCCTCCCAAACCTGCATGGCAGCACTTCCAAAGAGGTTGAGGTTGCCAAGGTGGCCCATTTATGTGCGGGGTGCTCCAGCCCTTAGCTGCAACCCACTGCTGTTGCTGGAAAGGGGTCTTGGGGCCCCAGGGACAGGGAGGGCAAATGGGGGCACAGCTGAAATCCTGCCAGTTGTCCTTCAGCAAAAGCCTCTTTGCTGGGGTTTTAAAAACAGGAGTTAATTCCAGGAAGAAATGTCTTCTGCTTCATGAGGCTGAAAGGGAAGGACAGGGAATGTTCTCCAGGGCTGATTGTGCCTGTACAACCTCTCTGGTGGCTGCCAGGTGCTGGTCAGGGGCCCGTGGTTTATAGCTGGACATTTCAGTTCATCTCTGCAAGGCTCTCAGAGCAGTTTTTGAGTGACTGGCAGTGGTGGAGCTGCTGGAAGGAGCACGGGGCCATCACTGTGTCAGGCACTGGCTTCACCCACAGGACCTGTGGGTGATGCCCTGGGGAGCCCCAAGGCTCTGCTCTGAGCTGTCACAGCCCACACAGTCCCCAGCAGTGTCACTGCCTGACAGGAGTGTCCTGAACCTGGAGGAGCTGAGAGCCAGAGCAGCCTCTGACAGGTTTCCAGCACGGACTTTCCCCCGTGTGCTGTTCAGGCAAAGGGCTCTTGCTTTGCTGATCCAGCCTCCCAGTGGCCCCACAGCTGCTGATCCTTTCCCTGGTCTCAAAGACTGGGAAGGGGCCTGACAGGAGGAGGCTGCAGGGCTTTGCACCTCGGTGAGGGCACAGGCACAGTTGAGCACAGGAAGCCTTCAGGGAGAGTTTTGCTTTCACCCCACACTGCTCTCTGTCCAATCCTACCACCATCAGCTCACTGCTCAAGACAAACCCAGTGCTGAGGGCAAATGATCCTGACCTGCCTGTGCCTCTCTAAGGTTCTTTTGGTTTCAAAGAGCAATTTCCCAGCATCACCATGACAGATTCAGAACAGTCACAAGACTCCAGCAAGACAGGCGGAAACCCTCAGTTATGCAATTCTCTCATTTAGCCACACTGTAATCCCAGGTTTCATGGTAGTCCCAAGAGCTTCTTCCTGGAAAATTTGATTGCATTCTGCAGCCAAGATCCCTCTTACTGGCAGCAGCATGATGGCATTACAGAGATGGCCTCCGCTTTTGGTCAGTTAAGCAGCACAGCAAAATGCAGGAGACCTTGTGATTTTCATCTGTTCTTCAGACACTGATCATCCAGTAAGAACACATAAAGAGGGAGAATTGTTCATTTTCACATCAGTGTGAACCTCTTAAATGTATCTATTCCCAAGGACTGCAAACCAACCTAGATTAAAACAGCTTGTGCCATTCCCAAGGGAGAGCTGCAGCATGGGTGGGACGTTTTTCCCAGCCTGGGGGCAGAAACAGCCAGGGCAGATCCCTGGCATGGACACTGCCCCAGTGTCTGTGTCACAGAGTTATTTAGGAAGGCAGCATGTGCTCCTTCCCCCTCATTGCACCTCCCATCCCACCCTGCATCCCAGCCCACCTTTGGGATCGATGGTGCCCCGTTCCTCCCAGCTTGTGCAGGCTCTGAATGGCAAACAGCACCGTCATCCGCATCCGTATTGATCCCTCAGACTCCTATCGATCAGCCTGGTGACATATAGGTAATGTGTAATTAGTAACTCAGATAAAAACAGCACCAGGAGGGAGCTGCCTGCCTGCTCCGACCTTGCCTAGTGTGTCCATGGAGCAGCAAACAGAGGGGCCGTGGCTGCCTGGTAATTGCTGACCTGCCATTAGTCACTGAAACTCTTCCCTTCCCTGCAGCCATCGCTCTCATGCCGTTTCCTGCGAGGTCTTGGATCCCTCCCATCCTGCCCCTCACCGAGAAATCCTGATTGGAATAATGGCATGAGGAAGGCACTCTGCTGAGTATCCCTTCCCAATGCACCAAGTATCCCTTGTGGCACCGGCAGCTGTTGGGGATGCTGGAGAGCAATGTCCAAGGATGCTGCAGGGTCCACCAGACAGTGAAGACATGCTCTGCTCTTGGGTGCAGTGTCACAGCACCACTTTGAGGGGACAGAACTGGAGCAGACAACTCGCCAAGGCAGGGGACAGCTTGGGGTTGGGAGCCCAGCGCTGCAACCGACACTAAAAATGTTCAGGAATGGCCAAGGAGAGCAGGGTCGGAGCTGTTCCCAGACCGTGCAGCCTTTCCCACCCCCTCCCACTCCGCCCGGGGCGGGGGCAGACCCACAGCCGGTTTCCTGATGGGCGCTTTTGTGGCTGCGGCAGCCCGAGAGCCCCATCCTGTTGACGCCGAGGGTTGTTCGTCAGAAGACATCCTTGGGATTGGGAAGAGGAACTTGGCAGTGGAGGCAGGGGGGAAGCAGCGCCCTGTTGTCCAGGCATTGATTTGATTTAAAATCACCCAAAGCTTCCCCCGTCCCTGTTTAAAAATAGCATCTTGGCTTTTATCGCAGAGCCCACACGGTCCTTCTTCTTGTGGCAGCAGATTCTTGAGAAACATGCTCAGTCCTGATGCAGTGACATTGCTGGGTGTGTTCAGGCCCTCACTGCCGTCCTCACCCCCTTCCCTCCACATTTCACATCTTGTCCTTGCAATAGAGACAGTACTCACACCATTGGAAGCCCTGATTCCTCCCCTGGTGCAAGGCTTTTTTCCCCCTGCTTTCTTTAATTACATTAGCAAAGTCAAAAGACTGCCTTTGGCACGTTATTATTCAGTCAGTGAACTCTCACTAATTCCTGACACAACTAATAAATATCTGAGAGTAGGAGCTCACTGGAGAGGGGCTTGGTCACAGCCCAGCCCGAGAAGTGCTCGCTCCAGCACCAGTATTGCTCAGGCCTGGCTTACCTGTGCTCCCATTTTGTTCACTTGCACTGATGCAGCTCCTCTTCTGCTGCATGTTCTGCTAATTTCCTCCAAAATTCAGCTCAGTAGAAGCCATGAGCATCCTGGGCCTTGGGCTGGTTTGTCCTGGAGCAGGGACTGCTCTGAGCCCTGTGGAGATGCTGGGCATCAGCACCAGGCCCAGGTGTTGTTATTCCACCAGTCTCTGTGTTCTGAAGAATTTGATGAACTCCTATGTTAGAACCAATAATTGACTCTTTTTTCCATCTACCTCCCAGCTGGGAGGTGTCACCTGGGAGGATGCTGCAGGGGAGGAAAATGAACTTGTCAGATCCGCAGATCGACAGGCATGAAAGTGGAACCACAAACATCAACTTCATCCTTTCAGGAAATTTTTACTTCTGCTGAAACTGTAATTTCTCTGTTCTCACTCCAGTGCATACATTCGAGTGACAGATCATCTTGGTTGGAGAACGATTTCATGATTTTACTTCTAAAACCTAAAATCTTCATCAGAGAGCCAGACCATTAAACACAGCAGTGAAAGGGAGAGGGGCTGGCAGCTCCCCTCACAGCCAGGCTCCCTGCCACAGGTTAAGTGTAGATCAGCCTTCCCCAGGGCTTCAGCTCATTTCATACAAGGTGCAGAGCTGCCGAGGGAGAAGGGGCCAGACCCTGGCTGTGCTGCAGAGCAGCTGAGCCCTGCTCCACCCCAGTGACAGATGACAGGGATTCATTTCCATCTGACACTTTGGACAGTTTTCTTTCCTCTGCTCCGTTCTCAGACTGTGCTTTGATTCTCTCCAGGTCGGTTTTGCCATTTGGCACAAGGCTGCTGACTTGGTGCCTTTGCCCTCCCTTCAGGCCAGGTCCCAGCAGCAGCAGCAGCAGCAGCGTGCCTGGGCTAATGCCAGGAGCAGAGTATTTCTCAGTAACCTCATTTAGAGAATAAACCAGCCATGTCCTTTCATCGGTTCCTTGCAGAGGGGCAATACATTTCCAGTGGCATCAGTGACAGAAGCAATATTCTTTCATTGCTATCATCAAAAAAGAGCAGCTTTATACTGCAAGAAAGAACTATTTCACTTGTACAAAACATATTTTTTATTCCCTTAAACCTGGGGAAATCCTTGTCATATTAGTATGTGGCTGAATTGCTTCTCTTTCAACAGTTCTCCCAGGGATTTGAGCTTCGACCAGTTATTGCACTTGGATGCAGTAACAGTCCATAAAAAAGTATATTCTGTAAATAATAACAGTTCTTTGTAATAAATGGAAACTACAAATAACAAGTGCCACTGAGACTCCAACACTGCTGCCCCTGAGGAAATACAAGCCCCAAGGAGCCCAGAGCCATGTGTTTCACATGGGAAAATCCATATTTCATTTGATTCCCTCTGCCTGTGCCTCTCCCTTCAGTTTACAGGCAGTTGTTCCTTCTTCTACAACACAGGACATTTACCTGGATTCTTACATGTTCAAGGCACCAGGGTGGAACTCAAGGGTGTTACCAGAAGGCTCCTCAAGCCATATCTCTTCAAGCAGGCTCCTTCTTGTATTATTGGTGAGGGATGGCTTTGATAATGCCTCATCTTTCATGAAGTTTAATTGAGCTTGTTGGTTATTGCAGCAGAGAACCAGAGCAGGAGAGGGTCCCTCTTGCCTTGCGAGTTCAGGTTGTGTAATAAACCAGATCCTGCAAAGCCTGAGAGCATTTATCATTTAACAGCTGTCATTAGTGGCTGCCCAGCCTGCTTGTTGCATGCCCACAGTGCTGAGAAGGATCACGTCCCCTTATCTCCTTGCTATGTAATTACATGTTCGGCTGACGTTTCTTTTCACAAACAGTTTGACTTCTCCCTTTCCCCCTCCTTGCTTGGCTCATGTTTGTTGGCTGTTGTTGGGAAGATGGAGACAGACCCCTGCAGCCCCCTCCAGGGCCACCTGAATGTCCTCCCTTGCTGTGGGGAGGGAGCTCATAGCTGAATTTCATGCATCCTGAAGCAATTGTGTAGACACCGCATCATCTTTATTGACTCATCCATCTGGACTGAGCGTAGGGTGTAACGCTGAGAAAAAAGCCTCCCTATCCTCTCTGATGCTGGCAGGGAGCTTGGGACTGTCAGGAGCAGTTTGCAGTTCAGTCTGCTCAGGGATGCATTTCGGGGAGCTTTGGTCAGCCCAGCCTTCTCTCTGTCAATGCTGAAGTTTTTGGCCTGTTGCTAATGCCAGTATTAGCAGCATGGAGACAGTCTCTGGCCTTGAGGGGAGAGGTAAATGTTTGCTGGGCTGGTTGGATCCTGGCTGTAATTTAAAAGGCATCTGAAAGTGGGGACAAGGAGCTGTCAGGACACAAAGCAGGGCAGTGAACAGAGAAGCCATTACCTGTCTGCCAGCACCAACACGCTGCCCCAAAACCTAAAGGCTGATACCAAATTTAGGGTGAAGCAGCGAGCCACCCAATGCCTCAAAATCTGTTTTGCTGTGATAAGATGAAGCTCATGCCATCTGTAGATCCACCTTGGAAACCATTACAGGGCCTGGTTGGCCCAGCCTTGGTGAACACAGTGATAAATCTGGGTGGCAGCTGCTCGTTGTCCTTTGTGTCACAGATTGCCCAGGCAGTTACAAACGCTGTGTCTGTGCACCAGCCAGTCTGGCTTTAGGAGCAGGGATGCAAAGAGAGAGGATTTCCCTGAGAAAGGAGCCGTGAAGTTCTGACAAATGGGTTTTTCCAACACCTGCAGTCCTGGCTGACTGTGGGTCAGACCCTTTGGTGGGACATGGGGCCTTCCAGCCCCGCTTTGCTTGCTCTGATTTGGATCCTGTGTCCCGGATAACTGGGAGGTGGTGCTGGGTGAGCTGGGGAGCCAGCCCTGGGAACTGACACAGGAGCAGTGGCTCTGGGCCAGATCCACTTCCTTTTTGCACAGTCTGACAATGCAAGGAGTCTGGCAGAGGTCTCTGTCCTCCTGTGGGCACGTAGCACAGCTCCCAGGCGAGCTCTGCTTCGGAAATGTTTTGCTCTGCCTTCCTGTCTGAGTCTGTGCTGAGCCGGATTCCTTTGCTGGTAAGGAACAGATCTGCTCAGAGCAGAAATTTACCCTGCACTGAGTGTAAACACAGATGGAAACGTGGTGAAGCCCTTTTCAAAGTCAAGGGAATAAATCTGTTTAAAAGGCTGAACATCTGGGGCAGTGGAAGAGCAGGTGGAGCATTAACCCCAGAAAGGACAGTGGTACAAACTGCACAATAGGGGATGTGTCTAAGAGGAGAAATTACCCCGAAGAGCATAACAGAAAGGAGAAATAGCTCCTTTTTGGATCTTTTTTAAGACTCTTGGGGTTTTTGAGCCCTATGAGTTGCATCCCAGGCACTTTGGATGGAGCAAGCAGGTAGGCTTTTTCCCTGGACTAATCTCATCTGCTCTCTCTAAGGCAGCATGTGAGGGATGCAGCCCTATGTGTCCTCCAGCTGCTGGGAGAGATAAGCAATATTTTGCTCCCTGGTTAGGCAGCTATTGCTGTGCTGCAGAAACCCTGGAAGGGCAGACCTGGCATGTTCACACCAGTGGGAATCAGCTTCATGATGGTTTGGTCAGCTCTTCTGGTCCAAGCCAGTTCATGTTCTATGTTCTACAGTAATAGCACTCCTGAACAAAGGCCTTGGTCCTGCAGGGCTTTATTCACTTGCCTAACCAAAGAGCTAAAAACATGGATAAGCCTTGGATGGCTGAGAAAATGTTAAATTGGGTTCTCCTCCCAGCCGTAACCTTGGCAGAAGCACAGCTCTGGCTGCTAAAGGCCATAAAATGAACAGCCCCTGTTGCTCCTGATAGGGGTATAAAATTATAATTACTTGAGGAGTGACTTACGATTCAGTGAAACGAGGATCTTCTCCTTTTTGATTGAATTACTCAGTGGTTATTCCTAGAAGACTGGAAGCAGATGGCAAGCTCTGGCCAGGCATTTAACAGCCTGAGTTATGGCATGGAGGGGATGGAGCTGAGCTACAACCTGCTGCTCCTGCCTTCCTGCTTGCTTTGGGTCACCATCCTGCTGTATTCCCTGGGAAAGGAGAGGCTGGAGGCTGGGGCAGGATGGTTTGCAGCAATGGCTGGAGATGTGGAGCATGTCCGGGAGCAGAGGGCTTGTTTTGCAGCTCAGGTGGCACCACAGAAATGCAAAGATTTTGTTTCAGTAAATCCAGTGCTGCTTTGGCCCAGGTAGGCACACCTTGACAGCAATCCCAATGTGTTGTCTCAGGACCCTGTGGATCTGGAAGGTGACAACTGCCCTTCTGTCACACAGGAAAGCTCCCCATCCCTCCAGGCCCGGGAGGAGGACCGACAAGGCAGACAGTCCCCTGGGCTGGGGTGGAACAAACACAGCTGTATAATTTCTGCCTCGCTGCTCCTCCTGCCCCCATATATCTTGAGCACATCAATAAACTCAAACAGACTATTAGCAGCACGTCCTGTTATCAGCCATGGATGCGTGTGCTGGGCATCAGGCAGCCATGCAACCTGCATTTTATCAAGTGCTGCTCCTACCACTGCTGGGGCTGCAGTGATTATCACATCTCCTCGCATCTGGGCCACACCACAGCTTTTATGAGCTACCCTACATCAAAGGCCCTTTCTTTTAAAAGATAAATTAACAATTCTCTCCCTTTCTTTTTATTTAATGGCATAACAGCCAGCTGATTATGAGGTGAGACACCAATCTTGTTGCCGAGCTGTGCTAACTGCATTGTCTATTTGATTATTTTTATTGAATAAGCAAATGTTCTCTCGGAGCTCTGAAGTCCTTATGAGGGAGACTCATTTTCTGCTACTGTGATCTCTTTGTCACGGGTGGGTGATGTATGAAAAGGAATTGCAAATAGCTGTTTACAGCAAGCAAAGTCACAGAACAGCCCACTTCAATTTCTGCTATCTGTCGGAGGCTGCTGTTGGAGATGGTCAAAATTAATTAAGCAGGAAGGAAGAGAGCGGGGAGGCTCTATGCATCCAGTTCTGACATTGAAATATTAATGGTGAGCTAATCAAGAAAGAGTATCTATGAATATCTAATCAGCTCACAGTTTGCAGTTTTACTGAAGCAGTGAACTTCTGGGCAGCAGCCCTTTACAGGAGGCGTCGGGAGGGGAAGTGGGCTGGCTGCTCCTGATCACTCTATCTGGGAATAAACAAAGAGCTCCTGCCTGTGACAGGGGCTGAGGGACCTTTTCCTTCCACATCTCACATCCCTGCTGCCACTGGATGCTGCTGCATCCTTCCTGTTGTCACCTACAGCAGCCAGGTCAGAGCGCCCAGCCCACGGCATTGCCAGCGCTGTGCTCCTTTCTGCCCAGTGCCAGAGGGCTCGGCTCCTCCAGGACTGAGCTGCAGCACCTGCCCACATCCAGCTCTCAGGAAAAGGCTCAAAAACATCGTACCTTGAACACCCAGCCTGGCCCTCTCCTTCCATGCCTAGTACAGGCACCCCCTGGGAGGCAGCAGCTGTGTCCCTGTCTCTCCGGCCAGTGCGTTTCCAGGTGGAGTTTCCAAGCTTTTTTGGGGGAAACAGAAGGTGATGGCTGTGCTGCAGGGCCAGGGGGCACCGCAGACCCCCCAAGCCCAGTGTCTGCTCAGCTGCTTTCTCCCACCCACCACACAAGCAGGGAAAAACAAGAGGAAACAATCCCATGGCAAAGCTGGGCCGATTCCAATCAAAGCCACAAAAGTAAATGTCGACTCTGGGTGCCAGGAGTCGTCAAGCATCATTTCCTTCTTCAGTGTCAGTGTAATGAGGGCTGTGGCTTTGGAGATTTCTATTGCTGTGTTTCTGCAAACAGTTCCCTCCTCTAACCTCTTGGAAATTGGATTTTGTGGGGCTGAGCAGTTTGTGTGCAGCAGATAGCAGCAGGACTGATAAGCAGAAACCTGTTTACACACTCACTCTCATCTAATACTACGACTGGGCAGGCAGCTGCCTAGATTATTTTTTAAATTTCTCTTTTTTTAAACACTATCAAATGTAATCCTTGTTGGCTGAATGTTTTGCTGCTTAACTGGGAGAAATCTGAACTGGGCAGTTTTAACATAAACATGAAAATGATGTGAAGGAAAGGATAAAGGTAATAAGTAAATCTTAAACGACACTAAGGAAGAATCAAGTGGTGATCAGGAGGGAATAGATAAACCTATAGCTGTCCTGTGTGAGGTGGTATTTCATGTCTTGCCAAGAGAGCAGGACTGGATACAACTCCAAATGCAGAAAGGAGAGAGTCCTGGCACGTTGCTCTGACAGCCACAGGAACTTTCTGGGAAAGGAAAAGGAAAGCAGATGGTATCAGTTAAGAACAGTGGAAGGTACCAGGGATGTCCAGGGAAACGATGGAACCCAGTGGCTGCATCCATTGTCTGTGGGAGGGAGAAACCCCCTCGCTGCAGGTGTGTGGGTGCTGCAAGGCCCAGCTCCGGTTCCTGGGGCTGGTGGGGCAATGAGCAGCAGGATGTCTCCAGGAGGAGCACTCTGCAACGTGCTTCCCTCTACTGCTCCAATATAACCCAAATCTGTCAGCCTTTAGGGCTTGCTGAGAAGGTCATCTGCGAGCATGGCTAATTATTTCAAGCAAAGCAGCAGGCTAATGCCACTAACCTGCTCCCAGGGACTGAGCTCTGCCCTGTGCTTTGGCTCCATAGCTGCACACAGGCTGCAGGGAATTACAGATGCATGGGGGTGTGTGTAAAGCTCATGGATATAAACAGATCCCACTGGCACCTACCTTGAGCACAGAGAGGGAAATTCACATTTTTCATAGCGATTCATTCAGTTGTCATGAAAATGCTGTTTGAGCCAAAAGGCAGAATCTCTTCTTTCTGCCATTTAATTTTCTTTAATCTGCTTCTGACATTTATTGAAAGAAGTATTTTACCCACATCAAAGGCAAAGATTTCAAAACATCACA
Source organism: Oreocharis arfaki (assembly GCA_013398015.1). Classification (NCBI taxonomy): domain Eukaryota; kingdom Metazoa; phylum Chordata; class Aves; order Passeriformes; family Paramythiidae; genus Oreocharis; species Oreocharis arfaki. The sequence continues at coordinate 123,398 of VZRR01010836.1, read as the reverse complement.
TGGAAAAAAACTTAAGGTCAGACCAAGTGAGGATATGGTGGCTAACATGAGATGAAAGACTCTGGTTTCCACAAGGAAGGTCTGTGCAAAACAAGAGGCCACGCTGGTCTGTGCTCTGAGGGCGCTGCATTTGCACCCCTGGCAGGAGCTGCAAGTGGTGGGCTTTGTGTGTTTGACACCTTCAGCCACTCAAGCAAGGTTGTCCTTAATATGAACAGGTTCAAAAGTAAAAGATGCCTCGATAACACAACTTTTCAGAAAGCTCTTCACAGGGATGAAGGGTTTCCCATGGCTCTGCCCAACGTTGGTCCAACTCTTTTTGCCTGGAGCAATGCTCACAGGCAGAGCTGGGCCCTCCTTTGCCTTCACTCTCCATGAGGGAGTGGTGCTGCTTCTCACATGATTCAATGAGCCAAAACACTTGACAAACTGAACAAACTGCTGAAAGTGCATCCAGTAGAGGGGCCATTCCTGCAAGATGCCTCTGGATGTGTGGAGCATCCCGAATGCCAAAACTGAAGAAAGATGTAAAACGTAAAAGAACCTCAGAAAACCTCTGCATTTAGTTCATTTTGCATGGATGGAGGTAACAAGCTGACGCAGGTTAATTTATAGCTTGGTTGTATGCTGATTGCAAAGTACACATTTCCAGTCAGCCACCACGAGTAAATCACTTTCCCACTGCTTCTCTTGGCATATAAAAGAAATTTCTCCCTTCCCGACATTTAAAAAAAATCCTAATATGTTATACACTCCATGACTTTATAGCATCTTTAATATTTAAAAGGCTAGAATCTATAACCTCAACCTTTAACAAACGTACAGTAACGTGATAACAAATTTGCCTCGAACAGCTGCTATCTTGGTACCAACTGGCACGAGGAGGAGGGAAGCAATTGGCTTGTTTTCAGATAATTACCATAATTGTAGTGACACCATTTGGATCACATCTAACCGCGTTCCTGCTGCAAGTTGGATAATTTAATAATTGGCAGAATTTAGACTGACAGTAAAGGTAAAGTCAGCATATGGTGGGGAATCAGCAGGCACCTCCCTGCACTGCTGGTACAGGCTCTGCTGCTGTTGCTGTGAAGTTCAGCAAAATCTTTAGGTTTTGCTGCTTTTCTTGAGCTCTGTGACTGGGTCACATCTTTGCTCCTTTTCTGATGCTTGACCTGATGAGACCACGTTTTGCACCTCTTGAACCTTTTGATTTGAGATCAATCAGTTCAGCTCAGTCCTGCCCAAATTACTACTTCCTTTGTGCTCTTGAGTATTTTTAGCTGTCCTAGTTCTGCTGGGGGCTCGTCAGAGCTCTGCACTGAAAGGGGATTAAACCATGGTCAGGTGCTTCCAGGCAGCAGCCAAATGCCTTTCCCAGAGGTTGAACCCAGACTCCCTGGAGCAGGGCTCATTGCCCTGGCTGAGCCCTGCTGAGCTGCAGGGGTGCTGGGCAGTGCAGAGTGTCGTGCTTGGCACGATGCACTGCAGGGAGCTTGTTCCTCTTGTGCCTTCCTGTCTTTGCTGCTTGTGGCCAGCGTGAAGGGGACTCAGCATCTCCTGTGCCTCCAGTGCTGAGAGCTGCCCAGCCAGAGCCCCAGGAGCGAGCAGGGGCTGCAAGGTAAGGCCAGGAGGTGGCTGAGGCTGCTGGGCAAAGACAAAGAGGTTTCTCAGCTCAGCTGGGCACTTCTGCCCGGAGTTGCAAAACGGGGCAGAGCACTGAGCTACTGCCCTGCAGTGCCCGTCCGTCGCCTTGCCCTGCCTTTTCCTGCAGGGCAGAGGTGAAGACAGCTGGCAACAACACTGACAGTGCTCAAGGAGAGGGGGCTGCTGGAGCTTCTCCAGTCTCCAAATGAGAGATACTCCTAGAGTACATTTGCTTGTTTTGCTTGTGTGGCTCTTCTGCTTTCCCCAGGCAGAACCCAGACACCAAGTGTGTTTTCCATGGCTGAGGGGGCTGGGCATACACCCTTAGCTTAGGTCTGCAGTGCAGCCCAGGCCTGGGATCCTGGGGGATCCATCAGGCGCTGGAGAGAACTTTGGCACGGAGCAGGGGAAGGGTTCATCTCTAGTAGACACTTCTGCCAAGATGAGGTTGACGGCTTCATCCCAGACTGGGCACACACAACCCTGGCACAGGAGGGAGGGAAGGGGGATGACTAAAAAGTAAATCCCCAGGTTCTGGTGGGTGGTCTCCAGTGCAGTACTGGGAAGGAGTGGGAGTGTGTGCTGCACCAGGTTTGTGATGCCTGGAAGCAGTTGCTGAACCCCTCATATCCCATCTCCCTGCCCTGCACGCAGACACTGCAGGGTATCGGTTTCCTTGCAGCGTTCCCTCCCCCTCTGTGATTTATTGCTGCCAGGCGGTTGTGCATGTGGAGGTGGCATAAATCTCACCCAAAAGAGAGAGAAGGAGGAAATTTGCATTCTCTTCCTCGCTGGCATATTGAATGCAGCTTTCCAGTTCACTGCTGAAACCCTGGGCAGGTCCCAGGCAGAGGCACTTCCCTCAATATAAAACAGGGCCAGCACTGGGGTTTCCTTCCCTGCTGAAGGAGGCTCCCACAGCCAGCAAGGAGCAGCTCCCCCACTCTGCCCAATTATCCCCAGATTAATTTCAATCCACTCCCATTTATATTTTGTGGTATCAGCCTATATAATTCTGTAGTATTTGCAGGCTTCAGGCATTCACTGTGCTCCCCTGTGCTGATCTGCCAACAGCCACAAACCCTTTCCTCATTCCGACCTTCCAATCCTCTGAGTCATTTCTGTGTCTCACCCATCTCCCTCCAAGTTGCTTCCACCTGGACTGACAGTCCCTGTGCTGGAGTTAAAGTCCCCCAAGCTGCTACTGGAGGCTGCAGAAAGCAATGAGGGAGATTACAGTCAGAGCATGGTCATGCTGCTGCAAGAGGTCTGGATGTCCCGTCACATGCAGCCAGCCTGGACTAAGAGGCTTTCAAATAACAGAGCATAAGCAAACAGAAAAGCCTGGCAGTTGTTGTGTCCAAGACTGCATTTTGACTGGAAGTCCATCAGTGTTTTCCTGTGTCAACACTAAACTGGATACAGGGCAAAGCAAGAAATGCAAAAGAGCAAGGAGAAAGCAAGGTGGATATAACACATTAATCAGAGGCAAAAGTTGGAGGCAGTCTGCAAACCTCTGCTCCTGCAGGGGCTGACAGCTGTAAATAGCATATTGAAGCCATGGAGGAAGTAAAGAATTAATTACAGTGCCAAGACCCAATCCCACTTCCAGCCACAGGCAGCATTTATTAAGATCTCACTGAGGCAGGAAAGATTGAACAAGGGACTCAGGGGACTAAGAAGGGGGAAAGAATTAATCAGTTTGTCTCAGGAGACTGGAGAAGTCAGATTAAATAAAAACTGGAAGTGAAATGAAAGGGGGAACAAGATGGTTGGAAATCTGGACCTGTTTGAAGGAGAAACTCCAGAGTCACAGCTGGGAGCAGTCCCAGGGGCTCTACTCTCCCGCTACAGAAGCTGGAGAGCTTTGAGGACAAAGGCTGAAAGTTTGCCTTGACTTCTTAATAGGTTTAGAAATGTCACTTTAGGCCTCTTCCTTCCTTTGCCTGGCAGAAGGCGGCCAAGAAAGACATCCCCAGCTCTCCCACCTCTGATCCTTGCTCCAGTGCATCACCAAAGAGCTCAGATTCCCCACTTCCCACTTTAACTTGGACCTGAGAGTTACTCCCCAGCCTGCCAAAATTCCCTGATAGCCAAACAGGGCAGCAAGGGAAGCTGCCCCCAGTTGAACAAATAGAAGTCCAAATCCCAGAACCAACAGCCTAAAAGGAACATTTTTGTCCCTTGCCATTGTCAGCAGAGCGTTTTCCATCACAATAACATTCAGTTATTTATCTTCTAAAGTGTACAACATTTTCTTCCCTCTTTTGTGCTGCTGCTTTTCTGCCTGTCCCCCTGGGAAAGGTCACTGGGTTTCCACATTCCTGCCGTGTAATGAGCTGTGACAAATGCTGGTGACCAGCGTCGGGGTCACAGAGTTTAAGAGGGCATTGAACACCAACATCACAAGGAGGGAGCCTGTCCCCAGCTTGTGAATGGGTGTCCCATTGCCAGGCTCCTTCCCCTCCATGCAGCTCAGTGGCACAAACTCCCTGGAAGTCAGATTAGAGACTTTTGTCTCATTCTTCCTCCTCAAAAATCCCAAGCCTGATGTATTCAGACATAAAACAAAACTTTTCAAGTAATAAGTAAAGAGTGAATGGAGGAGCACACTTTGTCCTCCTTTGTAAGTTTTCATCTTCAGGAAACAGGAAAGCATTCCTACTTTCCTTGCATGTCCAGAAATAAGCTGTTTGAGAGAGCCCTTATGGAAATGCATAGTGCATATCCCAGAGCAAGGTTTCCTCAAACCCCAACAGCATTGATTCAGGAGAGGGACACCAAAGCCTTGCTTGTTGCAACAGAAACACTTTCCAATACAACTGCAGTTTAGAAAGTTCCTGACTTTATCATATCAGTCTCTTTCACAGAAGTACAGCTCTGTGCATACTTTTTTGGGGCAAATTTCCAGATTACTGGAATTTACTGATTATATAAAGCACAGGTTGTAAGGAATAGACACTCCATTAACAGCTGCACTGGATAATAACCCTTAACATCAGAAAGCATCATAGCAGGATGGTTTTTGTCCTGTGTTATGCCAAAGAACAGTAAAAAAAAAAGTATTTTCTGCTGATTCTATAGTGGTGTTTCCTAGTAAAACCACTAAACACTGTTTGCTGGAGTTCAGTGTGCAGGAATGATGGGAGGGAGGGAGGGATGTGCACTGTATTACAGCTCCTGGCTGTTGAAACCTGGTGCTCTAAAGCTGTGTGTGCAGGTGATGCATCCCCAGCATCCCAAAGCCCCAGTGTCCAGTGGAGGAATAGCAGTGACTGTTCCTGGTCACTCTGACCAGGTGACCTGCCTGTGTGGAGCCAGCCCCTTTCTCTGACCTCAGATTTAAGGTGAACAAACCACCAAGCCACAGCTGCAGGCAAGACTTAAAAAAACCCACAAGCTACCAAAAATAAAGATGTTTCTCTCCCAACACATGTGTAACGTTTCAAACCAAACCAGCCAAAGAACTGAATGTGAAACTGGTGCAGAAATAGATTCTCCTTCAGAAAATGAACAAAAGATGTTTCCTTTGGGATACAGATAAGACAGGAAATTAGAGGTAAAAACCTGAAAGCTGGAGATGAAAGAGCCTCCCTGAACCACCTGTGCTTCTTGGGGTCCCATGAGGCTCCAGTTTCAATTTTTGGGCTGTACAGACCCAACTGCACCATGTGCTTTTCAGAGCTGGTGCTGCCCAGGGACACCTCACACCTCCACTGGCTGTTAACTAACCCAGAAGAGACAAAACCTTCCCATCCCTTTCCAGGCTGCTTTTCCAACGTGGTCGTGGTGGTGAAAGCCTTGATGCATCTCACTTTGATGTCCCATGGGCTTATCAATGGATCCCAAAATTAGATCAGCAGACCCCAGCAGGCTCAGGAGTCCTAGCTAGGCTTGTTACCTTAATGAAATGCTAATTGCTACTTCTGCAGACTAAAAAAGTGCCTTTGGTCCTGCAGCAGCTTCGGTTAAGCAGTGTTAATTGCCAAAGCCAATTATGTTGCTGTTGCTCCTAGATACTGGTTCAGGTTAGGTCTGTAAACAATAAACCCAGTAGCCAGTGGCCTCGATACTTTCTGTGCACAGCCAGACACAGAGCAGGTGCTTGGCAGGGAACAGTGGTGAACTCCTGAGCTGATGCCTCACACTCAGGACAGGACAGGACCAGGGAGGTGACAAACTCTATACAAGGGATCTCACAGCAAATCTTCTTCCTAAAATTTTTAGGATTTGAGTTTTGAGAGAAAATACTGGGGGAAAAAAGTGCTTCCTCTTTCCTCAGTTCCATAGGTACAGATTTTATTCATTTCTTTAACCAGCTGTCCTAAAAAAGCCTCAGATTTCTTCTGTGATGCAATTAGTGGAAACTAAGGAACAAACAGATTTGGGGTTCTCCTACGCAAGGGAAAAAAACCCCTACAAATGCCTTTTTTGTTGTACATCTCACATCTGTTTCATTGGTGAAATTCCCAGCTGAAAAGGTGCATTATATCAATTAAACCACCAGCATTTTCTAAGATCTTTATGAAAAACCATTAGGATAAAATATTTGCTGGTTAGAACAGTGTTGGATAATTGCTCCAAAGGGGTTTCACTTTGCCAGGCCCCTTGGAAACCACTGCTTTGGGACTGGAGGCAGAAGCAGCCCTGTGTCAGCAGCTGTGCTGCCATTGCAAAAACCAGGATGAACCTTCCCTGGGACACTCCCAGGGCAAACAGAAACAGCCTGGGAGAGCCAAAAGGAAAATTCTCTTGAGTTTGGCCGTGCTGCTTTACTGCTCTCCTCCTTGTGCTGGACAGGAACAAAACAAAGCAGGCAGTGCTAGAGGTTGTTATTCTAGAAAGAACTTTACAGAATCCTGCTTAGGGAACATGCAGTAAAACAGATTTTATCCCAGATCCAATTAACAGCCGAGTTATGGGACTCAAGTGAAATAAAGGGCAGTGAATCTCCCAGACTATTTACATGATTTATTAGAACACGGCTGTCTGCAGGAGCGGGCGGCTGCTTTATGTTTAATTTATGAGGACACGAGGGGGTAAAGGCTCAGTTACCAAGCTGTTGGGGGGTTCCTACCCCAGCAGTGCTAAAATTCTCCTCCAACAAAGGCACTACCAGGCCCCCTTGCTCCAGTACTGCTGGCTGCTCGTGGCATGTCAGCCACAGCTTCCCGACTGGGCTTGGCAGAACTGCTGCTGGAAAAGCATCATTCATTTCCTCTCGCTCCTCTCAAGGGTTATCTGGAGCAGAGAGCCAAAGCTCAGACATCCAGAGAGAAAAAACAGATGAGTTCCCAACCTTGAAGCTGAACTAGCAGCGAGGGGCAATGCGTGTAGGGGGAGTTTCTGTACCAAGCATGGAGAAGCTGGGACAGGAGTCTTCTCATCTCTGTTTCTGAAACTTCCCTTTCTAAGCATCTTCCGGGCCAGAAAAGGATATTTGAGCTGACAGCCTTGGAAGAGCTCCACCATTTGATGTTTGTGTGTTTGTAGAGGAAGTACAGAAGGATTTTCAGTGACAGATGAAATCTGCAGTCCTTCTAACACACCAGCTAAAGAGATTTTGCCTCTTGAAAGCCAAACTATAAAGTTTCTATTGGAGAGATGTTTGATACCAGGAAACCAAGTGTTGTGAGAAAATTAAAGTGTCCATAGTTTTCTCCCACTGCAATCAGTATTCATATAAAATAGCTGCTTTCTCTGTCTTGCATAGCAATGCAGCAGTGAGACCAGCTGCTATTTCATTTTCCCCTTATTTTTCAGAAGTAGCTGATAAACAGCGACAAGAAAATACAGTCACAAGGATTGTGACTTTCTCTAAGTGTCTGTTTCCAAGAAAAGTGTTTTTCTGTGTGTGTTGGGGTTTTTTTAACACTTCAATGGTGTTCTGAATATCTGTTAAAATGAGAGGCTCCAATGACATGTTGTATCAATATCACCAAGTTGGGTGCTCCTGAGGGAAGGAGCTTAATTAGGATTATTATTTATTGCTAGAGCAGCCTTAGATTTGGCAAGTTCTCTCCCAGCAAGACTGTGTTCACTCCTAGCATATGTTGTTTGGATCCATCATTTGAACTTAAAAGCTAAAAGTACTTTTTCTCTAATGGGTAGAGATGCAAGCTCTCCTCCAAATCTCTGCAGGAGGTGGAAGGCTCTCCCAGGGGGTTGCCTTTTTCTGTTAAGTGTTTCTCTAATGGGCTTGGAGAGAAGCAGCACTGACACAGAGCAGAAGGAGCAGAAATCAGCCTTACAGTCACAATTTAAAGCTTCTGTTCCCAACCACCTTCTGTGTTCACCTTATCCACTCAGTCTGATCTTTCATAAGAAACCAGAGAACTCTCATGCTTTTTCCCAAAAATTGACTTCAATAATATTCTAATTCCCATAAACACAGTCAAAATATTATTTGCAGAGAAAGCCATCCATTAAAAATCAGGTTGTTACATTTAGTTTTCTACTGTCAGTAAAGAACCAGGCTGCTTGTAAGGTGAACTTCAAATGGGACCAAGTTTTAGCAGAGTCATTTGTGCATCCTGCTCCCTAAGATGCAGCCACACAAGCATCCCCAGGCTTTGGTATTCCTGAGTGACTGCTAATACAGCTCTCAGGGGCACCCGAAACAACACAAAATAAGACACCTGAGCCCTATGGGGAGTTCTAGGCAATTGCTGTCAAAGGTGTTGTGATCTCTCATGTCCCAGTTTAAGGAGCTCAAGAGAAATAGCAGAAAACATGGTTTTAAATGATGGGTGAGAAAAATGTTAGATTAATGCATCAGTAATTAAGTCTCTGCAACAGTAAGGGCTGTTTTTCCAACAATATTTCATCCAGTTCCTAGGTGTGAGACAATAAACCCTGCATGCTCATCTTAATAAGGGATCTGTTTTCCCTGGGAGTGCCAGGGATTGGCATGGTCTGCTCTTGCAGGAGCAGTTTGAGTTTCACTAGAAACCAGAAGAGAGAATTCAGCCTCTCAGGAACACAGGGTCGTACTAAGAATTAAAACCAGGTCTCCCAAGCCACAGAGAGTGGCAACCCAATCCCCCTCCTGATTAGAAAGGGTCATTTTTCTCGTTTCCCTCACTCACCCTGGCAAGGGAGTTGGTGCTTGCAAGTTTAGCTAAAAGCTTTCAAGCACATTTGCAGGACACCAGTGCAAAGGCTGCTGCACACAGGTGCCAAAGAAAGCATTGTTTGAAACACAGAAGATTTTCAGGGTTCCCTTTGCAGCAGAGTTCAGGCAGGTTTTGTTGGAGCCACCTGGGATGCCCAGTCTCCAAGCAGGACTCCCTGGGGTACAAGCACTGTTGCTGCAGAGTGAGGACTCAGCAAGGAGCTCCTTTCCATCCTACCTGACCAAGGCTGCCAGCAGGGAAGCATTAGGGGCAAAATGTGTGCTCTGGCACTTTTTCAAAAGCCTGGAATGGACACAGCCCATTTTATCATATTACTTTAGGAGGAAATCAGTAGTCAACACAGACCAAGTTCCAGAAAAGTCAGTGCAACACTTTAAGGTTTCAGTTTTATGGAGTTACGTAAAGTTTGGCAGCCAAGTAGCAAGTGTGAACAAACAGCCATTAGCACTGCTGTTATTATTATTTACTGCCCTCAAGCATCCAGCACTGCAGGGGGGAGGAATAGGCTGGCACTTGTCCTCAGAAACCTGCAGCTTAGATTTAGCCATAGCAAAACAAAAGCTTCTATCTGCATCACACATCCCTCTCCTCCATCACAGTCACTGTGAGCTCTTAGTTTGAGGACAGTGTTGTCACTGGCAGTAATTAAAGCCATAACAAGAGGCACAGGCAGTGTCTTTGCTGGGCTGTACATAAGGCAGGGTTGAGCCTGGCTCAGCCCCTCCTGGCAGTTCCCTGTGTTTTGTGTGACAACAGGTCTGGTCAGCACATACCTGGGCAGTTACTGGGCTCAGACAAGTGGTACCATGAGCTGGCATGGTCTGATGACTTGTGATCACCACTCCAGACTTTAATAGTCACTTACAACTTTGATAACCAGCAATTGCTTGACTCAGCTCCTCTCCTTTCCCCACTCAGCCTCCAGGCACTCCCAGTTTGCTCCTGGGAGCTCGTGGCTCCTCTTCCCCATCAAGCTCCCCCCACCCCTGCTGACAAACCCATCTTTAAAAACTGTGTCAGCTGCGAGGATGCAGATGGTCGCATTTGCATCAAACAACTTTTAAATTATCATTCAAATTAAATTAAATTGAAAATGCAATGAGCTGTTCCTGTAGAACTCCGTGCACAAAGACGAGTTAACGAAGGTCACATTTGTAACCAGTGAGGAACATTTAAACTGTATCATGCCTAGCATGGGATGCCATTAGAATAACATGCCTTTCGAAATAAGGATAAATTACTCTTAAAGGCCCTGTGCAGGATTACTCCCTGCTCCCAGAGCAGCCTGGTCTTTGGGCCCTCTGTAGTTCAAAGAGGTAAGAGCTGTGCTGGGTGCAGCAGAGCACCAGCAGAACTCGTTGGCCATGAGTGCAAGGCCTCAGGCACCAGCCTGGGCCATGCAGGTCCTGCCTGCTCTCCTTGCCTGCACGCAAAGCCAGGCACACCTGGAAAGGCCTGTGGAGCTCAGCCAAGGGAGCTGATTGAAAGCTGCAGCCTCCATGCCTCTGGTTGTAATTGCTCCATTTACACACACACAGAGCTGGGTGTCTTTTGCCTTGCTCTGTGTTTGCAGCCATTGAAAAACTGCCCTGTAATGGTTTGGGTGACATCTGTCATCTTCATGGCTCCGTGTTGTCACAGGGATGTCACAGAAATGAGCCATACCCAGTTCTGTGTGCTGAGATGACAAATGTAACCTGTCTGGCTCCTTGTGAGGCTTCCCAGGGACCAGCTCCTGCTCTGATGCCAGGCCAAGCTCCAATAAAACACAGGGGCAGTGCAGGAGCTGCGCCCTTGATCGAGTGCCCCGAGTCCAGGAAACCACAGAGCAACAACCCAAGCAAGTCAACACAAAGCAGAAATCTGTAGTTACTCCTCTTCCTCTCTCCTTTACATGATCCTGCACCTTATCTACACCTGCTGCAGGCCACAGCACATGTTTCATCCCAGGAAATGAAGTAAAATTTAGTACAGGGAAATAAATAGCAACAGTACATCCCAAATGCTCCTTAGCAACAGAGCTCTTGTTTTTACACGGTCTCTGCTCCACACTCAGGTGCAGTCAGATGCTGAGAGATCAGAGAAACCTGTGAAATGGAGAGTAATAATTGGCACAGTTTTTGGCATCTGCAAAGGCTTAAGAGCTGTTGGTTCACTACAGTAGTAGCCTGCTGTCTCAGAGAAGAGCTAACACCTGCCATCAGATGGGGACTAAAGTGCTTTGCTTTAAATAGCTACTGAGGTTTTAGTTGCTTTGAAGTGACTGGGTGCATCCAAAATCTTAGAAAGCAACTGTTCTAAAATCCACCCATCCCCATTTCTGCCATTATAACAAAAGCAGTCAAGTCACAGCTGAATGCAGCTCATAACTCCTCGCAGGAAGAATCACCAGGTTCAGTTTCTGAGCTGAGGACAGTGGCTAAGTGGGTTGACCCTGTCTGCAGAACATTGCTGAGAGGCAGCAATGTGCCTCTGCTTACTCTGAGAAGAGCATTGCTCAGATGTTTTTTTCCTAAATGCTCGTACGAGTTGTAAATCTGAGGAAAGCCCCTCTGATCTCTGTGGATGATGGTCTAATTTGTTATCAGCACAGCTGAGAACAAAATCTGGACCTGAGTGTTCTACTCAAAGCAAGCTTTTGTGTGATGACATCTGAGAAATTGCAACAACTGGAATTAAACTATTTTACATAATCCATTCATAAGACAGAGCTCATAAATAATAGTAGGAAAACAAAATGTCAAGCCAAACTGATCAAAAAAAAGCTTGAAAGCTGCCTTACAAATGAGTGGCACAATAGCAGCTCAGCAGTGAATGGTGATTTACTCTCTGCTTTGTAAACCAATTTATTTATCAATAGCTGAAGTTCAAAGATTATGCAAAAGTAACAAAGTCAAGGATATGTGACTAGGAGGAATGTGTCACTACTGCTGCCTATCTGGATTCAACAAAGCCTTAAATAGGCTTTGTCTTCTTCCTGATAACTGCGGAACAACTCTCTGTCTAAAGCCACAGCTTCCCTCTGGGCATGGGAGCAGACTTCCAGCTTCAGTTTCTGTGCCTTCTTCACCAGCTCTGGTGAGTTAAATGGTCCTGATCCAGGAGGTCACAGTTTTCTGGTGCCTTTTGCCTCTATTAAATGCTGTGGTACATGACCAGCCTGTGGCTCAGACACAGCTCTGTTCCCAACCCTGGAAAACTCAGTGATGTTTCATAAGAGATGAAGACTTTGAGCCTGGCCACTGAGTTCTCCTGCACAGCATCCAAGTGCTGCAAAGAGGAGCCTTTGCACTGTCAGTTCACATTCTCCTCAGAACCTCCATGGGAAGGGAATTTTCCCTCTTTAGATGTTCCATTAGAAACTGCTGATGCAGAATCCATCAAATGCATTTAAAGTCCATTAAGTCTGTAAGGCTGCTGTTTGTTTTCCTGTGTTGTCTGAAGAACTTGGAAGGCCACAAGCTGTATGTTCCCTGTGGGAGATTATCCTGTGCTGGCTGTGTCCTCTGGCTGCAATAGCCTGTGTGCAGTATGGATACATGGTTTTGAAAGATGAGAGGATACCAGGCCCTTTCAATCTGCCTGGAAGGCCAGGCCAGTGCCTTTGAACTGTGTCACACAAAAATGACAGCAGTGGGAGACAGACAGCAAATGAAGCCCAAGAAGTTTGGCCCAAAATAACCACGTCATTTTGCACCAAAACAATTCTGTCTGAGACATTTTCTCTTTAGACAGTTGTGAACTGTACATTCTTCCTAATAACTGCATCAACAGGTGACACTCTGCTCAAATTATAGCTAGATCTTCATTAAAGTAAGCTGAAGATGATGGTACTGAAAAATTCACATAGGATAAATGTCCTGGAGCATTTAACCAACTTGTATTAATTCATCAGTTTTAACTTACATGCAAAGGATAATTTCAGGTAACACCATGAAATAGTTATTTCTAAGATAAAACAAGGCACAACGATTCTGTGCAATGCAGGATGATCAGGGGATTTAGGCAGGACAGACTGACTGGGACACAGGATTAATCTTTGCAAACTAATGTCAAGCCAAGTGGGGAGTTTCAGCCAAAGCTTGTTCCAACAAGTCATGTGCAGTGATTTTGATGAATCCTCATAACACCCTGTTGAGAACTGGTGATGTATAAACACGCAGCATCTTGGAATCTTGCAGAGAGCAGGGATACACCTGGTACAGCACAGAGGTCAGAGCTCTGAGACACTTGTCTGGTTTGTTGCAGCCTCCTGGGAAATTTGTTTGGGTTTGGTTAACTTGACTTTTAAATGTAGGCATCCTACGGAAGGAAACTTCCCTGAATGACAAGTCTGATGTAGTTAAACAAAACCATTTTTGAAATGCAGAACTCCAAACGTGATTAAAATGCAGGTTTTCCAATGTATATTTCATCAAGGCTAACCATGAGCAATCCTTTTAAAGTATTTCCTTTGATGGCTGACTGTTTATTTGGATTCAGTGAATGCAGGTTTGGTGAAAGAGGGTGTCAAACAGGTCAAGAGGCGAGACGGACACTGTGCCCTGGAAATTCAAGCCTTTATTATCTGGTCTCCACGGGATTTCCTTTCCTACATGGAAAAATGTGTGGTAATGCCATAGCAACAACAAAGGAACAAACATAGCAGGACATGTCTCTGCTGTTTAAGGCTTAGTAGACTGGATTTTGTAAATGACTGCATTTCCAGAACAGTTATTTTGCTTAGAGTACTATAAACAATGAGAAGCTGAACTAAAGGCACAAGAAATAAGGATGAACAGCTTTCCATCTTCTCCTTGAAGATTTTGTCTGTAAGGCAAAAGGAGCCTTATAAATATTAAGGACGAGTTGAAAAATCCTCATTTTAATTTTAAACCGATTCCTCTTCCTCGTCTCATACCACACTTAGAAAGGAATTATCCTTAAGCCCCATAATAAACTCCTCACCCTGTGTGGGTAAGCACAGACGTCTGCAACTGCACGTATTCTCTGCCAGCCAGTTCCCACAGACAAAATCTCCTGCCTGCTCGTTAGGCAGAGGGGCTTTGCTGAAGGATTCACGGGTTAAATGACCCTTGGGGAGCTGGGATGTCTCTGGAGATTCACTGAATGGGAAGAGAGAGCAGCACTTTAAGGCTGGGCAGCTCCTGGCATGGAGGTCCTGCTCTCGGATGGTCCTGCTCCCTTGTCCTCTGTCCCTTGCCAGCACGATACAGAGCAAGGCATAATCCACTTTTTCCCCTGTGGATTTGCTCTAGTATGCCACAGGAATGCATGGCTCGCCACCTGCTCTCTCAAAGCCACTTGCAAACAGTAGATCAAAATGATTTATCAAAATCAGTTTATAATCACAACACTGATCTGTCAGTCAGCAGCCCCAGAGGAAAGTTTTTGCAGCCCTCCCAGACCCTTTAAGATCCTTGACATGAAATGCAAGGCTTCCTGAGCTGCCTCCTGACCTTCCTTGTAACCTTCCTCTCACAAGCCATTATTCTTCACACAGTGGGCCCCGACAGCAGAGCCCATCAGCACCTGTCAGGGAAGGGGTCTCGCCTAAAAACTCACAGTCTGGCTGTTGTATTTCAAACCAGCTCTTTATCAGAGGAGCCCAAAGTCATGCCAAGAAAAGATCTAAGGAGGTGTGTGTAAGAAGGTAAAAAAATCCCTCCAGTTTCCAGGATGAATGGGTAACTGTAACTACCTTTCATGGTTACCCTGTTTTTGCTGGAGTAGATCTCAGCCTGCGTTGCAGTGCCTTCATTTGCAAATCTATTTTCCATACCATCACAGGCTCTAAAAAGCTGTACCTCTGACCTCAGCCTCTGCCCACTTACCCACTATTATCCTGCCTCTAATTTCACTATGAGTGTCTTTAAAAAGAGTAGCCAAAGTTGGGCAGTATCCAGAGCCCATCAAAAAACCTAATGGGGAGAGGTCCCAACATGCCTCAATAATTAAAGTGAGCACATGACTGACAAACTCACTGATAGGGCTTCATCCAAAAAGCTCCTTCATCAGTAAGAACTGCCCTAATTATATGAATTCTCTAATAGTTCAATGCATGTTGAAATCATTTCAGTAGGCATAAAAAGACGTATCGTGAGATTAACACTTAAACAGATTGGAAACATCTGCCTTTGGGAAGTGGATTGGTTAGACAGCAGCTTTTGCAGGGCTGTGCAGCATTATTTTCCCCTTTGGATTAATCTGCTCGACTACAGAATAAGTATTTTTCTGACCTGCCAGCAGAGACAATATTAATAGTTTCTAATTCTTTAGTCAGCAGAACAATAAGGCGAATGCGTGCTTGGGATTGGATGGAGGGGAGTCTTTATGATCCTCCAGCATCCCTTTAAATTCTCCTTCTGTCACTTGCAACAAAACAGGCACTTTTTGGTATGGAAAACACATGGCACACAAAGAAAAAGGAAAAATAAGCCTGCCACCTTTAAAGGCAGAACTGCACTCAGATTTATGGGGTTGTGGCTAAGGAACAGAATAACAGTTGATATCTTTTTATGGGTGATTGGGAAAAAGAAAATGTATTTCATATACCATTATGTACTATTACACAATGGTTAGTCATCTCAAAGAGATATTAGATGGACTTTTTTTTCATTAAAATGCCATTAACAAATGAAATAGGTGGGAGGAGCCATTGGCTTGGTAGTGGTAAATGACCTGACCACAGGTGAGTAATAATAATTGAGCATCAGCAATGATCAGTGCCAACTTGACAGATAGCTGAGATTTGACCGGTAATATTTGGCATCAAACCTCATTTCTATGCACCCTGCTTCCTGCCTTCTATCTTTATCACCCAGTGCATTTTCTTTTCTGAGAGCAGGCTGATTGCTACTAATCTTCCAGCCTGTAACCTAATGCTCTCTCTTTAAATGAAGTCCCCATATTGTTGATAAAGAGTCATTGTGTTCGCTTATCTCCCTCCTCTCCAGAAGTGATAGCAGTAAATCTGACTTCTCAATTAACCTGTGCTGAATTAGAATCTTTGTGATCAAATTGGTTGATGTCAATTTTCTTTTTTTTTTTAAATCTGGACTGCTTGAAACTCGGTGGGAATTAGGATTTGTGAATCTCACCAGAGCCTGTTTCTGTGTGTCAGATTGCTGTGGTGTACACAGATGAGAAGCCATTTTCCTGTCATTCTTACAAATTGCTTCTCTTCCTGAAATTTTCGAAGGAGGAATGAACGTGGCATTGTGTTGCAGGGAAAGCAACAGAAATGAGATCATTTACACCACGGAAGAATAATGGATGCTTCACAGATGTAGCAAGCAGAGGCGAGTATGGCATTGATCTGTCTGTGAGACAGGAGCCAGATCCTCTACAAATTCATTAAAATTATTGTTTTAAATGTATTTTTCTGGGATACAATGTTGTACATTGGCATGTGAGAATGAAGACATTCAAAACTCAGCATACTTATGTCATCTGTATATTTTCCAAAACGTTCTTTTCAGATTAAAGTAATCTGTGGCTCACAAATGCCACATCCCATATGGGAATCTCATCAAAGGTTGGGGAAAAAATTGAATGAGTCAAGAGAGGCAAGAATTTCCAACCAAGCCACGGGAAGAGGCTCCTGGGCTGCTGGGCTGGGAGCACATCCAGCCCTCCAGCCTTGACACAGCACCATCAGCCTGGGCTCCACAGGGGATCTCTGCTGTAGGGACATCCTTCTGCTCCCATGGCAGCTTTAGAAAGCCTGGTGTTAGACACCATCCTCCCTGAATGTCTTGGAGTTAAAGTAGGGCTTAACCTGGCTTGCTTGAATTCTTTGGCATTTGACATAGATTAACCAAGTTTAATTACAGAATGTTTAATTAGAGACTGTATCTAAGATCATCAAAACGTCTCCTACTTTAAAAAGCACTTAAATTTCATTAAAATATGGATACCTAAGAAAAGAGATTTGGAGGCTAAATGGAAGCCCTGTCATTACTGCCTCATTTCCTTGCTGCTGTTTGAGTTTTGACGGGAAGGGCACTGGCAGACGAGCCTACTCTGATTAATATAGCTCCGTTTAAGATTTCACCTATAATTATGCCCTGTAGGAACACAAGGACCTGGCCAGGTTTAAACCAGCCTGCCCCAGATTTCTCCTTTATTCACCACGTAGATACTTCAAATATTTTTCTTGTTCAAACAGCGATGTGTAGCTGTAGTTCATCTAGACTGTGTTTATCTGGCACAAGAAAGCCTGTTCTGACACACAGAGAGGCAGGCACAAATCAAATTTTCCATCTCTCCATTACAGATTAAAGCACAAACCAAAACTAATGCCGTAAAATAAAAACTGGCACAACGCAAAAGTTGTGCCAGAGTACACACTTACACTGACTCCCGTGTGCAAGATGTGCTGTAAAACTCCAGCTCCAGAAGTGCACACTTTTCCTAAGAAGACTCCTTTACTGAAGATTTCAACAAATGCTTTCTCTTTCCACCCAATATTTATGTTTTCCTTGTTAGATTCTGTTTAAATTCCCATTATTTCAGGACCACCTTGTAATGTTTGCGCAGTATTTCAAAGCACCTCCCAGCTAAAAGACATTAAGGTAATCTATGATACTATAAATAAGAGGCTTTTTTAAGAAAGTCCTTGAGTCATTTTGCTGTAATGACAGCAGGGCTCATCAAACAGCTGCATCTCCTGCACAGATTGGGGACGTTTGCAGTGCCTGCAGTTTGTGACAGCCCCCAACGTGACCCCTGGGAACAGAGCTGGGGGATGTAAATCGGATTGCGAAAGGAGCAGAGTGTCAAAGAGCAGCCTGGGAGTGCCCGGGGTTCTCCTCCCTCGCTCAGCTCCTGCAGCCCCGCTGTGCTCAGCAGGGTGACATTGTCCTGGGCATGGCAGCCACGTGCACAGCACGGCTCTTCCTAAAGGAAATCCCCCAGCTGTTTAGTCCAGTCTCCCAAGCAGTGTTGATGTGGCACCACCTTTCATACGGGCACACTTAGCTTTTTGTTTGAGCTGTGCTGGTTTGGGGAATTTATCTCACCTGACTATCAGGACCAGGGAGATCAGACTTGCTTTGAAGGGCCCTTTCCTCCTCCTGGGGATGCTCACGGCTGAGAGAACCCCGCTGAGCACTTGTTCAAGCAGCTGAAAGTTTGACTCTTTATGCTACAGAGGCAAAACACTCCAGTGAATACATCCAGGCACACTGGGGTTTGATTAGAACTTTGTAATTTGCCACTGGACAGTCTGGAGTGTGAACTTGTCTGCAAGTCACTTCACAAGGTCCAAGGGGTTATATCCTCCATGAGTCACTGAACACAGGTGAACTTTTATAAAATACTGCTCCTCCAGCCCTTCACCACGTGTGTGCAGAATACCAAGCTTCCAGGCTGCTGAATTAAAGCTGTAAATTTGAGCTGTCAAAGCCAAAAGATGTTGGACCAGGCAGCAGGTACCTTTATGACATTTCCTTATTACAAGCCCTGAGATGCAATTGTTCATGGAGGGCATTAAATCAAATTGTGGACGGAAGCTGTGACAGAAACCCCCCAGGTTCCTGCCTTACTGCAGGCACTGCAAAGTACTCACAATTAACCTGCGTGGCTGGAGAGCTGCAGAGTAGAGATGCTTTTCTTTTGGATGGATTTTGCCATCCCAGATTTAACTGTGCACTATGACACAGACCAGTTGCAATTACCTTAATGAACTAAAGCCTGTGGAACAGCTACTTCATCAGGCTTTCAGGACAGCATCTGCTGCACTGCCCTGTTGGCAGCGGTGCTCCACTGAGCTGCATCCTCCCAAAATGGCATCAGGCTTGGAGGAGCAACCACCGTGTCCAGAGACACAGGAGAGAGAATGGATTGATAAAATTAATGATGCTAGAAAGGTACCCCTGTGCTGAGCAGGTTATATGGCTGTTGGTTGTATCTTACACAACCTGCAGTAGATCAGCAGGTGCAGTGACTCTGACAGGAGCTCACCTGTCTGCACTGAGTGAAGAGTTTGGGGTGGACACATCCCTGGGGACAGCAGAGGTAAACCTGAGCTGTCAGACTCATTCAGCCAGGCCATGGCTTCCCATCAGAACAGTTTACTTGGGCTTTGTTGTTAATTGTTTCACTCATTGCTTCTTTGTAGTCCATCAAATTTAATTCTGTCCGTGGATCCAGTAATTACACGTTCCTGTTTCTATGCAGGGCTAATAGACCACCTAAGGCTTTGTGGAAATTAGTCAATGTTTCCTCCTGCAAAGCTGCTGTTTGTCCTGTGTTGTGGTGGCAGGTGCAAAATGTTCCTTGCAAAAGCATATGGAGAATCACTGAAGAGCAGCGAATGCTCATGGGCTTTCCAAGGACAGGGTTAAAGGATCATGTTCTTTATGATACATATGAGCACAGGGTTTATTTTATATTTCTTCTGTAGCTTGAAATGCCTTAAAATTGCTGCTGAGAAAGCAGATACCTCAGAGGAAAAATGCTCTTATAAGGGACATGGAGGCAAAATAATAATTTCAGGAGGTGCTTAAGCCAAATGGGAATGGTGACAGTGAGCAAACAGCCTAAAAGGAACATGGAACATTGTCTGGTTTGCACTGAAACACAAACTTGTGCAGCAAAGTTTTTAGGCTGGCTGCATAAAAATTAAAGGATTCAGTAGGGAAAGATAAACTGGTGCTGTCAAATATTAATCTGCTAGTCACACTGCAAGAAAGTTGTGGTTCTTTGTAGATATCTGGGGCAACAACCTGGCCTAATGAGGTCGGTGGCAACATTTCTATTGACTCAGTACGTGCAGAATTTCATTCTAATTCTTTAACTGTTTTTATTTCCTGTAAATAATCCCGCCTAGAGCTGAGGAACATTTTTAAGTGAGGGCTTATTCCTCAGTGCTTAACTGTAATACATTAATAAATCAGTAGCCAAACTAAATAACTACTGGTTTTCGATTATATTTCAGCCTTCTCATTTTTTTCTGGTTTTCCTCTTTCTCATGTTATGATGAAAACAAGTCCAAACCCCACATTTTCTGGCAGTTTTGAGATGCCCATAAGAAGGGTAACAGACACTCAGTTCTCCACCAAGCAATCCCAGCTGTGTGTTAAGGCAGTGGTAGAGGCAAAAGCACAGCATTAGTTCAGCTTTGGTTCCCTTCCCTTTCTGCTGATCCCACGAAATTGAAAAAGCAAGTGGAAAAGTGGAAAAATATCAGAAGATCCCATCACATTTTCTCCAGTTTAAAGTACTAACTATCATGTTATGCAAAAGCCTGAGGTAAGCCTCAAAGCTGGATCTCTTACATGGCAATTTCCTTGAAGAGTTGTTGGATCACATTTTTGTAATACTCTTCTACATACGAGTATTTTATTGCGTCTATTTATCCCAGTAACCTGGAATTCATTTATCTGACAAAGATATTTCCATGAGTGAGCTTCCAAACACACAGAGAAAAATATGACACATCTGCTTTTAGTTTGTTCTTTCTGTGGCTTATTTAAAAATGAGCACCAAGAGAAATACGTGTCAGGCACAGAGGATTCACCTCACTGCTCAGCAAACTTCCAGCTCAGAACATAAAATAAAATCTGAAACAAAGATTTCAAATGCCACACTGCAAACTTCTAGATGGCAACAACTGTGCCAAACCACAGAATTAATATGGCTCTGATGGAGTGGAGGAAGGATTGCAATAGGTGGGTAGTAAAAAGACAGGCAGGGATTTAGATCAGCTGGTGAAAAATCCTTTAAATCTTCCAACTTGTTCCCAAGTCCTTGCACAGTGATCGGATACCACAGCTGAGGCCTCGTGTCCTGCCCTGAATGGGGTAGCTAAGCAAGCAGCAGGGATGCCTTAGTTTGGGAGCTCAATGCATTTAGAGTCTCTACATTGAATATGGAGCCTCTTTCTGCCTTTGTCAGACAAAACCCTAATGGAACTGGGACCAAGCACAAGTGCTGTTGTGTCCTGTGCTGTGCTGAGACATGGGGGTTTTTTTTCTTAGAGGAAAAATGAGCTAAATGAATGGAAACTTTTGGCCCCGATGGCTGCTGTGTGCACTTAGGGTTCATCATTTGCCCTGCCTAGATGCACATCACTTCTGCCAGAACAAATGAGTATTTCCCTGATTAATCAGGAGCCCTCAGGGAGCTGCTCTTTCTGTACATATATTATGATCATTAAGGAGCCTGACTATCCTGTGCTTGTTGCAGGATGTGGGAAATGCAAAGCAAATTGTGCAAACTACACTCTGTTTATTGGACACATTTCTCTGTATCTCTTTCAGTAATGGTGTAATTCAGTATCCTGAGATGACAAATGATGTATTTAAGTTCATTTTCCCCCGTGCTGCCCCATAAATGTTATTAACTCAAACATTTAAATGCAGGAAGATGGAAACGCTGTGAGGTTTTTTTGTCAGTGCTGAAGGAAGCCCCTGTCACAGGGCCTGCCTGGGGTGTTTCTCACTGCTGTGTGTGGGGTTGGCAGTCTCAGCCTGTGGCAACGGGGGGGTCCCAGCTCTCAGCAGGGTGGGGAGGAGCTGGGCAGGCACAGCTGAGCAGGGCTGGCTGCTAGAGTCACACAAACCCAGCTGCAGGGCTGGCACTCCTCCCAGAGCATCCTCACACCCCCACGGTTTGGACTGAGCAGCAGCACAGGGGCAGGACAGAGGACAGAGCCCTTTACTCTGTTTGAAAGCACACCTTTCACTCTGCAGAACAAATTACTGCTTAAATCACATCTGACAGGCTCCAGAGTGATTGCTGTGGGAGCAGTGCCTGAGTTTAGGAGGCAGGAGTGACTCTGTGTTTAGCTGACAATCAGGGGGCTCGTCCCACCCACACAAGTGTCTCCCCACTGTATGGTACTGGACACCTAATTAAACAGCAAATTAACATTAACAGGTCCCCCTTCTACTGGCACAACCACCTAATTCTGGTGCTGCATAAGGCTCGTGGAAGGCTTTCCACTGATGCTTTTCTCACATGAAAGAGAATTTTTCTGATATTGTCCTCTGCTGGGCCTACATTGATTTCTTTCTTAAAGTTGAAAATACATGACACAGTGCTCTTGAAAAATTAGAAAAGCGAATCATCCTGCAGCCCAATATAGTAGGTAATGTTTCAAATGCTGGCTAAAGCCTGTGTGAAAGGAGAGAGAAATATGCATTTTTTGATTACAAGACCTGAGCTTAGAAATTGGTTTCACTTCTCTGACCCCCTGGACTGAAGGGCACTGCTTTTCTGGCACTCTCACAAGTTAACAAGGTCATCTGCACTCCCAGAAGAAACTCAAAATTCATAACTGGAGTTTCAGCTGATAAAAAAGAGAAGAAAGAGCCACTGATTTGCAGTTTCTTTACATAAAAATATATCCAGGGAAATACTGGGATCTTATCGCTATGGTTGGGGTCTTAAGCAGTCCATTTATTAAGAAAGTTCATTGTTTATTTAAGCATTTCAGCTTAAAAAAGAAAATCTAGAAAATAAATAAAGTTCAATGTCAAAAAATCCACAGCAGAGCTATTCTTGTATTAATAAAACAATGGGAATAATACAGATGTCCTTGAGAGTAACTCTTTCTTGCAGAGATAAGGTGGTGATTAATGGGAAATTTGTTCTTGCCAGAGGTGGCTTTCAACAGTAAGTAAATAAATAGTATGGTCTCATTCTTGCAGTCTACCTACCATAAATATTATTAATCTGGTAATAGGAAGCTGTAACATTGCTGGCCATTCAGAGGTTAAGATTCTAAAAACACCCTTGCCCCTAAGGTTATTTTGTTGCTGATGTCATTTACTATGGTGCCACAGGAAAAACAAATGGCATGGCAACCAATTCAATTCAATTCTAAAATAATTTCCAGAATAGAATGCTTATTTCTGACAGTGCCACTGCACCTGGTCAAAATCAGCTAAAGATCTTAGCCTCAAGGAATAAAACAGCCTTTATGAAGCTGGATTTTAAACCTGAGGGAGTGCTGGAGCGAATTAATATGGCTTATGTCCAGTGGCACACGTGCTGCAGCAGCTGGACTCCCCCTAAGCACTCAGTGGGAAGCAGGGCATTGCCAAGAGGCACCAACCTCCTGCAGCTCTCCTCAGCCTGAAGTTACTTGCACAGAGACAGAGGATTTCTAATGCAACCTTAGCCCAGAGATAGGAAAAAACCCCTCCTCCACATAGACATTCAATTGTCCCCATGGTTTATTTATGGATTTTGGATTTCATGGGCCAAATTTATTAACTAAGTTATTCTGTCAAGAAATATAAATGATGATCATTTGTTAGCTGCACTTCTTGAATAATTGTATCAAAGTGTAATAAAATTATTGAAGGGATTTATTAACCTGATGAAGTAACTCATTAAATCCTTCAAAGGCATTAATGAAGGAGGAAGTGTGGGTCTTTTGGTATAATTGGAGATGGGAAATTGTGCAGCTGGGCCAACCTGATAAGAAGGATCAGATACCCCAAAACACTTTCATTTAGCAGGTAATTTGGGGCATTTCTATCACTACTCTGGATTTCTACATGATTTTTCTAGCAGAGGTAGCTCTGCCTCAGAACTCAACTATTTTTTTTGTTTGTTTTACTACTTTCTTCCAGCAGCTTTGGACTCAGTTAAGCTCTTGTGTGGGACGTGGCTGGGGTTCTTTAAGTCAAATCTGTCTGCTGTTAACTGAGGGTGGCTGGACCAGCACAACCAGCCCAGGACAGTTTTGACCACAGGTTTTAAGAGGCCACAATCCTCAAAGCTGCTGTGTAAGACTTGGCTAAGGAGCACAGGGGTCAAACATGGCTGAGGTCAAAATATCAGATGTGCTGTGCTGATTCATTTGCACAAACAGCCATCAGTGACAGCAAAAAAAGAAAGGTGGATGATAGAAAGAAAGGAGAGGATGGATCAGAGTGCCACATGCACCTGAGGATCAGCCCTGGGATCACCTGCTGCATTTCCAGGCAGCTTCCAGTGAAGTAGCAGTTGCTATCCCATCTTCCATCTGCAGAGAGCATCTGGTTCAAGCCAGAGCTGATTCCATTTATAATGTTTTTAAAAACACTGAATGAGTGCACCTGCACTGTTCCAGTGTGCAGCATTAAAGAGCTTCCAAGCACTCAGGGAGCATCACTGCCAGAGGTGCTGCTATAACCCATTTCAGCAGGACAAGGCCTACATGTGGCTACAGCTGTGTGGCACCTGGGCTGTGGGAGAGGGGAGCTCTGGAGCAGACAATTATTTCCAACATTACTCGTGGTGTGGCTGATTTACGGTGGGCTGGAATCAGCAGCGTGAAATGAGGGTTGTTACAGAACTGCTCTTTATGATCAGGTGGTGGCACGTGAGCTTCTGCTGACTGATGACATTCACAGGACTAGGACATCTGAGAAACAGAAAGCTCTGCTTTCAACCCCCTGTCAAGCAGTTTTTATGAGGAGATTTGAAAACATGCAATTTGTGTCTTCCTGGTAGTTCCTGTGCCCTGGGAAAACTGAAGCTGGTCTTTGTAGCTTAAATCAATTAGGAGAAGAATGTAGGATGTCTTTTTTGTTTTAGGCATGTATTTTTCATGGTTGCATTCCAGATAAAATGCTGTTGTGTCAGGGATTCTAATCACCTTTCAGCCATATATGTAAAATACATGTCTCTGAAAGAGGTAATGAATGTGATATCCCTGAGGCTTGGAGACTGCTGGGATGTGAAGTGCAGCTGTAATGAAGTGAGACGTGGGCATTATTCTCAGACCTCCCACCACCGCTGCCTCGGCTGCCAGTGTGTGAGACAAGGTAGAGAACGGGCAAAGTCAAAATAAATTCACTCTACAACGCTTTACAATAAGGTCACCTCTGGTGGAAGGCTGGTATTTAATGGCCACCAGCTTCATTATAAATCTGTTTTCATCAGCGTCTGCTCTGCTTAAATTGTGAGTCTTGGGAGAGGTGAAAAGATTGATTTAAAACAGACCTGTGGGCTGAGCAGGTGGGGAGGAGAAGGGAGCAAATGTGTCATGTCGAATCATGACATTTCAGGTGATCTACACATCACTGCCTGTCTTTTGGACCTCGGCCCCTGTTCTAAATAGCTATTTAAGAACTTGGATTTGACAGGCAGAGCAGGAGCCAAGACCTGCTGCAGGCTGGGCAGCATCTCCCCTTCCCAGGTGAGCTGGCTCCAAAGGAAAGAATATAAATGTGTCTGTTCCCTCACTCCTTCCAGCTGCACACGGACCCAAGCTGACATTGTTTCTTTTGCAAAGGAATGCATCAGATGGTAGGTGAAAGCTGCTCTTGTTCTCAGCCAAAAGATCACAAGAAAAAGCATTAATTTAAATTTTCAGTCATCAGTTTCACTGAAGAACATAGCAGTTTTGGCAAGGATAGGTTAATTAAGAAGAGAAGCAAAGCGTTTGCCACCCTTATTTCTATTTGTAGAAATGGAGTTGCACAGTGAACCAATGTGCATTGCTTAGAAAATGTGTACCATGTTATGTTTACCTAAAATAGAACAAGTGAAATATGCACTTTTTATTAGCACTTCTTAACTGTTGAATAAAATATGACACAAAGATAAGGGAATACAGGCACATTACAGGCACGATACATTCTGAACATGCTGCTCTCAGCTAAAGAATCCAACACTTAAATATGTCAATATTATATTATTAGTCTGCTTCTGTGTTTGTTGCTCTGAGAGAGATGAAGTGAGCATGACTTAAATAATTCCCGAAAAACAAAAAAAGAGAGAAAATCTATGTAATTATTGAAGCAGTACAAAAGAGGAAAATCATAATGGTTTCCAAATGAGAATGCATCTGACAGTCCCCATTTCTTAGCTCTCTGACTCTTGTAAAATTTTGTGTAACATGCTGCTATTTTGAGAAACATTAGCTCTTGTCTTTCTTTTACAGTCTGCTAAAGAGGCTGTATTTCTCCTAACCTTGCAGGTGACAAAATGCACTCCTGCACCACAGTCTACACAGTGCTAGATCATTTCAGGCTTTTTGAGTAAATGACACGCAACTCTATAACAGCATGATTAGGCCCATAGATTACCAGATAACAGCTATAAATCCTCACCATAGCTACCACTCACTTGGCAGAAATAGTCAAGTTTCATCATTTGTTCTCATGTAGAAAACATGCTGTGAAATGCAGCCTCAAAGGTCACCGGGATGGCATTTCCTCTTGTGGCCCTTAATAAACTTGCAGCTAATGCAGTAATTACCAAGCCCAATTACCTCTGTGATGGCTTCAGAGAATTTCTTTTCCAAAGTCTGGATAGTCAGATTCCACTCCCTTCAGTTAATAAGTGAGATAGATTCACCTATTCCTACAATTGTTAGACATTTCTGAAAGAGCCTATTTGTAGAATGAGGGCCTGAGTGAGGGAGTTTTGCCAACAGAACCTGAGCGGGGTATTTTAGTGGCACTAAAAAGATTTGAGTGAAAAAGGTGCACAGACACCCTTATGTCAGTGCTAGCTTTATTTAAAATAGTGAGTTCCCACTCTACCTCACCTAAATCCAAATAAACCGAAATGGAAAACATTGCCCAGCTTTTGATATACACATATTTACCCATAATTTTGCATATATGTACATATATAAAAATACAACCTACTATATCTGATGCAGTTCCTTAGCCTGTGAGTTGGAGTCACAGACTCAGCATTTCCTTAAACACAGAGTTTGGAGACATCGAACAAACGAATCCATTCCCTTTGTTAGCTACAAAGGGGTTTGACAAGCTACACAGCTCTCATTATAACTACATTTATATTACAGCTGCTAAGTGCTAACTTGTGAGTTGCACCATTTAGAAAAGCCAGAAAAGGAACTGCTATAATCTACTTCTTTGGCACCAGTCCAGCACAGATAGAAGCTCCTCAAATCACAACATGTTTGGCTGAAATGACACCAGTGGAATAATTCTTTACAAAGAAGAAGCTAAACTGTGATATGTTAGAAGTGGCTGTGCCATTATCAGGAGTTCCAGCTCTTTATTCAGTTACAAAGGAAGGCAGCTACATCTTTATACCAAGCATATGGGCATTATTATCCCTTTTCCCTGCTCTTCCTTTTGGTTTCCTTGGAGGGAATAATTGCTAGGGCTGCTTCCAAGAGTTTGAACTCCAGGTACCTGACATGCACCTGCCACGAGTTCAGCAGAGCAGAATGGCATTTAACAGTGGCCCTGTTTGCCTCCTCCTCCAAAGTTTGGCTGTCATAACAGTAGGATTTTGTCTGGTTTCTTTTATCTTTGAGAGGTCACTTTCCTGGTTATTTTACAGTCACTTTCCTGTTTATTTTACTTATGTGTAATAGGCATTAAAACGATGACTGCTGATTTTAGATCTATTTCAGCTCTCCCCAAATTACTCTGGATAATTCCTCCTTTTCTGCAGTAGTCAAAAGGAAATCACTAATTTTCAGATAAGCCCAAAATTCCATCTTGTTTCTATTTGTACACTGATGTGCAGCTATTACTAACAAAACCCTTGGATCTTACTCAGCACTATCTTCAAGAGATAGACATGGAAGAGATATACAGGTACCTCCTTTTTGTACAAGTGAATTTATCCCAAATACCCCAAATGTAGAAACCCTTCAGGCATGCTACAAAAATATTTGCTTGGGAAGAGTGCTGGGAAGGATTGAGTGCAGGCAGGCCAGGGCAGTAGGACAAGAGGTGATTTTTAAAGATGTCTGGCTGGGTTACTGGATGCCAGGTTTTCCCTGTTTACCTGTATTTCTGGCTTGGTGTTAAGCTGTCTGTGGCTTTGGATCAGCACCTGCTTTATCATTTAAAATCATGTCAGTAAAGTCATATAAACATAAAGAAAAGCTGGAGAAGAGCTAATAAAATTATTAGGTTAATAAAATGTATGAACCTGAGAAAAAATGTGTTATTCCAAGTCAACTGATTGTGCATATGAAGAACTGCCAGCTTTAATAAGGGAGGTAATGGATTACATGTAAGAGGAAACTTCTTGATGAGATGAGTGAAAATTGCTTTGGTAGATTAAGCTCTGTCAATAAAAATCTTCCAAGAAGACATAAGACTGTGATAATCTGTAATAGGGTTGGAATAATACCCTTGCTTGCCTATGAATCAGCCCTAATTCCAATGATTGTCTGATATGTCCCACAAGCTTGCAACTAATCCGTCATTGTCACTAGTATCAGGAATACAATACACTCCTAAAGTAAGAAAATTAAATTTCTACGACAAACTAATCTTCTTACAGCAGGTAATTTCAGGAAGAGAATTCATGCACACAGCATATTTCACTACTACACATCATCTAAACATATTAACACAATAAAATAAAATAGCTTTTTTTGTTCTCTATGTTTGTGAGTCACCTTTGGATTTCCATCCATTTCAACATTAGTATAGAAGGATAAACATAAGCTTAGCCCAGTTTAAACATTCCTGCTTCACAATACAGAAGACTATTCAATTATTGTGTTTCAGAGTTGGAAACTCCATCAGTTTTGCCAAAAGAAGTGGAATGGAAATAGCCTTTTTTTGTCATGGTATCTAAGAGTGTTGTACATTGGTGCCCTCTGCACACACTCCAGAGAACTGCATTGCTTTGCTTTGGTTTAAAATCAACTTGAAAATGGTGTGATAGATTTAAATAATTAAGCAGTTGTACAGGGGCTTAATGAAATGAATAAACCATTGCAATGACAAAGAGTTATATATTATTAATTTTAAAATGGCAGAAAATGCTGTTTTCCCCAACTGGAAGTGTCGTTGATTCAGTATTTTCACCAACAGTGTATAATTTTTTCCTACAAAAAGCCCCGTTTTCCCTAAAAAGAAGTGCCCTCCTTTCAAATAATACCTTATTCCTATTAAAGTTATGTCATTTAGAAACCAACCAATTCAAAAACCTACTTTTTAAAAATAAAACCAGGCCTTGGCTAGCAAACCCTTGAGAGGAGAAACTGCCATTTACCATCTGGCTGAAGGACACCAGGGAAGCAAAGAGAATGAGGGTGAGACTGTAACTGTTTGGGATTAGAAAGTAGAAATAAAATATGACTTACTGCTGAACCAACGTGCTTGGCCTTGTCTCTGGGCTGCCATCAGCAGTGGCTGTGAGTTACTGCAGAGGACTCAGGTGGGGAGGACCCAGCAGTAACAAACACCTGTGTGGCACATAATAAACAAAACAAAAAAAGCACTTTTTAACCAGACCTCATAGCTGATGGGAGATTAACCAAATTATCAATCCATGTAAAAAAGAACTTTGCATTTTACCAGCAAGTCCCCTCACACTCCAGAGGCTTCATGCTGCAGAACAGACCCAAATATGTTGTCTGGCCTTATCACGTTGTGTGACAGCAGGATTACACCACACAGAACGGTGAGACGCACTCGCTGCTGCATTCTGACACCTTTTGAAGTGATGTTTGTTGTTGGAAAGCCGTGCAGAGGCGTAAGTGTTACACGAGGAGCCTAAATGGAGCCCCACTGTTTCTTTGTGTGCTGTCCCAGCTCGCTGTGCTGCTGACAGACAGCACCATTAAGCAGTCATTAGCACCATGCCTGAAAGCTTGGCTTCTGCGGATAATAACGGGGCTATTCAATATTTGGAGCCTTTGTAAGAAAGAGGGCACCTAAATGAGAATAATGAGGTCATTCTATGACATGCCCGAGGATATGAAACCATGGGTAACTTTTTAGCCCGTTTGATATGTGAACACATACATTCAGCTGTGACAGATTATTTCTAGCCTTGGAAAAAAATAAAGCTGCTTCCATTAAATCACACCATGCAACATCAGCACCAAGTGGTAATCAAAACACTGTAAAACACAGCCTTCAAAACAATTCTGTGTAACCCAATCAAAAAGAAAACATACATGGAACAGATATGTGAAGCAGAGCAAGGGGTTGAGACAGTGTCAGAAAAACAGTGAAATTTAGCAGTTAGGAAAGGATTTTATGACTAAAAGGATTGTTTCCAATTCTGCACATATTTTTTCACCGAATGAGATGCTATTTTTAAAAAGATGAACAAACTGTAATTTTAATTTTAGACCTGCTTCTTGCTTAGAGCAGTGGCTGTTTCTCCTAAAACTGGCTCACTTTCCCAACATCTCACAGAAGGTTTTGCACCCCGGGGCTATTTCAAGATTCCTGGTGCAGTGGAGCAGTCTGGGTCGCAGCGGGGCTGTGCTGAGCACCCCCTGTGCACCACAGGCTCTTGGGCAGCCCCTTGTTCCATGTCCCAGCTGTGTCAGTTGTGTAAACCTACAACTGCACAAGCCCGTGGTGGATCGGCTCTGTGGTTTAACACTCACTGCAGCTTACAACAGCAGTAAGGGAAAGTCTCCCCTTTTTTGAGTTGTTTCCTGTGTTTCTGCCACCAAAGGAGGTGCTCTGGGAATTTTCCTGGGTGTGCAAGTGTGTCACGTGACTCTCAGCTCTTTTGGGAAAGCTCAGTGACCTTTGCTGAACAAGATGACAGAATAATAGAATAGTTCGGGTTGGAAGGGAACCTGTAAAGGCTCCCCTGGAGCAAGCAGGGATGTCTTCAACTAGGTAAGATTGCTCAGAGCCCTGTCCAACCCGACCTTGGATGCTTCCAGGGATGGAGCATCTCTCTGGGCAACCTGTGCTGGTGTTATACCACACTCATCATGAAAGACTTCTTCCTTGTATCTACTCTGACTCTATCCTGTTTTAATTCAAAACTATTACCCCTTGTCCTTACCTAGTTTAGCTTCATTTTTACTGTATTTTCATTTTATATTGTTTCTAGTGGCATCACGTGTGCAGTTAGGGAGATCTGCATAACACAACTTAATTCTTTGTATTCAGCTTCAGCATGTCTGGTTACTGCCAGGTCCTGAATACAGGAACACAGCTGCTGAGAGCTCAGATCTGTGAGCTCCCCCTGCCCTGGGCACCCCCAGCAGCTGCAGCTGCCTGAGGATCAGGAATTGTGAGCCTGGCTCAGGATGCTGCTTGTGCTGGGAAGGACCTTTCCCCTGGCTGGTTCCTGCAGCAGCACCTTCACCCACCTTGTGCCTGGAAAGAGGGACAGGCCACAGCAACCACTGCAAAATTATTCCTGAGGTTTCAAGGAAAGAGGGTGGCTGTTGGAGCAGGTGAAACACTTGGCTCTCACAGAGTTCCACTTCTTGGCAGGCAGCTTCTCTTTGTACCCATACATGAGATACCCAGAGGGAAACAGACTGGCAAGTTTGCTGCTGCTCCACTTTCTCTCCTTCTCATTTCCATTTCCACTTCCTTCATCTTATTGTTTTCTACAAGGGATTAACTCAGCAGTTCCATTTGGACTAGAAGGAAAGGTTTAATTCAAATTATTCAGGGACTCGACAGGCTGTGTGTTAAACTTCTTGACTTCATCTAGCCCTCAAGCTTATTAAAGTGTTTTTTAATTAAAAAAAACTAATGAGTGAGTGCCCTTTTTTAGTGGATACTTTTAAGATTAAGCCTGTCCAATACTATAATTGGAGAAATATGAACATGCCCTACCTGAAAGGCAATTACAAACAGAGAGAATAGCATGTAGTGTTTGTTTTATAATCCTAATGTTTCATTAGATGTTTGCTGGTTATGAATTATCTATCAGCTCAAACATAACTGTTAATTCTGATTGCTTCTTGAATCACTACCCTGAATTTGAACAAAACACTGTCCTGGAAAAATGGGAAGAGAGGAAAAGGGACTGCTCCATGGTATTTTTCCAGCACATAAAATAAAGCCTTTCAAAACAGAGGAGAGATTTTCAATACAGTGGTAATTGATTAGCAGAAAGGATAGAAAAGAAAACATGGTTTCTCAGCGTTCTCTCAAACAAGAGGTGGTGTAACCCCTCACATCAGCCTGGCTCAGCCCCTCTTCACTTCCAAGGTGGGCAGAGTCAGGCTCCAAGAGTTGTTCCTGGAGAGTTCTAATGCATCTTTATCGTACTCATGATCTATACCTTGAGCAGTCTTATTTCCAAAGCTGGAAAAGTGGTTCTGCTGTTGATGCAATTATCTGCCTAAGTTGGTATTTGAATATGACACAGATTCCTTAAAAGACTAAAATCTGTGAAGTTCTATTAAAAGCCAATGGATAATTCAGGGTAATGGCAGAAGGCAAGCCTGGCTTTCCAATGTCAAAAGACATAAAATAAATAAATAAAAAGAACATAAATGGTGTTGTTTTTATCAATTGTTCAAGTGCAGGATGTTTTAAGCAATTTGAGTCGGTACTAATGAGTCTCACATTATCAGAACCTCAGCAGCAGAATCTGAAAAATTACATTTGAACTCCTTCATTGAAAGTTTCTATTTGGCAGAACAAAGTAATTGTTTGTCTCAAGCACAAAAATGCTGTTGAGAAGAAAGTGAAGCTGGTTTGGAATCTGCCAACTTAGGAATTCTTCTCCTCTGGATTCCATTGTATCTGAATCACCTTTTTACATGGCTACATAATTTGGATCACAGCGTTTCTGAAGTTATTTAATGGCAAGAGTTCTCATGAAAAAAATCCCAGCTTGCTGCCTTGTCACACCACTGCTGTCCATAAGAGGTAATTATGAAAAGGAAGATAATCTGCCAATCACAAGGGGGTTTTATAAGCTATGACTTTTCCCATTGATTCTAATACTATAATATATATTTGTCCTTCTGAAATAAGGTTGGTTTGTTTTTTTTTTACCAAAGGAATTAATGTTTGATAATAACTGGTGTGGTTTTTTTCTCCTCTCTAGTGTTCATAATGGCTTCTGGGCTTTTGGTTTACCCTTTTGGTTTCAACTCTGCTACTGTGAAGAGATTCTGTGAGAACTCAGACATCTACTATGCAGGAGACTGCCAGATCGGATGGGGGTACATGCTGGCAATTGTTGGGGTCATGTTGTCTGTCTTTTTACCATTCTTTGCAAAATATGCACCAAAAGAGCACATATCTCCAACTCCAATACCTACTATTTTATAGTATTTTATTACTGTTTAAGAACAGAACATTCCTGTCTACAGTAATGGGCAGAAATTATTATAGCACTTCCAGTTGGCTGTATTGCTAAAGAGAGGAAAGGAGATGGGGAAGAGAAGGTCAGATTGACAAAAGACCAAAAGTGCATTGAAAGTCTTCCGTAAGCACGAGCAGCGAACGCTCTGGAATTGAAATGGGATTAATCAGCAGCCTTTACACTGCTCTAAACATATAATGGCATAATGCCTTAGACAAAAAAAATATCAGTTTATCCTCAAAACATCTGTCTACCTCCCAGTTTCTTTTGTGTCTCAAAATTGTGAGTCTTAAAAGCTTCAATTCACTTTTGATATATTGTTAAATGGCAGAACTTTTATGAACCCAGTAACTTTAAAATCAATGATGATATTTTGTTACGATTATTTTGATTAGTGAAGAAAGCACCTACTAGTAGCCACAGCCTAAAATTAAGATTGATAGCTAAAAAGAATTGTATACAAGAAAAAAGTTTCATTTTAGTTTATATGTATTAGCAGCACCTGCATATTGTAAGTTCTGGGCACAGTTTTTACTACTGCTCTAATTGCCAAGATTTAGAGACATCTTCGTGAAGTCTTTGGTAAAATCTAAATTTTTTTTTTCTGAGAGATCTAACTACTTCCAAAGGCTTCATGATGATTTAATAGTTTAACAACAGGGAAAAAAAAAATCCTAAGAATTTGTTTTCAGTACTTCTTGAATTATAATTCTAGGTGGACTTCAACAAAGTGTTTTGAACTATTACAATGGTAGATTTTGGGTTTTGTTGCTTAAAGCTGAGAAGAAAAAATCTCTGTTTACAAAAATGTCTGTGCCCAATGGCCCTTATCTGTAGTGATAATACAAGCCAGAATGAACTAATTCCAGTATTTCCATTGCAATTAAGAGTCTAGTTTGGGAGAAAAAAAAAAAAGTGAAATGAAATGCTATTGAACATGACTAGCAAAAATCTGATGCTGTGTCAGAACTAGCAAATGGCCATATTTCATTAGTCTGTATGGGAATTTTGTGAGGTCTGATTTCCACAACAGCACTGAATTCATCACTATCAAGCATTGAAATAAGTGCACTTGACTGCCTTAAGCAAAAGAAACATTGGGTTC
The DNA here is from genome assembly GCA_013398015.1 of Oreocharis arfaki. Classification (NCBI taxonomy): domain Eukaryota; kingdom Metazoa; phylum Chordata; class Aves; order Passeriformes; family Paramythiidae; genus Oreocharis; species Oreocharis arfaki. The sequence continues at coordinate 89,525 of VZRR01010836.1, read as the reverse complement.
TAATCTCACTCCACTGTTGTGTTTTTTCATTTAAAAAAAAAAATTAATTCTAATTCTACTCTCATCTTTTATTTTCTATTATTTATTAAAAAGAAAAATCACATAGATTATATTTAATTCAGAGCTGTACTTCTTAGTTTTGTATTTTGGCACAAACCAGGTGATCAAATTTATTATTCTTCACTTAGCTGAGTCCAACTGATTCCTGAATTTTTATTTTTTTTAATGGAAGGTGTACATGAAGGGACAGACAGAGACATGTTGAGGATGTGTAAGAAAATGCAAACAGACAGAACAATCACTGTGTTATTTTAATATACATCAAAGACTTCTGCAGTCTTGCTTACATTCCTCACCCTTCTAAACTTCAATGGAACGTTGCGTTGTTTTCCAAAATAATTGTCAATAAATGTTACATTTCCATGCACTCTAAAAGCAAATTCTGCACATAAACTTAGCAAATTCTTTGAAAATAGAGATTCCAATGCAGAATTAAGTACACTGAGGAAGAGAGCATGGGTGCTCTTTACTTTTGCTCACAGGGACTGAGAAATTACATCTTCCAAACATTTAACAAAATAGGTTGAAGGAGTGGCCTAAAGTAAGAAGAATAAATTTCAGTCACTTCTGTATAGTTACGTGCTTTCAGTGATGTCTTACACTTTTTTTAACGAATGGCTGAGATTGATAATTTTCATGTAAGAGTCAGAAAAGTGAGGAATAACAAACAACATGCAAAAAGAAAATAATCACCACAAAGTAGAGAGACAGAGATGCAGGCTTTTCTTTCCTAACCAACCTGTGCCTTTACACTAGAACCATTATACAAGACAGGATCAATATGGTCAAGAAAAAAAATCACCCAACAACTGAAAAATGTTGAGTAGTGTGTATAAACTGTATTGAGTAGGGTTTTTTCTGTTTTGTGTAATGTTTACAACTGTTCACTTAATGTTTCACTAGAAAAAGTGATTTGTTAGTGTCAAGTAGAAACTTTTTTTGCAAAGATCTGAACACTTCCTGAAAAGTAAAATTATTTTAGATTTTTATTAACAGCCATAACACACCTAGTAGACAAAGGACCTATTCCTGTCATTACTTATTAACGTAAGTTTCACACGTGCAGAACTGGAAGCATCAATCACTTAACTGGAATCAGTTTTAAATTAGTTACAGCAGAGTCTTACCATTTACAACACTGCTGTACCAAATCTTTTACTTCTTAAAGCTCAACTTCTGCTGTGCAGTCATCAACCTCTGCATCCTGCAATATTCTGCACCTTTTATGAGTCAAGCTAATGCTTCCATTTGGAGCTTCCTTTAACATTTTATAATATTTAAAGGGAATCAAACCCGTGTACATGACCTCTACAACTGTATTGACAAAACTTCTTGAAGCATCCATGCTCTGAACTCACTTCACACTGAAGGCAGAGATGATAATGCCAGTGATTCTTGCAGCAGTTGGTAAAGCACATCCTTTAGATCTCACCTGGCACATGAGGGGGCTGTTGCTGACAATGCCTGTGCCCACACTGACAGATCACTTTTTTAAATAAAGACTGTCTGCGCATTAAACTGTGTAAAAGCGTTTTACTGTTACAATTTGCTGGACCAGGTTCAAGTTTTATTCTAAATATATAATTTTTTAAGTGTAACTAAAAGCTGTATTTTCCATTAATGTGTTTCTGCGTTGACTAGCTGGCTCCTTTTTAGAATATTAACTGTTTTCTGTATTTGACTTGTTGGATACAATATTTCAATTATTTTAAATGTGAAATTTCCAATTGCCAACACTGTATAATAAAATAATAATTAAAAAAAAAATCCCCATACTGTTTGCTATTTTCTTGACAACTCTTTTGTTTGGCAATTCCCAAGAGATCGGCTACAAATCTTCTGAAGCAGGGGAAAAGGAAATAGGAGCAGCAGGAAAAATCTGTGGAAGTTAATGTTGAAGGCAAAGGCACATAAACATGTACATGGTCCATCCCTCATGAAAGATGTTTCTATGGCAAAGGCAAGGAAGTTCCGTGTTCAAATAATTCCTTCTTTTCTACTTCCTCTGTGTCCTTGGAAATCTTCCTACAGCTTCAGGGGCTGTTGTTATTTTATACAGGTATTATACTGATTAGGTTTTTTTAAAAACATGAATCAGATAACACATAAATGGGAACCCAATGAATACCATACAACATTTGTTGGGTAACGCAGCACAGTAATATTTCCAATTATTTAACCAGATTTTCACCTGGTAGTTTTGGTAAATGCTTTAGCATGTCCAGCCTTTATGGGTAACAATTAGTTAAAACTAGGGTTTGGACAACCATTTTGACTTCTACATTTCATTCATAGTTTTGACATATGCTGTCATCTCAACATCTGCAATTTTAACAAAGTCTTGGAAAGTGTTCTGTTCTTGAGCAGTTGCTGGTCTTACAGAGACGCACTTGAAAATGTTCCTTTTTGCATCATAGTTTCCCATGCACCTGTGCACTCGACCTCTAATTAGACGTGGAAGCTCACGGTCCTTCATCAAAGCACAATAAACACATAAAACAATTACATCACCTAACATAAAAGCTTTCCACATGGCTGGTTTCTGAGGACTACATCAAACAGAAGACCTTTACATCAGCTTTGTTGCTATTATCAACTACTTAAAAGCTAAACTCAAAGTCTCAGCTTTTTTTCCTGTAACTGAAGTCTGAGGATGCCTGAGTAGTGACTATTGCTCGAATTCGGGAACAATACGCTATAAACATTCAGCCTGTCTTTTACACAGTAAATTTATGTTTCATTTTTGCATTCATAAAAAGGTGAAGCTAGTGGTGACTTATGTGTGGACACAGAATACTCACAATTTCATAAAACACGCAAGGCAGGGTCTCCTTTCCATCTCTCAGAAGAAAGTTCTTTGCCCCATATGCTCCAGGTGTGACTGCAGAATCCAGTGTGCCTGTCCCATTAAGCAAGAATTAATCATTCCTAGATTAATGATTACTAAAAATTAATTTTAAATTACTGTAAAACTGTATCCCTCTACAGAAGACACCCACTAAATGGGAAAATTTTTTCTAACACATTCTAAAAACAAGGAAAGGAAAGAAGCAGGATGGAAAAACTTCAGTGTTGGAGGATGACCGAATTGTTAATTTTGTACCTGTTTCAGTCACCTTCGATAGCTGAATGGAAGGAAAATTAGATGGTGCTCATGCCAGTATTTTGTGGGTTTAAGTATTTGAGCTACGGAAAAAATCTCTCTTGCTGTTGCCCTACCATTATTATCAGATTATATTATTATGATCTACTATGCTTACCTAAAACTTCAAATAACAGTGCAGTTTTATAGGCATATTGGCTCCAGTGCCTCACACTTTGAATGACTGCAGACAGGATTCGCAAAGAATTCTTTTTTATTTTAGTTTTTACTTGAGATGATGAAATTTCCTTTCAGAGGAAGACAAAAGCTTAAGTCAGACATACACACTTGCAATTTTAAAGGATACATATATTATGTTAAATAGGCAATATTTACATTAAAATTAGAGCATTCGTTCAGAATATACAAACAACTCCCTGCCAGTTTACTGAAGATTTTAGGTTATTACAGTATGAAAATCTCAATTCTAAATTTCCAGAAACTTCAGGTTTCACTAAGGCAGCTTGGCCTGATGAAAACCTCATCTTCCATCAGTTTTCTTTCTTTACTGCTTTCTTCATTGTGTCTTTCCTATTAACCCTGCCCATAAGTTTTACCTGACTTTTGTCTTCTGGGACACAATCAAATTGGTTTTCATTCGTTTTGTTTTGCTGAATATTGTAGTTAAATTTATATGCTGGACTATGATCCTGCAGACTTCTTGACACAGTGTTGGGTTTCACTGGCCACTGTCCTTTGGACGTGCCTGTTTTGATGAGCTGAGATGGGTTACGACTGTCAGGGTGTTTTTGCTGCTGGACAGTTTTCAAACTGCTTGAAAAGTTCTCAAACTTTCGAGTAGTTCCATTACCAGATCTTGAATTTGCTGTGTTATCTAAAGGAGTATATTCATTTCTGTTCCTGCAATACAACAGTTCAGCATCAAAGTACCTCTTCTGAATACTCAGGTATGTGATTAAAGTACATAAAAGCAATCCATAAATTGTTGTTTTAGCTTTAAATACATCCAGACTCAAAGCACTTGAGTATACATCAAATTTATCCATATACAGGGCAGTGATTGCACCTGTGCATAAATCCATCTGACTTCAACAGGCCCTAAAACCCTGCTCAGTTATTGTCCTGCCCTGTGTAATGGATCTTTCCTGACCCAAAATTCACACATTTTCATAACTCTAAAATAAAATAAACAATGTTTCCTCTGAGAGTGATATTAAAAGGGTTTCTCTGAATGCTACAGGCATATGGGAAACTGTAAGATGCATTTTCACACAAGAACAAAAAGGAAGGATAATAGACATTAAAGGCTTCACCAACCTGCAGGCAGCCAAGTTTTTTCCAGCATTTGCTAAATTAAACTTTGATGCATTTGGTGGTTTCATAAGGGAAGGAGCCATCGGATGTTCTGTTTGGCTTTCAAAGGTAAGTTTAAAGTATCAGTGACACAGCAGCAGCTTTATTGTAAGACACACATGGGTTGTTTGTGAAACAATTACTATCAAACAAATAAAAATCAAAAAAGCAACAAATAACTTGCTTTTTACATACCCACTGTTTGCTGCTTTCTGCAGTTCATCCGCTTCTGGGTCTGCAGTTCCCCAGCCTGATTTTCAAAAGACAAAGGATTGAATATGGGTAAAAATGGAAAAGACTGAAAGGTAACGAGTCTGTGTAGGCCTCCTACTCTGCTTAATGTCCCACAAACAGGCTCAAACAGCAAGGAGGAAGAAAAAAAATAAAAAAGGGAATGTGATCCTTTGATATTTGTAATTATAAGACAACTAACAAGTAGGTTGCTTCTCAAGCAATGGTGCAGTTACAAACATTAGACTTATTAGCAACAGAGACTTTATTACAAGAAAACTCTTGAACTTTATTACAAGTAAAACATAATGAAAGCACTAAAAGCAGAACTCTGCACTGTTCTTTCCAAGCCCATTTTGAAGAACAGAAGTTCCTTTCTGAACTACAAGAAAGACATCTTATAAACGTTTCTTCTTGTGACACAGGACTTGAATGTTGATTCAAGTCAACCGAAAACAAAAGGCCCGTTTCAAGATACTCTATTTAAATGCCAGTGCTACTTCATTCTCCACCACACAAAGAGTCAAACTCCCTCTAGGCACGAAGTATAAAAAGCTCAATTGTACAGAGGAGAAAGAAATTTCCTGGAGGACAATTTTTTCATAATGAACTTTTCAGAAATAGATATAAAGGATGCATATAGTTCTTGATAAAGACAATGTCTGATTTCATACAGTACAATCAGGAAGTTAAGATTTATTTCGATTTAGAGGCAGTAAAAAAAAATAAAATATGTCTTTCTTACCAAATGATGTGGGAGAGAAGTCATAACTACGAGTCCCAGAACCAGTACCTGGTTCATTTTTAAGTGGATTTGAAGTGAGGGGCTGTCTAGTTCTTTTTTTCTGATTGAACAGTGGTACAGGCAGACAACCTAAAATAAGAATTTAAGTAATACTATATTAATAGCAAAAGTATACACAATCCACACTTAAAATATTTTAATAAAATTACTTATTTTACATTACCTATAGGAATTACGTTTCACGAGCACATAACAGTCCATTCCCTCACAGAATTTATACTCCCAGCCCTCTGTCCTGCACATAATCCTGTGAATGAAACCTTTCCCTAAGTGACCAGTTCCCTGAATCCATCTAAAATCTCACCCTGTGCTGCAATAAACAGGTAACCCATGCAAGTTCACTCAGGAAATGGGGATTTAGGGTGGGATTTTAAACACTGGATATCCTATATAAAGACTACATATACGCATAATTATGTATTATACGCATTTTATGTGTGTGTGTGTGTATATATATATATAAAAGCATAACGAAGTGTGAACAGGAAAGCACATTAGAAGGGCTGGTACCTGCTGTGCTGCGAGTCGAGGTGTCAGCTAAACTCCTTTTCATTTCTTTGCTGAACCTTAACAGGCAATGTACTGATTACTCCAAATTCACTGTATGGAAGTTAGATAAACAAAGCAAACTAATTAGTGCTGCAAAAATATCCAAATTTCACGTGACTTTATGGCGGTTTCTCTTAACTCTGAAGCCCCAGCGAGCGGCATCATTTCTAACACAAGCCCTAAAGCACAGAAGCAGAATTCAGAATTCTACTGAATTTAGAAGATCCACACGTGCGCGCATAAGATGCGACTGCTCTTTGCAGGCTCCAGGCCCTGAGGAAGAGCGGGGTGAGGGTCAGGGCTAGGGCCATGTTGAGGGTCAGCGCTTACCGAGCTGAGGGTCAGCGCTGAGGGTCAGCCCTGAGGGACGGGGCTGAGGGCGAGCCCTGAGGCGAAGCCCGCCAAAAATAACGGACACTCGTCCGCGCGCTCGCGCCTCAGCCGGTGCGAAAATGGCGGGAAAGCGCTGCCCCGTTCCCGGCTCGCTGAGGGGGCGGCGGGAGCGGCCGGGCCCGCCTGGGAGACGCAAGAACGCTTTAATCGCCCCCTCTGTGGGATTTCATTAATTACCTCCTTCCCCCTCTGTGGGATTTCTTTAATAACACCCCCCCCACCACCACCACCCCCGGAACTGGTGTGGTGTCACCCTCAGAGAACCCGGAGCAGGAGCTGAATCTCCACAAGGGTGTGGACACAAACGTCGCTGTAAATAAAACTAACAGCATTCTTCACCCTGTCTGTCTCTTCAGCTATTCTAGCTTTTACACATGGCTGGGTCCTGTTTAAAATCTGAGTGCTTGGCACGGTTGGATCCTGTTTTAGTGATCGTTTTTCTTCAGCCTTGGAAGGCCCTGAGCGATGTTACACTTCTTGTGTGTGTGTGTGTATATATATGTCTTTAAGACTTTTAATATCTAAGCTCCATTTCATTTACTTTTTATAATTACATACATTTTCCAGCTCGTGACACACATTCCAAGCTCTCAGAAGCGCTCCCAAATATCAGTATGTAGCACATCAAACCAATCTGGATTCTTACTAAACTAAATATCCCACATCCTTTTTAAGAGTCTGAGTATTGGCAAAGCACAGGAATAACGGATGGTTCCCAGTGTTTAACCCTGAAAAGTGAGAACTTTCCGTGTGTCTGTATTCATCCCCTAACTGGCAGGTCCTGGGACACCAGGAGTTAAAGTGTTTGGATGGGAACTGTTCTAAGGGGATAAAAGAAGCTTCCATGGATTTAGTTCCTAAACTCATGTTTGGAAATTCACTGTCTCTGTCCTAAAAACACTCTTCTTAGGAGACGAACTTCTTGCATGTTAAGTAAGTGCACAGACGATCTCTGTGTTTCGTTTCAGCGCTTTGGAAGGAATTCCAACCATTACAGTGCCAGCAGCAATAAAAGATAAACTATATGTTCCAGCCCTGCATATTTGCATTTTGCTGTTTACTCTTCAAACTGCTGCTGTGTTTAAATCCGGCAAACGCAGATTCAGAGTGTGAGTTGTGTTTTTGGGTGTTGTATCACTCACCCTTCTGGCACCGCTGCTGAAGAGACAGGGGTCAAAGGACAGTACAGACTGTCCAGTGCTGTAAAATGCAACTTTACTGCTTTGTTTAATAAATTACTTACTCTGATTAAATACCTGACGGCCCTTAAGTACAGAGTAATACAGTTGAGTGTTTAAGTAAAGTCTCTATTAACTCACTACAAGGTTCAGCAAATCTGAAAGCAGAAACCAAAACAGAGAGTGCAACTTTTGTAGAAATTATATTCCTGGCAGAGCTTGACTACAGTCAGTCAGTCTGGGTTATAAAGCCTCTCCCAGCCAAGTACTCTCTCAGTCAGTGGAGTATAATCTTAATAGAAAGGAATTGTTCAATAAACATTCTTTATTCTCTTGCAATCTAGTATTTGTTATGTTTATATCATGTGTCGGGTACCAATTGCAGATACTTCTGTAGTTTACAGCAATAAAGCTTATTTTTCTGTTAATAGGATGTTTTACTCTAAATGTTTTGATTCTCGGGATGGAAGTTACAGCTGTTCTTTGGCTTAAGCTTCAGAAGCCTTTCTGAACGCTTTTGGAAATGGAAGAAAAGTTGCTGACCAAAGTTTTTTGGGGAGAGAACAGAACTATTGTCCCATCGTGGTCTTAGATCTGTTTCCTTTTTAATGAGAGACTGCAGAATTTAGAGGGTTGTCCCTGGCAAAGTTGTTCCGATGTGTTAGAGGTCTGTGTTAGCAGATCCCGAGATAGAACTGGAGCCAGAACTCTGGGTAAGTCAGTCGTGGATAAATTGCACTGTAATTTCAGCTCGTGTTCCTTGTGATCACTGCTCTTTGGATTTCTAAAACAAAAAAGGTCGTACAAGCCACAACATGCTTTGGGGAACTCAGCTGTTCTTGGCTTTTTTCAGATGAAAATACTTGATGTTTCAGCATTATGTGCTGGACTAAAGCCAAGATAAAAATTCCTATTTTGCTGGGTTTGCTGACTTTTAAATCATTCTTCCCTTATATACTGTAATACTTCTGTAACTTATACGTGAGAATACCTGTTACACTTAGTTTGCAGTGCAAAAATGCCTGATATTTAAGTGTAGAAACAATGTTTTCCACTGTTCATTAGTACAGGATTTACCTATAGATCATATATTACAAAGACTGCCCAGAGTTAACTTTTGGACTGTGTAACAGTGCCATAAACAGCCTTGGAGATGTTACTAAATACGGAAACTGAAGGGGAGGCTCCTTGGGGAGGGAGGTGGGTCAGGTTGGAAAATCCCGCCTCAAAACAGGAGTCGAGAACTGTTGGGAGAAATTCATTCACTTTCTTTTGCATCTGACCTAACCAGAAGAAAGAATCGCCTACTGGAAAGAATTTTTAATTATTTTTTTTTTACCCCCCAGAGACGAAAGTTTTCCTTGAGCATTATTCTGTGTTTTGCCCTCAGCAATTGCTGGAGCTGCTGCGGAGCATGAGTTCCCCGTGTGCCCCGGTGAGACGGGTCGGGCTCTTCGGGGGCACTCACGGCAATGAATTATCAGGAGTGCTCCTGGTCAGGCACTGGCAGCAGGATGGAGCCGAGATCCAGAGACCGGGAGTGGAAGTGAAACCATTCCTCACCAACCCCGGGGCTGTGGAGAGGTGCACGAGGTACATTGACTGTGATCTCAACCGGGTTTTTGACCCCGAGAGTCTTGGGTAAGAGCAGTTGTGCTTTCTCTTGTTTTACTTTCCTCCTTTTTAAAGTTTAATACTTCCCAGATTAAAATGTTAAACACAAGTTCCCCTACTACTTTAACAGTGCAGTCACGTAACTGGAATTACTGACCTTTAACCCAAAAAAAGAACAGATTGCATGAGTGTTAACAGATTCACTTCTATTGCTGGTAAAATCGGTCTCAAACCAACATATTATCTTAAATGGCATTTTAAATTAGTATTAGATGAGCTGCATTTTTGTGTATTGGAGTACCACCGTTCTGAGTCAGAGAGTCATTATTTCTCATGTCTTGTGCAATTCAGTTTGGGAACTCTTCTGAACACAATTAGATTTCCAAGAAATAGCAGATAAAAGCAATTTAAACATAGACATCTGAGTGTGTGGAAGAATGGCACAGAAATCAGGGAAGTGTGTTTAATTCCAGTTGTGTACAATAAAAGATGAAAACTTGAAATTAGAAAAACTTGATGTTAGAAATAATCTATTCTAAGGCAAAAGGATAGCCAAAACCCTCAATAATTTAACTGACTCGTTATTTTAGAAGAAATACTGTCTGTAACTACTGTAAAATAGTAACTGATTTTACATTTTTAATAGGATTTGGTGTTTCTGTGCTTTTGAGACTTCTGTTCCAGAGGAGTACTTTGCTATATAAACATTCTTGGTATTGTTGCTAACCAGGTAATTCTGTTTCAGAAAAGTTTTAATGGTAAAGGTGAATATCACAGAAAGGAATACTTATTTAATATATTTTGCAAGCAATTATTCTTACCCTATACGTCTTTCCATCTGGCTTTTCATCTTAGAATTTTGTTGTTGATTATTACATCTAAGATAAGCAGATGTTAACACATAAGCACTGAGTCCATTCTTTTAATTGTTTGCTTTGGAAAAACATACCAAGAAAAGAGTGGTTTTGTGTGGTTTCAGCTGCTTTGGACACAGAACACTTGAAAAAACACCAGATTAAGACACCTGCAGGTTGCTTTAATATTTTAACTAATATTTCTCAGCAAATACCATGAAGTTGCCTGGTCCTATTACAGCACTACTGAGTGTTTGGAGTACCTTCCCCTGGTCCCTTAAGTGCAGAACCTTCAAGATTACAAATTATTTATCATTTATTATTTATTATTATTAATTAGCAGTCTTATGTGAAGAAACATTAAAGGAATAGACTGTAAAGGTCTGACCGGATCATGACAAGACAAGGAATAAAACAAGTTCCAAAAGACCTGGAGGGTGATGTCCAAGGCAAAACACCACAGTCTGGTGTCTGAATACGGTCTCCAGTAGGAGGTGGATCCAGTCTTGGAAGTGCTCTATGTTGTTGATAAGTTTTTAGTTAGTTTTATGCATAGCGGGAAATTTTGGGACGTAAGGAGAAATAAATCGTTTCCAGCCAAAATTTGATTAAATGATTCTAATACCCTTCTGCACAAGACACATAATAGTAGGACAACTACAAGACAATCATACTTGCTTTCTTCAACAAATTCAGCCAATTTTAAGTCTGGTAATTAAACAAGTGATTTCAACTCCAGTCAGTTTTGGAATCAAAGTAAAAAGAAAAGGCTAATGCGTGTTTTGTTGATTGTAAAGCCGTGGAATGAGCTTACTAATTTCTTTGTGCTGATATTAACAGCAGGCCAGTGGTGGAAGATATTCCATATGAAGTGAGGAGGGCTCAGGAAATCAATCATATATTTGGTCCCAAAGGTAGTGATGATGCCTATGACCTTATTTTTGACCTTCACAACACCACTTCTAACATGGGTGGTACCATTATTCTTGAAAACTCCAGGGATGACTTTACAATTCAAATGGTTCATTATATCAAGGTAAAACTAATTTAAATGAACTATTAAAATAGATTATTAGTTGTAATGTTGTATTACTATATATTACTTTGTAGTTTCTTTAAATATACTATTTTTTCTTCTGCGAAACTGTTTAAAATATTTCATTACTCATGGGATGATTTTTTTTTAATCAGAGGCAATCATTAATTTGATTATAGTATCAAGTAATTCAGATTTAAACTCATCATATCTTCGTGTATTAAAATGAGCATTATTAAGACTGATGGGCAAAGAGGAATACTTAGATTAACATCTATGAAAATTAATGCAGTTTAATCTGTTTTCACGCTGATCTGTCAGGAACTTGGATAAATTCGGGTCATACATGCTAAATAGTTAAACATTAATTTCATTAAATAAAGATCTGTAAAAAAATAATGGAAGTAGGTAATGATGGAAGTGATGTGTCTTCAGAAGCTGTTTGATTCTGCTGTTCCTGAAGCTGATAAGTTTTGGTAGAAGGAGGTTTGCAGAAGTGCTGGTTTAAGCATAATTTGGTTGAATTCTGGTGACCTGGACAGTGACTGATAGAATCCAGATTAGGCCAATGGTGTGGAATTTTAATTTTTTTTTCCTTAGAAACAAGGTCTTTTTTAACATTTTTTTTCTTATTACATGTATTCTGTTAACATCTTTGTAAAAGATCTAGAGCGCTTATGACTAAAATTAAATGAAGAGTGATGGTGGGCAGTAATCAAGAAAGAAGCCTCAAGTAGCAAAAATGCCAATAAAGAAGATTAAAATAAGGCTTAATTCACAATCTGTGTCCCAATAAGAGAATTGGAGTCTAACCACAAATAAAATAGTTGAAATCTGCTTTATGGTATTTCAGTTCTCAGTTTTGGAACCGTGCTGAGGAGATTTTTTTTCTCTGCTGGCAGTTCAAGACTAGAACTGTGCTCAGTTCTGGTTCAGCGGAGCTGCCTGGCATCAGTTAATGGAACAGACACCAACAAACACAGCTTTGTGCGTTTTCTAAAGATGTCCTACTTCCTTGAGGGCCCTGAAATAAAGGCAACATATTGAAGACATTGTGTAAATCACTTCTGCATCAGTAATCTTTTGTGGCACAACATTTTAAACCATTTGCATAACAAAGGCGTTTTTAAACCATCTCCACAGAACGCTTTGGCTCCAGAACCTTGTCCTGTTCTGCTGATTGAACACCCCAGCCTGAAATATGCAACAACTCGATCTGTGGCAAAACATCCTGTTGGTAAATATCAAACCTAAAGGCTCTTCCAAGCCACCATAAATGATTTTTAAATAGGGCTGTTTTCAGATGTGTTCACTGCCTTCTGCAGAGCGCTCTGATCACCAGAAGCTGTTTGTTTGACAATATATTTACCAAACTGAATGTATGTGATTATCCATTCTTCTGAAGAGTTCTGATTTACACAATCCGGGTTCTGGCTTACAGAATACAGAAGCCAGATGGAAATCCTTAAACTCAACTAACCCACTTTTTGCAGAAAATATTTATAATGGATAAGAAGGACTTGCTTGCCTTAAAAAAAGCACATAATTCTGTGCCTTACAATCCGTCTTAAACATTAAATACTGACCTATCAGACATTCATTTTTGCTGTGCAGGGTAAGCATGTGATGTGTGATGGTGACATTAAATGACGTTAAATAACCTCCCTCACCTCCAAACAGGTGTCGAGGTGGGGCCCCAGCCACAAGGTGTTGCTAGAGCTGATGTTTTGGACAAAATGAGGAAGATTGTCAAACATGGCCTTGATTTTGTGCAGCTTTTTAATGAAGGTAACGAGAGGTTACAGCCTCCTGTGTCATGTCAGTGGACTGTTTCAGGAGAATATTTTTAAAAATTGGTCGGGATATAATCTTTTACAGGTAAACAGGTTAAAGGTGGGGGGGAAAAATTGTTCTCTAAAACTAAATTCAGACCTAAAATACATTCTGACACAACAGGTGTTTTTAATTATTTCAGAGTATATTTTGCCAGTGGGGTTGTGGTTGTGTTGGTTTGGTTTTTTTTTTTAATAGAAGGAAAATAATGCAGTTATGCATGTCAGAATTTCTATTATTGTGCTGGAATAGTAAAGATTAAATACTACTGATACCACTCTGTGCTGTGCAACACTAGCAAACAGACTTTCATTGATTTCCTCATCTACAAAAGAGGTCTTTTTAAGTGAAAAGTCACATTTCAGTAGCAAATTTAGATCTGGACTTCATATGCCCCAATACATGGCTGGACCACCTTTCTGCAACTTGGTTTTGAGGGGACAACCTGATGATCTGAGCCATTCTACAGAGAATGAATAATGCAATGTTCTTTTTAACAGGCAGTTTTTCATCTTGACATTAAATTACATTTATTCTTTCTAGGAAAGGAATTTCCACCATGCACCATCGAGGTGTTTAAAATAATGGAGAAAGTAGATTATCCCAGGAATAAGAATGGTGAAATTATTGCTATAATTCATCCTAAACTACAGGTAAATTCTAGAATCGTTTTCATTTGTGACATTTTCTACTTATTCCTGTGTTGCTTCTGCTACATTGTTGTATGTTTTAGTAATAAATATTTAAAATGCCAATATTGCCAATGGGTTTTATTGAATACTTTAGATCTCCCCTAGGGTTAAGTTCTCTCACTAAGGTCATACATTCATTATTTCAGGAACTGTCTTGGGAATCACTGAATCTAAAATCACTACAAAGAAAAAGACAATAGGATGAGCTTGTATTTTAAAATATAAACCCAGTTTTTAATGCTAATATGGGTGTGTTTTCAATCAATTGTGAGCATCTGCAGTTTCCTTCTAGTTCACTTTCCCTTCACTTTCCCTTCACTTTCATTTCAGTGAATTCTGAAAACGAGGGCCAGACACACAAAGTTATGTATTGAGATTAAAAGGAATTATTTTAAAAGCTTTTGCCATAAACTACAGAAATTAGCATTAACTCAGGAATCACATAAAATATACAAAACTTGAAAGTAAATATATTCTATTTATTTTCTTTCCCTCAGGATCAAGACTGGCAGCCCCTGAAGAAGGGTGATCCTCTGTTTTTGACTCTTGATGGAGAAGTAATTCCATATCAGGGGAACTGTACAGTCTATCCAACATTTATTAATGAAGCTGCATATTATGAAAAGAAGCAAGCTTTTGTCAAAACAGAGAAAATCAAACTCACTGCAAAACACCTCAGGTCGTCAGTCTCAGACCAGAGCACTTCTTAAGAGCTTATTACAGATTTTTCATACAAAAAGTGGGTTTCTTTGTGTCGTTCAGTGGTAACTCACGGGATAAATAAATGCAGAATCTAATTGTAAATTGTAATTTAATTAACCTTGCTGAGCACTTTGAGACCTATTGTCATAATGCTGATTATGACTCTGGTTATTGTTCTAATAGACTCTTAGAGATGCAAAGAATTTATAAATATTTTTATGACATTTTTATGAAGGAGCTCCATCCACAATACTAAATTATATATAAAAATTACAGCTTTTCTACTTCATAACCTCACACCTCAATAACCAACACTTTTTACAGCAGGTTGATCCTTGAAATTAATTCCTCAGGTAAACACACCAAATGTGAGACAAAGGAAAAGCTTTGGGCAGAGAGAACCAGGGGGAGGGTGTGTATAATAAATGATATTATCTGCATATATGACTGACCCCCATGGTACATGGAGGGGAAGCCTTGGGATTTGTTTTGTTTTTATATTTACAAAGATAAAAACAAGCTAAAACCAGGAGAAATGTACTCTAAAAAGCTTTACATTTCATTTCAGTGTATTGCACAACTAATTCAAGCTGTTTCTGATTTAAGGCAAGATTTAGGCAGTTACTCTGGTTTTGCTGAAGAGCAGTGCACAAACCGTACCTGAGCATTTGAGAATGGAAATTAGGAAGAATTCCATATGGGGAGACTTCCCAGAATTTCAAGACTTGTTCTGTGTCTGTAGAGACAAAATCTGTCATAACATCTTAAAAAGAGAAGAAAATGGGGGTTTCATTCATTTTCTGAAGTTGTTTTTAATGTATTTGACAATTTGGTGGTAAACATTAAGAACTTTGCATAAGAATACATTAATTATTTACTGAAAGATTAATTGTCCAGATAATTCCCATATTCTACCTTAGAAAAGTAATGTCATCCTCATTTACTACTAAATTTATTTTTTTCCTTGCCTTTGTTTAACTCCTGTGGCAACAAAATAAAAACACAGGGCAGAATGTTTGTTGAATGACAAGTTTTATTTCCTTAATTTAAATAAACATGGTATAAAAAGCACAGAATTATCTGCTCTAGTCGTTATTCAGAGTGTCCTTGGTGAGAGCCTGGAGACAGCAGAGGGTTCACGTGAGGTGGCTGAGCTCTGTGGCTGCACAAGGAGGGTATTTCCTCAGTGAGAGCTTCTAGAAACAACACCCAGCTTGTTCCTGAGTTTATCCACGCAGTTTTGTACCTGGACAGTGGCACAGCACATTTTTTAGGGGTTTTTTGTGCTTTCCCTGTTTCACAGCCCAGAGCGGCCTCAGCGCAGCGCAGAGGTCTCCGCGTGTTTCCAGCGACCACAGCCTCACGGCTCAGCCCGGTTCCTGAGTGTGTGTGAAGAGGTATTTTCCCTTTGTACAAAAACTGGCACTGAAAGAATCCAGACAGACCCGTGCAGTCCTTCCTTGGCAGCTTCGGTGCAAAATTAACCAGCAAAGATCAAAGATTCCAAGACCGCCGGAGTTTTCCGTCTCATCCTCACCTCTCCTACTGA
This sequence comes from Oreocharis arfaki, assembly GCA_013398015.1. Lineage (NCBI taxonomy): Eukaryota > Metazoa > Chordata > Aves > Passeriformes > Paramythiidae > Oreocharis > Oreocharis arfaki. Next base: position 73,573 of record VZRR01010836.1, on the reverse strand, counting down.
GAAAACCAAACAGTGCTCAGGTGTTACGAGGTCTGTGGGTGCACAAATGTCCTTCCCCTCAAATTCCTGTGCCCTGCCAGAACACAACTGAAGTTTCCTTTGGATCCCATCCATCCAGGCCGTGGTTGGAAACTCAGGACACAGCGTCTGTAGGAGGCTGGTCGGGCAGCAGGACCCACGTTCACCATCCCTGTAAATATCTTTGCATTATCCTTCCCACTGGAGGGTTCCCTCACGCTCTCTTCTGTCTTAAGAAAGTCTTTTGGATCATTTTGCCCACAGCTGCAAAATCCAATGCAATTCTTATTATCATTCAAACACAGAACTGAGTTCCCCTGAGTCTTACCTAAAATAGCACCTTTAAAACAGGCACCACGTGAATAATTCTGATGGAAAGCCGTGACAGTGGAGACACATGTTAATTGAAATTTAAAAGTACACAGGATAAATGTTTCTCCTTATATAGACACACATAAAATAGAAAACTGAAAATATAATTCATAGTACCAGGTCATCACAGGCAGTGAAATAAGAGCTACAGAAATGCATTACAGAGTCCTCTGAATGAAAAATAAAGTCTGGAATTGCATTGCATTGAACTCATTTTGTTCATCTTGGGAAGAAATACTGACTTCTTATTTTCCTGAAGTGGTTGAATGCAAAAATTAATTCAGAATGTCCAGTGTGGTAACTTTTTATGTAGGAAGATGGAACAGCATGGAAAAGCCAAGGAGGAAAAGTAAAGATATTGTGACTGGAGCAAATATCCTCCATCAGGAATTATATTTCTGCCCCCTTATTCTATGGGAAGGCACAGACACACAGTAATAAATAAACAGCAGTAAACTCCACATTACACCCTGGGGGATTGCACAGAGGAAAACAGATCAGGCAAAGCTCCTGGGACCTGAGGAGGCTTTTTCCAACTCGTGGGACCAAGCCTCCAGTAACACTGACAGTCAATGCAAAAGCTGCAAATGTGCCCAGAACATTATTATTTCAAAATAACATACTTCATTTAGTCATCTTCAGAACTGAAATGCTTTGCTTTTCTCCATGACAAGAACTTTTTTTTTTCTTAGCGTACCAAATGAGTTTCTCATGAGTTAGAGATTCCAGAAAAATCAGCAGATTGGGATCACGATGACCTTAATTTGCCACAAAAGGAAGAAATATCTCACATTTGACCTTTTTTATCCAGTTAAACATCTCAAGCCAAGTTTGAGGAGCGTCAGGCAAACTTGGACAGCAACATTTTGAAAGGCTCAAAACTGACCCAGTGAAATAGCCCCATTTATTTCAGCTCAGCTGCTCTGATTAAATGGGTTCAAGCCATCAGACTGTGTCACTGAAAGTTTGTGTTCCAGCTGGTTACAGCTGCCCAAAACAGCCACAAAGCTTTCAGCATCCACTGCTGATGCTTTTAACCTTCAGGAGAGCCACGTGTCAAGCACAGCACAACTAAACAGAAGTTTCAGGCAAATCATCCATTTCTTCAAACGTATTCAGGGTGTTTTTGCTATTAGTTCTTGAATTATCTTGAATTTTGCTTGGATCTGCAAAAAAATGCATTGTAAACAAAACAGGATATGGTAGAAACTGTACAGGCAAGATCAGAGTTTTGCACTTCTTTTTTGTTGTTAAAAACATGTATCTATTTAAACAGCAAGCTCTCAGTTTGCTACCATATCTTCTACAGAAATTTTTCACCCCAGAGGGAGCTCATTTCTCCAGGACACTCCTGCCCTGGCAGCAGATGGATGTCTTGGATTTCCTGGCCAACATTTATGCCATTCAATATGGATATTACAAAACTTGTTTGCAAGCAGCCCTCTCTCCTTCAAGCCTTTAAAAGTGATTTAACACCACTGCCATATTAACCATTAGTTTCTCTAGCAATAATGTGGTTTAATATAAGAATTTCTATTTTTAAAGGCATAAAACTGTGTCAGAGCATTTCTAAGAAGAAAAGATTCTGCAAATAGGGTGCCATAAAATTCCACAGTACCTGTTGGCCCTGGATCTTCATTAATAAATGAAACATGGGTTTTCCACTCGGTCCATTTCACTTCATTAATCCTGTTTACATTGCACATAAATTGTGTTATCACCATGCATTATCCCCCAGCTACATCACTGATCTTCCCCCTTTATTCCTTCCTGGGATTGTCACACTCTACCTCCTGCTTTGCTGGGGCTAAAAGCCTGAATGCCTTTTGCAGTGTTAGGCACTATATGAACGTGAGAATAATGCTGAAACTACTTCATAATTTCACACATTGTTAGTACAGCCTTGAAATATTTAAGTATTTTTTCATTAAACAGCACAGTTCTTTAATATGGTAATCATCAATTACCAATCAACTTAACTGTGATTGCTTTTAAGCTGACATTCAAAGGAGATTATGATAAAGTGACATTTACTGCAAGCAGATTTGATGCTTCTACACAAAAAACATAGGATGATGAAAATCTGCTTTCTTACCAAAAAAATCATCTACATAAAAATTTATACATTTTCCCTATTTAAACAGCTGAAAAAGAAACCAAATTATATTTTTGTACATATAGCATAATTTGTAGAGGTAATAGAAATATTTTAAAGAGGGTTTTGAGGAGAAATAACCTTGAAGCAGCATAAAGAGAGCAGAATTGATAGCACATGATTCTATTTTGCTTTACCTTAAACACACCCTGGTGTCGTTTTCAGCCACTTTACACCGTTCTCCCAGCTGGAATTTTTTCCTCAGACATTTTGGTAAGAATTTTTCAAATTCCAAAATAGTCCTGGCTCTCTATTGGCAGTAAACAGTAACATGAGTATGGTTAGCCATGGCCTGATTTCACAGCATGCACAGTTTGCAGTTTGTAACAGGTCAAACCTCCACCCACAGCCAGCACCAACAACAGCAAATAACACACCACTGACAGTTTGTGCAAATAGGGATTCACACATTCCTGGAAAAAACAGAGGAACACATCATCCTGTGACCTGTCCAGGGGAATGAAAGTTGTGAAGGTGTGGGACAGTGCATGGGCTGGAAATCCAAGCCATGATATCACCTTTAGGATCGTTAATTCCAAAGTTGTTGCAATTATCTAATACCAGAATCACTTATTTCTGTCATTCACCCCCAAACACAAGTGGGGATTATTGTTAACACCCGACCTGTTCTGTCAGCACGAGGGGTTTAGCACAAGCCCCAGTCCTTCACCAAGCAAACTCCCAAACAAACCTGGAGTTTCCAGATGTGCTCGCTCTCCTTGGAAATATCTTCCACTGTTTCTCCCATTAATGCAATCAGCATGTTCAAGAGAAGAACAAAAGTCAACACAACGAAAGTGATGAGGAGCAGCAGAAACAGGACGGGGTACTTGGAGTTTTGCTGGATCTCCAGGTCACCCAGGCCTAGGGTGAGCTTGAAAAGATCCATCAGGACAGGCCCCAGGCTGCTGTTGGAATGGCATTCCCCGCCCTCCTGGCACGTCTCAATCAGTGCAGCAAGAGCTGGGAAGAAAGCACAAGGAAATTTCAGTCACAATCCTTATTTAGGAACACAGGGCATTTCTTCCCAAAGAGTTCAAAATGCTTCAGAGAGCCAGAGCTGCCCAGCCACACACAGCAGCCAGATGACAGTCCCAGGAAGCAGAAAGAGCCCCACATCCAAACAAAATTCCAGGGATTTGAGACCAAGCCAAGTCACTCATCTGTTCACATCTAAACTTAACATCCAGAAGAAACCCCAACATGAGCTCTAATCATAAAAACAGGGTTCTTATCCGTAACAACGCTAAAATTTTTACTCACACAGAGCATCAGTGCTTTTCTCCAGTAATATTTACCTACGCCAAATCCCAGCAAAAACACGATATAGACAACTAGAAACTTTATCACATCTTGCAGGATGACCTAAAAATGGAATGAAACAGGGGGCAGAAATTAAAATTCAGAGCTGATTTTGTGCCTGTGAATTCTGCAGGGATACAGCTGAGGCACACACTGAAGCATCAGGCTGCTTCCATTGAGCAAACAAACCCAAAAGTCTGATTTTTTTATCTCGAGCCCAGTGTGTTCTCTGAGAGTGACTAATTCTGTACAATGCAGACATTACAGATTATGATGCAATTAAACTGCAGAACTACGTTATCTGGAAAAAAACCACAAGCTACTCACATATTTAATGTAATAAAATGTCAATATTAAGATATAACCTCGTTTCTGCTGTCGAAGAAGAACAAATAGTGCGTTCTGCTGAAATAATACATAAAATCTGGAAATAAGACATTTCAAAATTAAGTATGAAATACATACAATTGCTGAATGTACTTGATTTGGATTGTAGAACAACAGAGGCAGGGAAAACAAAAGAAAAAACTTGCCTTTTGAATCATCACACTGTAAATGCCCATGGACTGGAAACCTCTGGTGAAATAGAGCATATTGGCCCAGCCAAGGGCCATTGCCAAAACAAGACACACCAGGTGTTCTTTGTAGGAAAACAAGTACAAAAAGACAGAGAAGATCACAAGCAAAGCTTGTATAAAACTGTTAAAAAACAAACATATATGTAAAAGAGAAATTACTAGCACAAAACCAACAACAGAACGGAAAAATACGAAAACAAGATTTCTTTGCTCTTTATGCTTGATTTGTTATCTCATGCTGCTTTTTATTCTCCCCATGAAATTGCCGTTATAGTTTAATGATAAAATAGGTCGGTGCAGGTGGTATAGGTATATTAACATATGAAGATTATATTTATTAAAGCTTAATTTATGTAAACTATTCTCCCCAAAACAGCTGGTTAATGCAGATTTTGCCAACAGAGACATTAGGAATCCTTAATAATATCTTAGAAACCATTTAATTGCACCTTTAGCTTAATAAATTGATAGAATAACTACAGATTTTCTACAAACAGGGAAGACACTGGCAGGTGGGAAAAATCCACCCCATGCACATCAACCCTGGTATTGTTACTGACAGAGCAACCAACAGTTTGCAGGTAAACTCACATCCATCCCTCTAGAACTGATAATTTCAAGGGAAAAAGTGAATATCTGCTACAGGAGCACATTCTCTGTGACCATGAGGTAGAGAAGGATTTTATAGATAGTATAAAATATGTATATATATATATATATATATATATTTATATGTATATACATGTCAGACTTACAATGCAAAGTGGAACCAGGCATCAGAGAGAATCGACTGCAGGTCTGAGGGCCTGAGCAGGAAGATGGCTACACTCTGTGCAGGCAGATACAGAAAACACAGGCATGGTAGGGACAGAAAACAGGCCTCAAAATCTATTTTTCAAAGTAGTTTAATTGGTGTTCTAAACTAATCCATCTACTGATAAGATGTGGTGACTTCTAGAATTACTTTTTTTTTATACGGCTGTAAATTCAAAGGTTGAAATTCTGTCATCTCTGGCATAATTGAAGTTACTGTTTTTAATTACTTACATTAATTGCTATTACTTACTTGATTACATTTGCCATTACTTACAGTATATGGCAAAATTATACCATGGGATTTTTTTTTTTCATTACAGGTTGCAATTCAATTGTCCTTAAAGCCAATGATTTGACAATACTGATATTATTATATTGTATTATATATTATCAGATATCTACATTGAGAATTTGGAAGGAAAACACCCTCGTATTTGTGTCACAGTTGTATTCAAATATATAAAACCAGGGTCATTCTGAATAAGTGATTGTGCCAAAGATTTAAAAATTACACAAATCCAAGATACTCCACGTGTTCTGCCAATATCACCAGCAGCATATTCATAAATTTAGAGAAGTTCTTTATGTATTTTGCCACGTATTTGTTATTTTAAAAGTCTTACCTCTTTTATGGCTAAAAATATTGCTCCCAGCATAACCATCACCTGTCCTGACAACTGCAGCCACCCCACCCCACGGGTCAGAGCGAGTGGATAAGGAGGAGCCTGCAAGACAAACCCAGAATGAAAATCTCAGTTCCATCCCTGAAGGGTAAAAGGCAAAGCAACAGAAACCCTCACACCTGTAGCTCTCTGCATTCACAATTTCTTCCCTTCCAGTGAGAATTTTCTTCATGTATTTACACAATCAGCCTCCTAACAGAGGTAATTGAAATATCAGAGGTTTCTTTCTTAAAGGAAAAACAAAATATCCTCTCCACACTTTCAGAATTTTCACAGTCTTTGTATCATGGATTTGGATTTTGGGTCACTTCCACAAAATGGAAATGTGATGCTCCCACCCTGGTGTGGAAGAGCCTGGCCTCACTACCCCCAGTTACTCAAATATCTGCCTTTGGTTTAGCATTTTAAATACAATTCAGGAAACCCTCATGCATTTTAAGCCAGTAAAATTTGGTGAGATTCAGCTGCTGTACTCACTACGTTTTCATTAGGCCTGTGGTAGGAAACCAATGTTAATGTTACATTGTAGAGGAAATAAAAACAGCAGGACATGAAAAACATGTGCCGTGCAAACTTCTTCCATTTCATCCTCAGCAGTGAATTCAGAGGCTCCAAAGTCAGCATTTCGTGACGATTCTGAGGAGGAAGAAAAGAAAATTTAAAAAAATTAAATATTTCAGCTGGCTGCCTGTAAGGAAGCTGAATTCCAGGCATGAATTTTGTGTGTTTCATTCCATTCCATCCTTGCTGCTCTAGAATGCTCAGGGATGTGTCAGACCCACCCTGAGAAGGGACAAAGGGACAGCTCCCCCTCCTGCTGGGATAAGCTGCCCTTCTCAGCCTGGTGAATCATGACCGAGCTGAAACTGACCTGTGAACTTCTGGTCCTGCTTCCTGTGGGGGTTTTATGGCAGGATTTGAATTCAGCAGACGTAAAATTCTGGCTTTGAAAAGCAAACACTCCTAAACACCTAAAATACAAACCTGTTCAGTAAAGTTTATTTGGTCTGACCAGCTTGGCCATACTTATGTTGCTATGCAAGGCAGAATAAGGCTTCAAATGTAGGAAAAGACACTCCCAAAATGCCTAAGCTGTGTTTTAGGAGCTGAATCCGTATTTGCTTACAGTTGACAATGTCCAGAGGTATAAAATTTATCTTGGTCCTAATACAAGAACGGAGAACCAAAAATTACTGTTTACTTTTAGAAGTAATTCAGTTGGTTGCACAGGCTGACACATCTGAAATGGGTGTGCTGCTAGGAAAAAAAAAATCAATCTTTTATTTAAAAATAGGTAACTTACCCCAATATTTGTATTATAGACAATGATTTCCAGCACTGAGTTGTCAGCAGTGGTGTCCAGTTCTGTCAGGTCATACAGAGAAGACTGAACAGGACCGTAGGCCCAGTCCGTGAATTTTCGTGACAGGCTCCTGTTGGGCTTCTCTCTGATCTCTCTGCTCAGGATGTACTTCAGGATCTGAAACATGAACAGGAGCATTTGTCAGCAGCTGTGCTCTTCGTGGGAAAGGAGACAGCACATGAACACACTTGCCCAGACTCCCACCTTTTCCTGTCAGGTACAGTTGTGCAATTTAATGTATTTGTAATTGTGTTACTCAGTGAGGGGTGCTGGAGATGGAAAACCTCTAAGAAATCAGCACAGTGTTTGTGATGCCTTCAGACTTCCTGTCAGAGATAGTTTTTTAAACCATGAAAGCACAATTTTCCATGTGTTCATTTATGCCTTCCTTTAACTTAATTACTTTCTAAATCATCCCATTGCCAGTTCTTTACACTACAGTTGATTTATGCCAACCAAACTCTACAGCAGCACAGCAGAGCAGTTCTAGTGAGTTTTCTGAGACTGTTTGGTGGTAAATGCAGAATTTCTGTACAACAGAAGGCTGGTTTTAAACAGCTTGTGTAGTTTGGGGTTGGGGGAGTTACAGAGAAACCTTGAAGCATAAAAACAACATTGCAATGGAAATATATGTTTGTGTTTTGAACAAAATCAGCTCAGCAAATACTGATACAAAACAGCATAACCAGCCTGGAAAGAGATGTGTCAGAGCACCAGTTCCTCTTAGAGGGTACTGGAATCACACCCACCTCTAATTTCCCAGTTTTTGCAGCTAATTGCAGTGGAGTCAAACCCTCCTTGTTCTTGGTTGTTTCCAGATTTCTGTCTTTACTTTTCAGCAGAATCATGTCATACATTCTGATGACAAAGTCATTCTGGGTTTTGGAGTCCTCTGCCACGGTAACCAATGCATGGAGGATATTGTTTCCTCTGGAATCCTGGGAGGAAATATTGGTCCTGGCATTGTCCATTAACAGTTCAATTATGTCTGGCTGGTTGGTACATGCAGCCAAAGCCAGAGCAGTTTCACCTACAGAACCATAAAATGCAACAAGTGGTCATCTCTTATTGCAAACATTCAAATCAGAACATAAAATACTGTGTAAAGCATCCCAATGCATGAAAGCACATTTACATATTGACTGTACTGGTTTAAACTCTTTTTTAATGGAAGTTTTGGGTACTCCTTCTTTACTTTTCTAGAAATATCTCAATTCCACTTACCAAAATAAAAGCCTTCATGCTTATGTTTGGGATTAAAGAAAATACCCTGGGCACGAGCATTGACATCAGCTCCTTTTTCTATGAGGCTCTGGGTGATTTCATACTGTCTCCTCTCAATGGCAATATTTAGAGCTGTCTGGCCTGAAAAAACAGACACAGGAGTTTAAGGCTGAGTCTCTCAAGCACACTCAGAAACATTAATGATGTTTCACAAGGGATGGCACCAGTGATAATGAACAAAAGTTGGTGTAAGGGGTTTAAACCATCATGATTTTATGGATGGCATGTTGAGCCCTGTACCTGAAACTGCTATCAGATGGCAATACCTTTATATGCCTCTTCTGTGTATGCTGCATTGATAAATCTCTCCAAAATGCCATTTTCCTCTGCAAAGGACAGGAGCATGTTCACCATCTCGTTTGTGTTCTGGTTGATGTTCAGCAGGGCTTTCATCAGACAAGTTTTGCCCGTGTCTGAAGCTGTGAACTTTTTCATCAGGTAATCTACAAGAGTGAATTTTGAGATTAGATCATTATTATTTATTAAACTTCTGTACATTAGGGATGAAACCTGAGGGATCCAGAGGAACATACACTATTTGCCAAACCATTAATCCATCCTGTTCACTTTACATTTGAGCACCAAGTCAACCACTGCCCTCGGTATTCCTGTTGGACATCCCAGTGCCATAACTCCCAAATTCACGGGGAAATAAAGATGATTTCCCAGGTTTAGACTGCACCTGAGCTTCCAGAAGAGCTGGCAACCCTCCCCCAGGCTTGTGCACAGCTCACCTGGCACGGGCACGTTGGTGCAGGCGCTCGAGCGCTCCTTCAGCTCCACCAGCAGCCGCTGCAGCTCCTCCACGTTCCCCTCGGACACTGCCCGGAACAGGTTCCTCTTCAGCTTCTTCCTGGCACTCCTCAGCTCAGGGCCTTGGGATGTGTTAGCACTGAATTGGGAGAAATCACCATGAAATTGCTGGCTGAATTTATCCTGGTTTGTTTTATTTTCTTCATAAGAGGAAGAACAAACACAGTTACTCGCCCCAGACCACACGAGCTTGCCCCGCTTCCACGGGTGTCTCAGAACATCTCTCACACTGCTTGTTTGCAAGTAAGGGGGCTGTTGAGAGGGTGTTTATCATAAAACAGCACGTTTTCCAAGTATTTAGTGTTTTTTTTCCGGTTTATCCATTCTTCTAGAGTAAAGGCTAAGAAATATTTCCTTGCTCTGCCACAGCTGACTGCAGTGCTGAGGTTACTTGGTGCTGCCCTGCACAGCAGAGGAGACTTTTTAACCTCACATCTTACACCACTTCCTGATCATCCTTTATTCTGCAGAAAGAACGACTTCATATTTCCCCCAAGCAGAAATACTCCATGCCTAATTGTGGTGTGTGGGTCCTGTGTTGCCATTGTGCATAAAACACACATTGTATATAAAGGATCCTCACACTAAATATGAGATTTGAGAGATTGGAGTTGGTTATTTCAGCATTTAATTACTGAAGAATCAGAAAGGCATGCACACACATGACCTTTTTTCCTAAAACATGGCAGGTGAAGCAGGTAATATCGACCCTACCACAGAATGAATCAGTTGAAAATGTGCTGAGAAATAATCATTTCTCCACTCACCCACAGCTGTCGACGTTGGGGCTGTATTCAGTGGCATCATCCTGAAGGGACTGTGGGGAATCCATGTCTTCCCCATTTCCAGATGCACTACAGAGAACAGAAAAGCAAGATACTTGCAGGTATTTTGGGCAGATTGCACGAAGAAACAGCCAATGGCAGGACAGAGCATCTACACTAGAGCTTGCATTAGTCCAATTTGACACTGGCCTTTTAATTCTATCATTTGATCTCCCACATGAATTTTAAAGTGAGTGATAAAAATGAAAAGACTTGCAGGGTTTTATTATATTTTTTAGAATACCAGATTAGGAGAGCAATCTGCTTTGTGTTTTATGATATTATTTCACTACAGATCCTGAAACTGTGGGAACTTTTTTCTTTTTTTTAAATGATCTCTGCTTTTTATGCATCATCCTGAATGCTTGAAGCTTGCATTCTTCCTTTCCACATGCTTAATTTGTCATCTGGCACAAAACAAGTGCTAAATCAGTGGCAGTGAGTGGGTTGCAAGCCCACAATGAAATGATTTACCTGAAGATTTACTACACAGAACACTGTAGGCAACTCAAGAGTGTTTTGTGGCTGACTTGAATGAAAGAGATTGAGGACTGGGCCCTAAACACATATTTAGGTGATATATTTAAAGGATTTCAGTGGCATTGGTATGCTGTAATTGCTGTGCATAATTTCCACACAGTCCTAAAAGCAGATCTGAGTTAGAAAAAAGAGAATAAATGAGGTTTTTATTTGTACTTTTGTTTTCTCTAGGGTTCAGATTGGGTGAACTACCTCAGGTTAATAATTTAGGAAATCTGAGCTATTAATTACTGACAAAACAGATGCGTGGAAAGCAATGCAAGGGCTCAGCACTGCTCTGCAGGTATTCCCTTCCCTTTGGAATAAAGCTGGGGGCTCTGAGCCCGTTCTTATTCCACCTGTCACTTGTCTGCAGAAAGCTGAGTGATGTGGTGACAAAGCACATGTGCAGGTCTCTTCCTGCATGAGGGGGAAATTTGGACACCTCTCCCCTGAAACCACAATCAGCCTGTCAGCTCCTTCCCACAGCTGACCAGACACCCTCAGACACAAAAACCTTTGGCCCTTCTGGGTCTGGGCCAGATTTGTTACATATTTCCCTTACTCATAATTATTGGCTGTTAGCACCCCACACATTTTTTAAAAATTAAGTGTATTCTTCCCAGTCATCGTTTTTCCCTCTTCATTCAGCATAAATGGCTGCTTTAAATATTTCAGATTCAGCATTTCCACGTTGGATTGTTAATGAGCAATAGAGGGAAGACGTCAGCAGCCAGCTGGGAACAGGGATTGCTAAATTGAGCTGTGGTCCTCACACAGCAGAAAACACCCACATGAGAGCATGGAGTTTGTTCCAATGTGTCATTAATAAGAGGTTAAGATTGAAAAAAAAAAAAATACTGATTTCAAATTTATTCAGATCTGAGGCCTGATGTATTCCGTGCAAACGACAGCAGTGGATAAAACCAAAGATAAATCTCCAGTGAAGTTCTGTCTTTGAAGTGACCAAAAGCTATGAAAAGTCGTGTGAAATCCTGGCACTGAGGTCCGAGGAGAATTAAGGGGAAGCTGCTGGGGAGAACACAGATATATTTGCAGCAGGACCATTGCTTGTGCCTCTGTAACTTACCACGGGCGAATGTTTGAATCCATCGGTTTGGAAAACACGGGGGGAGAGGTGTTATTGGGAGTTGCATTGCTTTCAAAACCATCAATCTCCAGAAAAAAGTGGGAGCTGTTGAAGACAGTGCATTTTAAAAAATATTAGTGATAAAAGGCAAGCCCAACCATAAACCAAGAGAAGAACTACCAAGGGCAAGCTTGACAATTCATCTCTCCTGGCATTAAACCTGACCGAGCTGGAGCAGAGGCTTATCTGCTTTCCCCTGAGGGGATCCCAACCTCCAGCCTGTGCCCAGCTCTTCCAGGCTGGCAGATGGGCAAAACTCCCAAGGTATTTTTAGAACACATGGCATCAGATCCTGACGTGTAAGCAGCAATCTCTAAGCCAGCCTTGCACCCAGCTCCTGTCACTGCCCAGCCACACGTGTGTGCTGCACACACAAATGCTTATTTTTTTTCCCATCCCAGTCCCTGCTTCTCCAGCCAGGTGCCATCAGGATGGATCATTTCAAACCCATCAGCAGTGATAATGATTAAATCAGAAAGTTTGGAAGGTCACATGTTCAGTGACATCAGGCATTTCCACCAGCCGGGGCTGAGCGTGTCCTCTCGCCTGCATGACATTTAACTTCTTCTCCTTCATTTCTTTATATAAATATTTATAGTGAAAAGAAATAAAATTTGAAACAACACAGAAGAGGTAATATGAAAGATTTCACCTTTTAGAAGCCTGCAGAGTTTACAGGCAAAAATCAATGGCTTGGTTTTGCTGGGTGTCAGTAAAACATTGCTGCAGCTCACCACAGGCAGAGGAGTCTCAGTGAAACAACCAGCAACTCCCACAGGGACCGTTCAGAAACTGCCTTACGTTTCTAAAATGTTGCAGTAGTCACCTGGAAAACCTTTCCAATTCACCTAATATTTATGGTTTAGTCCACATGGTATTCATTCTTTCTTTTTTTTGTCTGCATCTTCCCAAAAATACCCTGTTAAAGTACAGGCACTGATGCTAAAATGCAGTGTGTTATTACTGAACAACCTGCTGATGTTTGCTTAAAATAGCATCATCTAGTTCATCTCGTTTTCCAATGGCTTGGTGATCCAGGTGCCAATTCTGGCATCCAACAGCTGGGAAGGGAACCCTGCTTTGGGGCTGACAGACCTCACCTCTCCCGGCTTGAGAGTTACCTGGGGATGCCATGGGAAGGTAAAAACACCCCAAAAGCCACCGTGCAAAGCAGGGTGCCATCAAATAGCCAGGTGCTGACGTGGCCAGGTGCTCTGCCCACAGGCACCAGCAGCCTCTGACAGCCTCCTCCCTGCCTGCCCCTCGGATTTCCCGTGCTTAATTACAGACTGCCAGTCCACCCCAATTCCAGCACCTCCAAGCAGAGAATGCCACTGTCTTTCAAGAAAGTGAATATTGCCAGCACATGCTGAGGGTGAGAAATGCCACTCCGTCTGTGCAGCAGCTGCTGGTGGGGCAGTCGGAGGCAGAGTTTTGAAGGAACAGGATAAAGCAGCGTTGGAACATATAATTAACAGGATATGTTAAAGCCCTGCATTAAAACCCACGTGGTCTCGGTGCTGCGTGTTACAGGAATGCTGCCAGCCACACCCTGAGCTCGGGGTTGGGAGGTGGGAAAAAGCCCAAGGTTACTGTTCCTGAGGCCACAATGAATGCGAGATAGGAGTTAAGTAATTGAGGGCTTGGCTTGGGCAGTGTTCTTGTAACTACACGATCTGCCGTGGAATTGCCCCTTTTTTGAAGTGCTGGGTGTATCCTGAGCTGCTCAGACGCTTTGTCTCCCTCATACGCCACCAAAGAGCTTCTCTCTTTGAATTTAATGGCAAAAAGACAAATTGGACCACCCAGGCAGTGGATCTCAAATAACTCATGGCACCATCCCTGTGAAAAGTGATTCCTCTGATTATTGAGAATTATAAATGTCAGAGCAGCCACAATTGGCCGGGCCTTCAGAGTTCCAGAAACTGCCATAATAACCAATAATTATCCAGAATGAAAAGTTTATGAATGAAAATTCATCCTCACTCCACAGTAACTGACTTGACTTCGTAGTATCAGGCAGGAATTACAGCTTATACTTCCCCATTCATATTAAATACAAACCCTCAATGCCCTTATTAATTCTCTAATATATATTATGAATGAAAGTGAATATTTTATAAAACAGCACAGAAGTCGCATTAATCAGAATAACGAAAAATAGAGTGAATTTAGGTTTCTGTTTGTGATGGGGTTTTTCAAACCTCCTGCTCTCCCAGCCCTCTGCCTCTCCATAATCTGTCATATTTCCATGTGAGGCTAAGCTTGAAATGCTCCCTTTTTTCAGGCCAGCTTCTCTTACATAAAACCTGGTGTGTTCTTCCATGTGATCTCTTAAAAAAAGATCACTTTATATGAGACATTAACCATAATTAGCTCAGATTCCTGTAAGGTTATACAGAACAAAGATGTTAGTGGTATTTCAGCGCAAAGATCTCCTAAAGGAGATAAAGCAGGGAGTTTTAGTGGTTTAGACTGAGCTGGAGCCTACCTTTTCTTGGTGGGAGTGCCTTCAGTCACCTTTTTCTCTTGCTGGTTTGCAGGGGGAATTCCAGGTGGGTTTGTTTTCTTGCCCATTAGTGGAAGAATTTCGTTGTTATCTTTAATCATGTTTCTGCAGTAGAGAGAATTCGCCTGTTTACAGCCTCTTCACGTGTAAACACACAAATACTGATTCCTTTTTCCCCAAAGTTTCTCATTTTTCAGTTGTTAAGCACACCCCCCACCACCATTTCATGCATCAAATCTGGAGGGTTATACACATGACTCATTAAATTTCAGTCTATGACAAGTGCCATTAAAAGTGGTACCAGGAGAGCCATAAATTCAAGGCTGTGCCTAAATTAAACTGAAAGGAGCCTGTCAGTCACAGTGACAGGGTGTGTTATTTAGAGAAACATGAACAGCACCATGACTTTTCTAAGTAGCCCTGAAGTTGTGCATATTTACAGTTAATCTGAGCAGTCTGCTCTTGTCCAAGGTAACTTCAGAAAACTGCCAAGTCCCAGGAAGATCTGTGCAACAGAAAACAGATGAAGGAAGGTTCCAGATGTGAAGTGAACAAAGAAAAATCCCTGCAAGTTCTCACTGCATTGGAACAGCAGAAGCAGCAGACTGAAAACGATGCCCAGGCTGAGCTCAGCTGAATTATCACATGGATAACATCCAGGACTTGTGTCCTGGTGATCTCCCGACATTTCCTCAGGAAAAAGAGAAAACCCCATGGTTCTGCTGGATGGAAATGACCAGCAGCACACGACACAAAAGGATCTTGATGCATGTTACCTGCCTAGGAACACCCACAGCCTGAATTCTGTCAGTAATAATGAATAACTATCTCCCTGTTTCTCAATCTAATACTCAAGGGCATCATTTTAAATCACCCAGGATCATTTGAAAGCAAGGAGGTGAATTCAGGATACATTAAAATTCACTGAAGGTAAACCCAGCAAGATTTATGAGGCCAGGGATCCATTCCCAAGGAAATCAGGGGTGTGCCCTCCATACCCAAGGACAAATGGTAAAAAGAATTTGCCTGCAAAGTTTGAACAAAAAGAACTACACATTTCCTCCCCCCTCCTACTCCTCTTCCCTCGATGTGACAAATGTACCCAGAAAATTTCTGCTCCTGTCACGGTGCTGTCAGTGTGCCTTAGCACCAGGATTCCCTCATTATGGGAATATCAAGATAACAGAAAGCAGATTGTGAGGAGTGTTTGAAAAGACATGACACCTGGTGTGAGAGAGGAGCCAGGAATATCAAGTACATTGGTATTTGAGTGAAAGTCTATTAATGCATAAACAACAAATGTTTAATTATGGCAATTTTCGATCCCAAGTAGAGAGAACTGAGAATTTACAGGGTCCAAACACTCCTAAGTGCAGCTGTAATCTCCTGGCACTCTGTGGTACAGGAACTTGAATCATTGGAAGGGACTCCTTACCTTGCAAAGGCTGCCTGAAGAAACAGGCGTGAAAATAAATTTTTATTGTGTTTTCAACCATTGGCAGGTGTGTTCACACTAGGAAACATTCCTAGCTTGGATGAATTCCCTAAGAATTCACATCACAGCTTTCATAGAAATAATTTATGAAGGGAAAATATTTTTTTACTTGCACACAAAGTACACCACAGCTTTTAGCAAATGCAGAGAAGAGCTGAGCTTGGAGATGACGCAGTGGAGGTGGGAAGAGGGGGTTTGCCTGTGCCACTGGAAATGCCACTCACGTAGTCCCCAGACACATGTTGTGTCAGTGAATACACTGGTAAACATTTAGTCTAAACACAGCTAAAACAAATGACTGTTGTCTTGCTTAGTTCATAAATAATTCTGCTTTTTACTTCTTACCAAGTACTTAAAGAATACAGAGCGGTGGGGGGGGCAAGGACATTTCCCATCCTGAGGGAAAGGCAAATGGGATACTTGACATAAATCAAATATAAGGGGACCGTGGTGGTGATGGACATTAAATAGATACACAAAAGAAGTGACTTTAAAGGAAGAGAATAGTTGGGAACGGACTAAAACATCCAAAAGTCAACTAACAGGAGTTGCCAAGTTGAGAGGGGCACAGCTGGGAGTGGTGTGAATTTGGAGGGGTGGAAGAGTGGGAGCAAGAGCTGGAGAAATAAAGATCAAGGTTAAATTCCTATGGCCCACAGGGAAGAGCCTCTCGTTTGTGAGTGATGCTGGAGCTGCCCAGAGACAGCAACACCTTCCTGCAAGGGCAGCAGCTCAAAGCCCCATTTGCAGTCGTTTTTCCACCACAGAGATTTCAGCAGTGGCTCGAGAACAGGCTGCACCTCTGAGGAGAGGTGGGAAATAATCAAAGATAGCACTGAAGTTGTATTGGATGATGAAGGGCTGCTGAACCACCAGCGATGTAAGGAAGGAATTTGGGAAGGAAAAGGAGGACAGATTTCCTTAAGTATGGAGAGACTACGCTTTCAAAAGCAGAGATGTGGCTGCAGCCCAGCCAAAAAGTCTGTTTAAAATGAGGTAGGTCTCAGTCTGCCCA
The DNA here is from genome assembly GCA_013398015.1 of Oreocharis arfaki. NCBI lineage: Eukaryota > Metazoa > Chordata > Aves > Passeriformes > Paramythiidae > Oreocharis > Oreocharis arfaki. The sequence continues at coordinate 56,677 of VZRR01010836.1, read as the reverse complement.
AGTAAATAACTGCAGGCACCACGGCAGAAGTACCCTGTTTCAGTGCTGAGGTAGCATCTGTTTCATTTTTAATCACGATTAATTGTGTGCCGAGATGAAAACCAAGCTGGGCTTTCATCAGCAGCTTCCAGGGCACTATCATTTTCTGTAATCTATGACAGATAGAGAAAAACAGTGCAGCAGCCTGAAAAGTGTCAGATCTAAGCGTTGTAGCATATGTAACCTGATACAGAGTGTTGTCTTTGGTTGTAACTATTTTCTGCTCCCATTATCTCGTTAATTGTCACTTAGAGGCCACCAGAGAAGTGGCTTATTTGAAGTGGGCAGCAAGACAAAAACCCTGCATTGATTTATAGCGTCAAGAATTACTTTGAAGGGGATCTGAGGGCATTGAGGGCTTGGTATCTGACCTCCAGTGTGCTGGGGATCAGAAAAGGGAATTTATCTGTGATGGTGGATGGGATTCTGCCATTCCTACACATTATCACAGACTCACCTTCTGCTTATCTGAGAACAAGAAAAATCACACACATCTGCATCTTTATATCTCAGTGACAGTCTAGATGATGTGGCTGAAGAGAGAATCCTACAAATCAGAAGGAACACTCAGCTGTGGTGTTGTGGCACAAAGGTCTCCTCTTCCCTGGGGGCAGAGGAGGGGAAGTGACACCCAAGAGCTGTTTCATTCACAGGGTCCTCAGAACAGACCACGACACCTTCCAGCACCTACGACCTAATTCTTACTGGCCCATAAAAAATAAATCCCCTCCCTGAGGGGAAAGCTGATAAAACTTCATTCTGCCTTTTCTGCACTATTTATGAGTCTTATCAGCAGAAGGTTACACTTGGTAGGAAGAGCTTCATCTTCCTGTAAACTTTTGAGGGGCATTTGTAGACATCAGGTGCTATCAAAAATGTTCTTCTTGGTGAGAAATTTTTGCTTTCCTATGCAGGTGTTTCCTAATAGAAATTTTTAAAAACCTCTGAAAAGCAACGTTTTTCCCCAAGGAAAAATGCTTTGAGATTATTTACCTGCCTATTTCTGAATTAACTAAAAAGAAGACTTTTTCTGAGTTGAAATAACTTATTCTACTAGGCTAGGGGTTTGACTTTCAATGGTCACTACAGTAGCTGAAACTTTCAGTGGAAGATGAATATATTAGGTGGGACTCAATCTCAAAGGTCTTTTCCAGCCTAGTTGATTCTGTAAAGTTTAACTTGTATGATATGATATTTTGGATCCCCTTGGCACAGGGATTAGGAAGTGCAACAGTGTTCCAGGCTGACAAAAACAAGTTAAATCAGGCCTGTCCTCCTTCACTCCTGAATGAAGGAGGAATCGGCGTGGCACAGCTCAGGAGAGCGATTTACAGACCAGAAAAACAGAAACAAGCACAACAGAAACACATTCTCAGTGGGAAGGATGGCTTTCATCTCTGTCTCTGGAAGATTCCCCTCTCTCCAGAAGCATCACACCCCAAACACCCCCCAGAGCTCCCGGAGCACTCACCCTGCTCACGACACCTCCATGTCGGCACGGACGGATCCGGGCGGCGAAGATCAAAGCAGGGCCCCACTGACAACATCCAAAACTCATCTGCCAAGGGATAAAAACCACATTCAGGCTCCAGACTATCCTAAAAACACAAAACCACCCTGCTCCAGGCATCCGGTGCGCTCAGCTGGGAAGCAGAGCCAGGGAAGCGCCGAGGAACCGCGGCCGTACGGGGTTTGCTCCATCCGAAATTAGGGAGCAGGGAGAAACTGGCCAGACAACAACTCTTGACTTCAGAGCTGCCAAAGTGGGATGACACACACGCAATAATTACACACTGGAGTGTTACTAAAGCTGAGTTGCTCACAGGTGACTTCACGGCAGCAAGAGGAGTATCTCGAGCGATCTTACACGCAGTTTGCAAAGGAAAATGGTTGTGCACCTGCATTTGGGTTGTAAATGACACCCTTTATGTCATGCTCAGTTTATTACACAGCATGGAGCTACTCAGAAGGCAGAAAGCAGAAACAAGGAAACGATCCTAAGTGCTCCAGCAAGCAGAAATTTTTGCTGTTGCTTTGAAAAATTACGAGCTACGTTAGGAAATCTTATTCTTTCACAGTGCTTGCCAGTGAAAACGTGGTGGCTGTGTTTAAATTTTTCCATGCCTGTGAAAGTTTTTAATGAATACGTCCCCACAAGGGGCTGTGGGAACACAACCAGTTGGGTTTCACATCCCTGTGACAGGCAATGGCTTTTCTCAGCTTTGCTACTTCGGAGCTGCTGAGCAATGGTGAATGCAGAATTCTGGCCTGGGACATACCAGGGGAGGGACCAGAAGTTCCTCTGCTCTTTTTATAGAGTCTTTGCACTATCACCAGAAATAGGATGTGAAAAACTCGTATGTCTTTGCAGCCAGACCTGCGAGGTGTATTTACAGCTGCTGGTCTTGACTTAATCATTAATTGGGAGTTCAAGGGGAACTGTGTAAGCAGCAAAACAGGAATCTTTTTTCAGCTGTAGACAAGGGCAAAAAAAAGTCAAGTTTGGGTGGGTTTTTGTGGCAGGAAGTAGACCAAAAATTTGGAAATAAAACCAAAGTATCTTCAGATACTACAACCTAGATCTAGATATTTTAATCCAAAGACATGGCATTAAAATACATCTACAAACTTAAGGTAAGCTCCTTCTGCTCATAAAGTGTCTTTAAAAACAGGTCTGCTGGGTATTACATTTGCCTCAGATCTTGTGTGAAATGCCAGGAGCACTGCACAGCTCCTGGTAATGAATCAGCTCCCCAGGAGCTGCGTGGGGAAAGGGGCTGTGCCCAGGCTGGTTGGATTTGGCACTGGGGATCCCTCTGGTTGGAGGTGCTGAGCACACATCCAGCTCTGCCTGACACAAATCCATTCTCTGTTCCAAGCCCCGAGCCAGGAAATGCTGTTCACATCTTGTGCCTGAGATAAAATGTGACAACCCAGAGGCAGCTGCTTTGATGGTCTTTTACCTGCTGGGGTAACAACCTGGAATAGGCAAGGATTGGATCCTGCCATTCCCTCCTTCCTGGGAGAGCACCAGCTTGGTTCTCAACACAGACTCTGAGAAACTGTTTAACTGAAGTCACTCTGAGGATGGAAATAGGCAAAGCCACGTGAGATCTGGGTGAAGGTGCATTTGAGGATTCTTGCTTTACCTCTGATCAACCACAGCAACAGAAATCTTTTTGCTAAGGAGAGAAAAGGAGTTTGGCAGCAAGCAGGACTTTGAACTTGGGAAGCAGCTATTTCTGAAAGCACCCAGCTCTGTGTGGTTTAGCAGAATACAGGACCTAGCAGCAAGGTCTATTTATAATGTTGTGGCAGTTTTCCAGAGAGGGAAAACCGGGACAAGCTGCAGCAAGAGAGGCAGAGCCCTGCTCCCAACCTGCCCATGGAAAGGTGCAGGGGCTGCAGGAGCTGTGAACAGCTCACACACAGCAGCTCCACTCCATCCTGCCTGCTCTGTGCTAACTGCTGCTCCTCGTGCTGCCAGGGCAGCCTTGACTCCCTGAACCCCAGTGTGGCTTTTCCTCTGCAGCTCTCAGATTTAGGGAGCAGGAGCCCTGCCTGTTTCTGGCTGATCTCCCTGAAAGCAGAATTTTGGGGTGCTGCGAGCCTGAGCTGAGCTGCTTGTGAGGACAGACTGAAGGGCCAGGAAAGGAGAGGCAGAGCTACAGTCAGTCACATCTGTGCAAACGTTTTCTTACTATTTTAATCATTAACCTGCTCAGCCCTTCTGTTCCCTGCTCCACCCCGATGTTTCTGACAAGGCCAGCATTTTTCAGGAGCCATGGAAGGTTTTGCAAGTGGCTCTGTCATGACCATGACCATTTTGTAGAGTTTTACAGCACTCACCAGCTGCTTCAGCTACTGAAAAGATGCCATAAGGGTTAAGAACATTAATAACACCTATCTCTTATGGAAAATGTACTTGAAAACTTCAACTCTGGGCAGCCTGTGCAGCACAAATAAGCAGCAGAAGCCCTATGTGGCATTATTTTGTTTTCCTAGCAAGTGTTAGACTCAGTAGAAACCAAAAATGAGCAAGATGCAGGAAACCCCAGATGGGAGGGAATGAGCATTTGGAGATCTGCCATCTGACATCAGCGAGTCAGAGCTGCATTGGCTCTTCTGCTGATACAGGACACCATCCCAGGCAAACTCACATCAGAAGTTATTCAGATTTTATATTCAATTCTGTGATTTTTCACTACCCCAACAGAGTCACTCAGGGGAAAAGCCATTATCTAAATGCATTTTTGACCTTGGGTAGCAGCAGGAACAATTGTAAATCACTCATTGTCATCATTCCACTCCCCAAGCGCCTTAAAGATAATCTAAAATTTGAGAATTAAAACACTGAGCATACCAGCAGCAGCCCAGTTCCCCTGAGCATAGTGTTTAACTGATTTACAGGAGTCTTCCATGTTTTTCACTGTGCTCTCCTCACCCCTCCCCTTGGAATTAAACTTGTCCTGGGATCACCTCTGTGTGCTGCCACACAAAGAGCTTTTCACACCTCTCCAGACAACTGAGTGGCACTTGCAAATATGTATATATTATGCTCATAAATTGCAAGATAAGAGGTTGCTTTATGCAGCTGAGCAACAGGAAAATAAATTAGCCTGCAAATGTGTGACTATCACCTACCAGGAGACAGCCTTGTGGAAAGCCATCCCAGGAAAATCCTGGGGTATCACTTACCAGTTGGTGCAGTCTGGGCTGCAGGGACAAGTCAGCCTCTTTAGCAGTGCTGTGATGCATCTTTGCATAGCCTGCAGATCTCATTCCCAAAGATCCCTGCCAGAAAAGAACAGCCCCATGCACACGAGGATGGAGAAGGGCTGCTGGAGCCTCCATCACGAGCACGTTCCCTGCAGCCGTGGCACCGTGCAGTTTGTTCTTTCTGCTCAGGTAAAACACTGTTATCCCAATTATTTCCTACTCCTCCAAATTACACTTCCTGGACCCAGTTCAGGCAGCTCTGCAGCTGCTGCCCTGAGAGTCCTGCTCAGCACAAGTGAGCAGCTCCACTCATGGCACTCCTCGGTCTGTCCCTGCTGTTGCCTTCCTTTCTACAGCAGGGAAAATGAACATTTTTACTCTGCACTTGAGCAGCACCCAGCCCAGCCATGCCCTCATGGCCAGGGCTCATATTGAGAGCTACAGAAGAGCAGATAAAATCCTGATCCAATATCTCAGCTTCTACCTCTTCCCCCCCAGCCAAAAAAGGCAAAGTTACCTCCCTTCCTCACTTATTACACCCTCTTCCCCCCTGAGAGAGGGCTCATTTCCATCTGCATCTCCCTGATTCCCACATCTGTGGCCAATTCTCTGTGCAGGGATGGGCTCAGTAATGATTAAGTTTGAAATAAGTGCAGTAAAAATCCACTTTATCCAAGTGGCCTCAATATTTGACTTGAGGACACAGTTACCTCTTCTCTTGGCAGAGTGACAGGGCCACCTAAGCATGAGATAATGATAAGTAATGGGAAGAATGGATCTGTGACTCTTTTCCAGTGTCTTTTCCTGCATTTGTGCTCTTCTCAGTGTCCCCTGCCACTCCTGAGGCAAAAACCAACAGCCCAAACCTACAGAGCCCTTTGCCAGCCCTCACTGTACAGATGTGCAGGTCCAGATGTGCAGGGTGGGGGCTGCTCCTCCTGTCCCTGTCCTGGTGCACGTCCTGCTGCTGCTGCTGTGGGTCACAGGCTGGGCACGGGCAGGGGGAGGCTCACAAGGCCACAAAACCCTCGGAGGAAAAAATAAAAGCAGTTTTAAGACCGGGAGAGAGGCACCTTTTCCTGCTATTGACTCTTGGTTCAGTGAGCCAGGAGGGAGCCAAGCCTCCTGTGTGACACAGCTCAGCTCAGTGAGGTCTCCCAAAGCACAGACCTCTCTTGGCTGCTGAGCCTCACGTTCCCAACTAGGTCAGGGCTGTTCTGCAGCTGTTTCGGGCTGAGTTTGTGAATCTTCAGTTGTGGTGCAGAGTTTCTGGTAACGCTGAGCAGCGCCGGGGAGTGAAGCAACCTGAAAATGCCTCGAGGAATGCACTGTGAGGAAAGCGCGGCCCCACCTAAATGCTGCATTTTTTTTGGCTCAAGTTTGTGCTGCCACTGTTTGACTCAAGGAGTTTTTGGAGGGTGAGCACCAAAACTGGGGAGGAACGTTCGTGCTGTAAGAATTTCAGGTTGAACTAATTGTCCAGTCATTTAAGAACATCAAACCTCCCTTTTTAGAATGGAGATATTTTTATCTGTCTCATCCATCTAAACCTGGGGAACGGTTCATTTCCTTTCCCTCTCCAAAGATCTGTTTAGACCTGTAAAAAAACATGAGGGGAACAAAAATTCACACACTTAAACTGAGAGCTAAACTTTGCATCAGCTGTAGCAGCATGTGAGATGCCCAGGAACAGTAACAAAATAAAGTCCCTGCAGGCCCCTTCCACTTCTTGTCAAGTTCTTTCTAGCAAATAAATGAAGCAGAATTGAAGGTGAACATCTGCCAGTTGAAATAAACCCCCAGATGCTTTGGGTCCTCAAAACAAGAGCCCTGAAACCTGCAGGTCCCTCATTGCTGCAGTCAGGAGGGCACTGGATAAATCTGCTTCCATAGGCTGGTGTTTGAAACTTCCAGTGATTCCAAAGGGAATTCTTTCGGTAGACATGTATCATACGTGCCCCAGCATCTTTTCAGGACACATTTTCCCTGCCTCAGTTTCATTTTCCCTGCCATTATTCTAATTAAAACTTTTATTATGCAAATCATCTCCTCTCTCTGTCAACGCTTCGATTTTCAGTTATTCGGTGCTTATTTCGAAACCAGCTGTTTCCATCTGTCCTTGCAACTCATCCTCTTGAAAACTTCACCTATTTCCAGCCCTAAACTCCTGTATCTGGCAATGAGGGATGTTGTGTTCCTTGTGTGCTCCTCTTTGGCCAACAAACACTCCAGGCTTTCCCCCTGTGACTAACAGGAGCTGAGGCTCCCTTTTCCCTGGGTGGTTCATTATCCGCATTCTCCTTTGGAAAAGGAGGAAGTGCCTGGCCTGAGCCTCCTCTGTCAGCTTGGAAAGAGGTGCCTTTGACTTGGTGACATGGCTGGAAACTGCTCTTTCTGGCCCAGTGAGTCGGACACTTCCTCCAGTTCCTGTAACTGGGAGCTGCTCCTGCTGCCTGACACGGCAATTCCACTTTTCATACCATCATCCAGGTGACTAAAATGTTGATTTTAGAGGCTGATTATAGCAATGACTGAGGAACACAGCTCTGGGTGATGATGGAGCCTGAAAAACCTCGATGACCCTGTGAATGTTGGCGTCTCCTCGTGCGCACTCACGCCCTGCACATGGAAACAAGGAATGTTACTGATGGAGATGGAGCTCAGCCACAGCATCCCAAGCACAGCAGGAAGAGAGAAGTCCAGTGAGCTCAGCTGCTCGATTTCTCCTCCTTCCCAGAGAAATAAATGCTCCCCACCATTTATTTCAAAGATTAACATCTGCTGGAGGAGAAGCTGGGTCCGTATTTCCTCTGTGGAAACTATTCCAGGGTGAGAAGTAATCCCAGCCTGCATGGTGTGGGTGATGGGAAGCACTGCAGAGCCCTAGAACCACATCAAGAAGACCCAGGGTGTCTTTGCTGCATCTGGCAGCATCAATTAAATCCTCTTCCTCCCCAGGCCTGGTAAATCCATGCCTGTGCCCAATGGAGCAGACGTGGAGACTTGTAAGAAGCATCTTCCACTGCAAGAGGGTTCTCTCTAAGGCCTGCAAGCTGGTCTGACAAACCCAAGGCACTGCCTGATCACCAGCTTGTCTGGGAATTTTAATGTCCATGGGATTTATTTTTTAGTTAGGAAGATTCACCCCACACAGCTCAAAAATGCTGTATAAAATTCCTGTTGATGGGATTCTGAAAACTCCAAGCCTCAGAAGCTGAGAGCAGTGGCTTTATCCCTTAAAGCTGTGGGGTTGGCAGGATCCCCCGTGCTTTGTAGCACAGCAGCACTTGCTGGGCACACACCTTGTGGGGTTTTGAGGCCTCCAGCTTTGAGTGAGTCTGATACCCAGGCCACAGAAGAGTGACAGAATGAGCTGGTGTTTGGCAAAGATAAATCTGATTCTGTGTGGTTAATTTGAGCAGAGGCAGCAAAGCAAGACAGGGGCACCAGAGGGAGAGGGGCTGTCCCGGGCCGGGGGGAGCAGCAGCAGCCCCACACACGGTGTGGGGGCCCTCTTGTGGGCCCTGCTCTGCTGCAGACCCCACTAAAAACTGCCTGTGAGCTGCCCCAGAAGGGATTAACACCCGTGTTTAATTAGGACAGGGGCTATCCACACTCCGAGGCAGAGGGCACACGGGAACAACAGGCTGGGTGGCTCCGAGGTTTTCGGGGAGGATGTGTGTTTTTCTCAGTAATTACGGAATTATTGGTGTTTGAAAGGCACACCAGCTCAGTTTTCATGGCTGACTCGACCACTCGTATCTCAGGCATGGCATTGCTGTAAAAATTGAGATTTTTTTTTTTTGTTTTTCCACGTGTTCATGGGTCCATTTTCACCTCCCAGGCAAGTGCAGCCCAGCTCACCCCTTCCTGCCATCTCCATCCCACACACAGTGGCAGTCACTGCTAATTACAGCTGCCACCCTCAGATGGGAGGTGAGCACACCAGCACCCTCCATTTCTCTTGCTCCAGTTCCACTGTGGTTATTGGGAGCTGGGGGTTATAAATATATATTTATATACAGTTGTCCAACCTGATCATCTCATATTAAGTGTAGACACAAATTAATGTAATTAATAACTGTGAGAGGATGGATTTTTACCACCTGCAAGCCTCAAAGAACAGCACAGGAGCCATGTGCTGTTTCTAACCCCGTTCAGCGTGAAATAACTACACAAACTTCAAACTAAGAGACTTTTTCAAGGCCTGCAAAATACGCCAAGGTGAGCAGGACCTCCACAAAACAACCCAAATAAAGGTGATTTATTGCAAGGCCATGCTCCTCCTCAGTGGAGGTGCCAGCAGTGGGAACAGAAAGGTGCTGGTCCTGGCAGAGCTGTTCCTAAAGGACAAATTCTCCCTGAATTGGAGTCACTGCCAAGCTGAACCTCCCCAGCTGTGAGAAATAAATCTGTGCCCATTGCAGGAACTGAAGTGATGATAGAGCTGGAAATTCTGAGAGGTTGGTAATGACTCTCTCTAGAAAAGTGGGATAATTTTGTTTGTTTCCCAGAGAACATTAAGGGATCTTAGAAACACAACCAAAAACCTCACCAGCACCACCCTAACCCACAAATATAGGGCATTTAAATTCTTAACCACAGCATCATTCTGATGTATGTTTTCAGCCTGAATTTCAGCATTTCTGGTTTTAAGAAGTCCTCTGCTGTCTTTGTGATGTTGTTGGAGCAGGAAGGGATGGGAAGGCAGAGGTGTAGAATGTGTTCAGGTTACTCAGGGCAGTGATCAACCCTTCTGGACAGGCTCTTGATGTAAATCAGGGTGGACCCCAAGCAATGGTTAATTATGAAAAATGGGTTCCTCCCAGGGAAAACAGAACATGAATGCTTTCCAGCTATATCATAATCCTGGTGTCCTTCCAACCATAAATTTGCCCTGGCACACAAAGCATGGAGACAACCAACTGTGTTTTCCTGGTCAGCCCCTTTCTATGTTTATTCTTAGTAGTTTAAACAGTAAATTATTTCACTGTCTCAGCTTGTCTGGCCTACTCAGCTGTGCTTGTTTTACATGTGGATTATCTCTTGCCATGTTCAGTGTGGAGCATAATGAAGCCTTGAGTGGAATCTAGAGACTGCCACCAAGGGTTTAGAGATATGAAACTGAACACACCTTCTTTAAACATCTTCTGTGGTTTCCTTGTCCACCAGAGACATTAAATTCCGATTATTCCCAGTTCAAATTCTGACTTTTTTTCAAGCAATTCTTTGAAATCCTTTGTCAGTTTTCTCTGGTTATACCCTACAAACTCTGTGAAAATAAAATTACATCTGTCCTGAGCGATGTTAACCAAAGAAATAAGAATCATTAGTCCTCTAGATGGTGCTACCATTTCAAATAAAGCAAATGGATGTTTGAGGATTTCCTTGAAGGATATTCTGTAGTGCCCCATGAGAAAGGACCACAGCGAGAAATCCTGACCCCAGCAACAGAAGTGCTGTCACACAAGCCAAAACTTCATCTCACAGGGCAGTCTGTGTGCAAACACATTGACTGCTTCTCTTTAAAAGCAGTGAATGTTCCAGTGTTTCAGTAAATGCAGCAAAATTACAAGAATCATTGATGAAAATTATCTGTACTTCAGGTGCAACCCCAGGAACAGCTGAAGGCCCTGGCTGCACACCTTGGTGACTCAGGGAGAGTTGTGTGTGCACTCTCAGGGGGCTGTTAAAGGCTGTTAACTCCAAGGGCTTTAGGGACACAAGGAAAGAAGGTAAAACCATTCACCTTTTCCTGCCCAGCACAGCTGCACAGGTCCAGCACTGAAATATGAGGAAATATTTTCCTGTCCTTAGTTCCTCTGTGCCCAGTCACTTCTCAAGAAGATGCCAAAGTTCCTCCTATTCTTTCCTCTCCTTCCAAGGCTCCTCTCTGTATTTTCAGAACAGCTGCCTATTTTCTCTCTCAGGTATTTTTCCTGATTTCTCTTTGGAAATGCAGCCAGATGGATTTTCAGCCCCAGATTTTTTCCCCGTTGCTGTCAAAGTCAAGAACAAAAACTTTCTCATTTCAAGGTTATTATTGCTGTACATTGTTATACATCTGACCTTTGAAATGTATATTCTCTACAACCACTATCTCTTACTTTGTGCAAAGTTCATCTGTTGTCTAAATAAATGTCATATTTGGGATCTTGTTAAGCTCTTAGATTCAGTAAAATAACTGTGAATTTCTGGAGTTTACTCAGACAGTGTAAGAGAAACATTTATTTCATTGATTTTGACTAGTCAACCTTTAAAATTTCACCGAGTGTATTTGTTCTTGTGTTATGAGAAAATGATTTTGTATTCTTTCCATGTCCCCATTAATTTATCTGCTTTCCAAGGAACTTTCCCCACAGGAACATCTCTCTGGGCCCTTGGTGATTTTTACTGCTCTTTTATGAGTGCTTTTCCAGTGCCATAATAATTTGGCTGGTTGGTTTTTGAGGCAGAAAAGCCACAAAATCAGGGCCTGTGCATGCCCACAAAAAGAAATTTTTAATACAATAGGCTCTAAGAGCAGACAGGAGGTTGTATTAAAAATAACCATGAAGACATGAGCTTAAACAACAAGTGGTTTATTTAAGCATCCTTAGTAAATCCTTGCACATGGTAATTCCCTAAATCCTCTGACCTTTTTCCAAAAGTCCCTGTTCTTATAATGAAATGCTCTATTGTCCTGCTTGGGAGGACCTGCACAGGCAACCAGAATTAGACTGACTTTGGAATTGACTCTTTCAAGACCTCAGAACCTTCTGGCTCAAAATAAGTTTCCAAAACAGGTTTTAATTTGACTTCTTCTGGCAGCTTGTGAGTCTCTTCTCTCCTCTTCTCTCCATCTTTTAAAAGGGGAACCAATGTTTTCCAATGCCTCCCTGAAACTAAAAAGGAAAGGAATGGTCAATTTTTTTCCTCCTCCACAGAAACAGAAGAAATTATACAAGTGGTTTGAATAAGTTTCCATATTTCAGCTGGCAAGTACTGACTGCACAGTTAAATGCTTTGGGGCTGATGCTGAGCTCCCAAACTCTAGGCCTTGGGGTCTCCAGAGCAGCTCCTTGGTTTTTACTCCAGAGTCAAACTGTGAGTAATGAGCCCATTTCATCCTTTGCATTTTGTGCTGAAAATGACATCAGCTCAGTCACTGCACTGTCAGTAAGTGCATAGCACTGACTGCCCTCTAGCAGTTAATCCATGCTGCTGGTACCACCACAGTGCAGCCCATACCAGGATTTGGGGCCCTGCAAGCCTCACCTCTGCCAGGCTTAATGGAGAAACTGGGATTTCGTCTGAGGTCCCCACAGTACCCAGGGTCTTCGTTGATTATGCCCAGATTGGTGTTCCACGTGGACCAGTTCACTTCATCAACCCTGGGGAGACAACAACAAACCCAATATCTATTCTAAGGATCACCAGACAACTCCAGGATCAATTTATACCACAAACTATCACCTCTCAAGCCTCAGATCTGACCCCAAAACCAGATTAAACTGACCGCTGTAGACACCATTGGTGCTCCAGGGGGAAAGTTCTGCTTTCCACCACCAGATACCTTGAAGTTATTTGTCTACAAAAGATTGTTGGCTTGATACACAAACAGACAGATTACCTGAAGCACCATCTGTAATCATCTTGGCCATCAGGTGTGATCCCCACCAGGACTTGCTTCCCAGACCGGAACGAGTGCCTCAGACAGTTCAAGTAGCTGTTCTCAATGTCCAGGATCGTGATGGCTCTCTGCCAGGTAAGAGAAAGCAGAGCACTGAGAGGCTGCTGGTCAAAGTCAAACAAATCCTGAATTCTGTCTTTTTTTAAAAAACCTTGAGGTTTTTATCATTGTCAACATCTTAGAGCAGACACTGTAACTCTGCAACATCACCTTCTGTTAATATGTCACTAAAAATGCTGAATTACTGCCCTGTGAATAAAACTATGAAGTTCCCTTTCTTACCTCAAACAAAAACCAATTCTGGTAAAGACTGGTTTTCCCCTTGCATAATCCCTCTCTTCATAGCCTGATCAGGATTTTCCACCATACAAAGCCCAAATCATTTTGTCCAATTACAAAAATACTCCTTTGCCTAAATTCTGAACATCTGTGGAACACTATGAACATCTGCTTAGGCAAAACAAAGACACATGGAAAAGGAACTAACACTTTTTTTTAGGAGCTGTTCAGGCGAATCAGAAAGAAGCAGTGACCTGTTATTCAGACACATATCATCTCCTAAAGATTCTCTCTGAAATCTCTTAGGATTGCCCACACCTTTCTTTTTGGACAGCAGCCTCACAGAACCAAAGTACCTGGAGTTTCCAGATGCTCTTGCTCTCCTGTGCAATTTTGTTGACAGTCTCCCCCATCAGTGCAATGAGCATGTTGAGCAGGAGGATGTAGGTGAGGATGACATAGAGAACCAGAAGGATGACAAACACAGACTTGAACCTGTAATTCTCTGTGAACTCCAGGTCCCCCATGCCAATGGTGAACTTGAAGAGCTCCAGGCAGGTGTAGTAGAGGCTGTTGTAGGAGGTGCGGCCTCGTTTCACGTGGCAGCACCGGGCATAGTCAGAGATATTTGTGTCCTGCCCCTCGTTGTCATCTTCAATTAAAGTCACCACAGCTGTGGCCAAAGAAGAATCACATTCACAGGATGGAAACACAATTTGAGATCATAACTTCATTGCAGGCAATGAAAATGAGCAGAAAGGTAACACACGCTCCCTGCATGGTACATCGACCCCAGGGAAATTGCCCTATGAAATATTCCCCAGAACTGACACCCTCTTTAGCAGGTGCTGTCTCAGTTTTCTCCACACAGAACAGGATAACTGGTTTTCTATTCAGCTTTGTCACCCAGGGATGAAAAGCTGTACGAAATTACTACAAATAATCGTTATTCTGAAGAGATTTTCTTTTTTTGTTATTAGGTTAATTTGTTAGATCTTAGTTGGGAACGGAAAGTCTGAGCAACTCGAAAAATAAAATTTTCTGAGATTCTTTAAGGTAGAAAAAAGTAATTCCAAGTAGAATATTACCTGTAGAAAATCCCAAGAGGAATACAAGATAGACAAACATGAAGCGACACAAATCTCTAAGGATCATCTGTAACACGGAAACAGATGAAATTATTTTAAGACTTGAATGTAAACTGCAACAAAAACTGGCAGAAAATGCTGCTTTAGCTCAAGAGGGCATTTGCTGTGACCTGGCTGTTCATGCATCAAACTGTTGTTTATCCAGCTGAGGTAACAAACTCAGTGTCCTTGCATCCATGCTTACCCAATTGTAGTTATTTTGAAGCATGGCAGGTAATAAAAATAATCATCATCATCATCCTATCAAGACTGCTATAAAACATATGGATGAGGAGCAGGAGGTTTTTCTACATCACTTAAATTCTATCACTTCATGCAGAAAATAATACCAAAGGCCAGCAGAGTCAATGAGAGCAGACCTGGCCAGGTGTGCCCTGGAAATGCTGGCAGCAGTGTCCTGCCCTGAGCCTCTGCTGCCTCCCCACCCGTGCCCTGCACTGACCTTGGCAATCATGACGGAGTAAATTCCCATCTGCTGGAAGCCACGGGTGTAGTAGAGCATGTTGGCCCAGCCCAGGGCCAAGGAGAACACCATGGAAGCCACGTACAGCTCCTGGCCACAGAAGTACAGCACCACAGAGCTCAGGAGGAGCAGGGAGTGGACAAAGCTGGAAGACAAGAGTGGTGTGAATGCAGAGGGCTGAGCTGGCCACAGGTGCTGGGAACAGAGCAGCCCCGTGAGGCAGAGAGCAGAACAAGGGATTGTCCAGTTGGGAAGAGAAAAGGCCTTGGAGAGGCAAAGCTCCCTTAGCAATGGGAGGATTTCTGTATAAACAACGCAAAAATCCCACTTGGAGATCTATTCCTAACTCTGCTGCACGACACACTGAACACTCAGATATTTAATTTGCTTTACCTCCACAGGAGGTCACTGATCCAGAGCCATTTGTTCAATGATATCCACTGGCAACTCTGCTGTAAAGACCCAGGGAATTACAGCACAGCACCTATTACAGGTGGCTTCAGCCCAAACTACAGACCCCACACACTCATCTGTTTCAGGCTGAGACGCAGTCAAAGGTATTGGAACTTACAAAAGAACCTCACTGTAGCCATCAACTATCAGTGTCCTGAGGGATGGGCGCCTCTGCACGAAATATTGGATCTGAAAAGGGAACAAAGATCAGGTTTGCAGACAGGAAATATTAAATATTCCCTGTGAATTAATTAAGCACTGACCCCAGGGAGCTGGTACCCATCAAACACCTCACAAGAACAGCTCAAAACCAACACTGGTGCAAGATCTAGGGAGGACCCTTCCAGTAACACCAGGTCAAGGAAAATGATGTGTACCTCTTGGCTAAAACATGGATTATCTAAGCAGCCACTGCTAATGAATAGGAAAAACTTGTCTGATTCTCTCCTACACTACCCAAACAGCAAAAGGAAAATTTTCAAATATCTTACCCCTCTGAAAAAAAAATAGAGGCCTCCCAGGACACTCAAGATCTCTCCAGTTACTCGAAAATATTCCCCAGTGCTGTAACCAAAGGTGAAGGGAGGCTGCAGAAGACAGGAAAATAGATATGTTCAGCAGAACTGGAGATAGGAAAGACCTGGCCTTGCCAGCAGCTGGAAGCAACTCCATTTCTGGGGGAACAGGTTAAGTTGCTGAATGTGCTGCAGCAAGGGGGCAAGACTGGGAAGGAAACAGGGTCAAAATCTCCCTCCTGCCTTCAGGAAAGGGGAAAATTTGGATGTTAAGAGCACGCATTCAGATGGGCACACTGGGATATCACGCAGTGGGTGGTTCCCTGACACGTGACAGCAGTAATGTACCTTTTCATTCTTCTGTACAGGTCTGTAGTAAGCAGCTGCAGTGAGGATGGTGATGTGTATGGTGTAGACAAAGAAGTTGAAGTAAAATAAGTGCTTGACAAACCGGTCCCACTTGTCTTGCAGCAGCCTGTTAAGGGGCTCCACCAGCAGCATCTCGTGACGGTTCTGAGCAGGAGAAAAAGGAGAATTTTGCTAGGATCAGTATGTACTGGACTTCGAAAAGACCTATATTATACAAATCTTCAGCAAGTGATGTCTCTAGTTCCCTTAAGCTCAAGGCAGGAGGTTGCTGTTCCATGGAAATGAGGGAGAAGATGCTCTGTGTGGAACAGGAAGCTCTCCCCCAGCCAAGGAGGTGCAGTACTCACTGGTGTCTCACTGCTGTAGGCAAGGATCTCAAGCACTGAGTTTTTCTCACAGGTGTCTATACAGGACAGGTCATAAAGAGAGGAGTGGACAGGTCCATAGGCCCATTCAGTGAACTTCCTGGACAAGTGTCTGCACTCGGGGTCTTTGATCTCTCGTCTGAGGATGTAAGCGAAAATCTAATTGCAAAAGAACAATACAACCAACGTTTCAGTGCTAATGGACTTCTCATTCCTCAGCCTCTCCACAACACAGCAAGGGTAATTTCTCCCTAGTTCAACTGATCTAGAACACTGCAGAGATCACAGTCTGAAATAAACACAGTTAATTTCCTCATTGTGTGCTAGGAGATGAGAAATACAAATACCTCTTACAACTTGGCACATCTGTTTAAAAACTGCAAGAGAAAAGCAGAGATGTTACACATCTCTGAGCACACGGTCACTTTGAATGGGGACTGCCAGAAGATGAATTACATCAGCCAGTCTGAAGTACAAGGGTTTCAGATGATATCAGAGACCCACTTTGTTTCCTCTGGGGCTGTCTTGCATACCAGTGGTGTGTGAGTAACACCAGCTGGGCACAGATAGACACTTGCACTTTGCAGCCTTTAAGGACTGTGCAGTTAAACTGCAGCACCAGTTCCCCTTAACTAAAAGGCCCCAAAAATAAAGTTCTAAAATCCATTCTGCATAAATTTTTTACGTGTTCTCTCTATAACGTGATACAGCAATGGGACAGTCAAACACCTTTGTGCACTTACCCCTATCTTCCCTGTTTTGGCTGCCAGAGTTAAAGGAGTCAGCCCTTTCTTGTTGGTGAGTTCTTCCAGCTTGAGGATGGGATTAATCTTGGCACCAAGGATCAATATGTTATTATACATCTTGGTCACAAACTTGGTGTTATCCTTGGTGTTATCTGCAATCTCCACCAGCGTGTGCAGGACCATGTTGCCCATGGAGTCCTCAGCAGTGATGTTGGCTGCCTGGTAGGGATTCTCCAGGAGGAATTTCACGATGCAGAGCTGGTTGGTGCAGGCAGCCAGGGACAAAGGCAGCTCCCCTATGGCAAGCAATGAGAGGGAGTGGTCAGAAAGCCCAGTACTAGAGGTGCATAAACAGAATTATCACATTATTTTCATCTTTCACCATGAAAAAGTGTGAATTTCTCTGTCTGGAACAGCACCAATTCTTGTGATAGATGTTAGAACAGGTTTTCTTTGGTTTAACTGCATCACAGAAACACAGCTGCTTAAAAAAAAACCCTGACAGGATAGGAGCAGAAGGTTACAAAGGATACAGTGCTCAGGGAACAAAGGAAAGCTGTCAGCAAGCTCACACTGAACACCATCAGCTACCAACTGTGTTTCTTTATAAGCTCAGTCTCTGGGAGGAAATATTTGGCCTAAAGGTGGAACAGCCCATCTGGTACTTCTGATCCTCCAGCCCCACATAAACAGGATTATTTAACAGCTTGCACTTGGGATGCTGCTAGGACAACTCAATCAATAAAGCCCATGCACTGTGCTCAATCCTACCAAAATAAAAGCCAGATTTCCCTTTGATTTTCCTGAAGAACTCCCCACAGGCTCTGGCATGAACATCTGCTCCATTCTGGACCAGGAGCTTCACCAGGTACATGTTCCTCCTCTCGATGGCGATGTGAAGAGCAGTCTGGCCTACAGAGACACTCAGCAGACAGAAACCTTCAGCACTTAGTACAGACTGAGAGCTTTCAGCACTGCAATTCCCTCAGCTCCATGTAAGATGGTGAACTGAGAGCTCTGCAGGCTAAAGAGCTCTAGAACAAGAAAAAACCCCACAAAAACAGTAAATGCAAGTCATTAAATCACTGTGTATCAAAAAGGCAGAATATTGCACCTAACAGGACACAGCCCCAGCACAAATGCACGCATTTTTAATCACACACTGGAGCTTTGAGGTGCATAAAGCCTCATGCACAAGACTTTGAGAGCCCTGCCTGACCCCATTTTAATCTGAGCACCCTGAATATTCACTGCAGCAGCTGTTTCTCTTACCCCTGTAGTAGTTGTCAGTGTATTCTGCATTAACAAACTCTTTCAGAGTTCCAGTTTTCCTTGCAATATCCAGCAGCAAGGGAATGGTGTCATTTTTCCCATCGTGCAGATTCAGCATGGCTTTCAGCAAACAAGTTTTCCCAGTTTCAGGCTCTGTAACACAAAAAATTGCAGGTATATAGGAGTGATTACAAACCTACCACCTATACCCAGGCAAGCAGGAATTAATGAGGTTCTTTTCAAAAGACAAGAAACCTCCTTTAGTGTTTCACAGCAAATTTCAGCTCCTGTAACCTTACAATCAATGGGTTGCCCAGTCAATAGGGCTATCAAAGGACCTCCTGCAGACATGTAACATAATTATCTTTTTCTGTTTTCATCTCAGGAGCACTGCTGGGAGAAGAAGAGGGCAACTCAAGGTATGTGACACTAAAGGGTACCTTTGAACTCCTCATCTGTGAGATGCTTGAAGGTTCTATTAAGGTAGAGTAGCAGATCACTGAGGTCCTTTGTGTTGCCTTGGGCTACAGCATCAAAGATCCTCCTGCGGTCATAAAATTTGAAAGCTTTTTCTGAGCAGCCTGTGATGGAATCTGTAGACAGGAGCCTAACAAGGAGAAAATGTCAGTTACTTAAAGCCAGATATTTAGCAGGATTTTTATCAACTACCAGAATACTGTTGAACAAGTGCTTGTGTGAAGTAGTAAACACTGCAGATTACAATAGATACATCTACAAAGACTGAAAGAACAAAGTCTGCAGGCAACTCTCCTGATAAAATTATGATTCTGTTGCTAAAAAGCTGAGAACAAGACTTAAAAGAGGCACTGAAGTATGGAAATGTAACTGCAGGCCTGGAGCCAGGCAATCCCTTGTTCTCACTCTGAGCCATGTCCATTCACTGAGCAGCCTCAAGCAAGGGAATTAAGGCCTACTGCCAATTTCGGGCAAAATATGCATGGCCTGAATTTTTAGAGATGCCAAGAGACAACAGTTATTGTCACTTTCAGTTGCAGCACTCCTTAATTTGGCACAGAAAATGGTGAAACTGAAAAAATGGTCATGCTCAAGTGGAGAGAACAAATGCTGCTCTAAGAAGCACGGCCTGCAGTCATCAAGCTGTTCATTACAACCAAACCTCACAAGGCAAACTCACTTGTGAAGTTTGCCCCTCTCCAAATTCACATGGAATTTGATGGCAGAAGGTGCCATCAGGTGATCCATCTGGTAGAAGGAGTCCATGGGAGCCATGTCCTTGTCACTGTCCCCCATCACGAAGCGGCCCCGTCTTGCAAAGATGTTGCTTTTGGGTGGCTGCACCTTGGTGCTCAGCGGGCCCTGGGGGTTGTCAGGGGTTTCCTGGGCAGAGTCCTCCCCATCCGTGTGTTCATCTGTCACTTCAGATTCCTCCAGGTCAAAACTGCCAAACTTCTTCATCTTCCCAAGAATGGAGGACATGATGAGCCAGCAGCCTGTGAGGAAGGACACAAACACCTCAAGTCAGCACTTAAGAGGGCCATGAGTCCCCCCTTTGCCTAGGAACGTTTTCCAGAAACAGCAGGGAGGGGATTGGTTCCTCTCATCCCAGACATGAGGCAGATGGACACATACTCACAGTGCCCACAGCCAGAACAGTTTAGCAGGTCATTACCTCTACTCCATTTGTTCCTGTTCCCACTGCCCTGACCCATTCCAGAATGGAGAAAGCAAACCAGAGCATCCCAGAGCTTCCTGTCCATCTCACTGCAGAGCTGAGCCTCAGCTACTTCTGCTTAAAATCAGTGCCTCATCCTCCTCCAGTCATGGGTAAAGCCTGAACAATCTCAAACCCCAAATCTCTGCTTTTCTTCTCTTTCTGACTGGCTTGTGCTACAAACCATTCTCATGAGTCTATCAGGGATGTGAAAAAAGCCCTGCTTGTGCCATACCCTGATTTCTGGGATGCTGAGAACAGAGGGCTTCCTGCACCCAGGAAAACTATCCCTTAAGGACTTTACCAGAGTTATGGCAGTGCCTGATGGAAATTGGAGCTTGTGATCCTTGAGAGATGAGTGTGACCTCAGACATGAGGCATGGAAACAGAGAGGGAAAGGTTACCACAGATAAGATGTGACTGCAACAACCACATAGCTGATCTTGTCTGATTCACAACCACACAGAACCTGACACAAGCAACAAATACAGAATCAGAGAATGGTTTTGGTTGGAAGAGACCTTAAAGCTCATCTCATTCCAGCCCTTTGCCATGGGGAGGGACACCTTCCACTATCCCACATCACTCCAAGCCCTGTCTAGCCTGGCCTTGGGCACTTCCAGGGATGGGGCAGCCACAGCTGCTCTGGGTACCCTGTGCCAAGGCCTCCCCACCCTCACAGACAACACACTATACTCAAGGAAGAACAGGCTGCCTTTTTTGTGTTTGGTTTCTTATCAACCTGTTTTAATCAGACAAATGTTGCCTTCATGCCACTGAATGCAAAATATCCTGGAATTTCAGCAGTGGAGACAGGAACACATCATATCTGAACTGCTGCACAGCTGGCTTAGAGACATACTCTGAAATCCTACATTGCTTGGAAATCATACAGTTTTGAGCACAGGAATGTCACTAAATGTTTAAAAAGCCTCAAATTATAAACCACATTAGAGTGGTCAGTAATCTCTGTACAGTCAGTGGGAAAACAACATCATGAACATGCTTCAAGGTTGTTTCTCGTCACAAGAGAAACATTCTGAGGGTTGTGTGCAAACCTACATTAAAGCTGGATTTTCAGTTCTATGGGAATAGTTCATATTTATATCAAGGGTCACTGATATTTTTTTGTGAAAATAGGACAGGAAAGAAAATTTTATCATTTGCATTTTCAATAATTTTGTACAATATACATATAAAGAAAACATCAATTTGCAAACCTGGACATTTAGGGTTACTGGAAGCAAACCACCAGAGAAAATACTAATGAGTGCAATTTAATTGGCTCACCTTTCAAGTTCTTTGTCTCCTTAGAATCACTGTGAAAGAATAAAATAATATCTTATTAACTTACTTGTCCTATTAATAAGAAATAAAATCATTTCCATTTGGAACAAGATAATAAAATTACAGTAGAACTATTACTTCAGTGAAAAATGAATAAAAACAGTTCTAGAAAATATAGAAAAAAATACAGTGGGAATATAGTCATGCATAACTTCAATTTTTTGTTTTATTCAAACTCACGTGGATTGAGCCAAAGTCATCAGCGAGTGGCTACAGAACACACAATCACTTATTTTCCATAGAATAAATATAATATTAAAATGTGCAGAATAGGCTCAGTCCTGTCTCCCTGGCAATTGCTCAAACCCCCCTTATATGTGCTTTCCTTTCTAAGCCCTGCTGGTAATATATTTGATAATGAAGACAAAGCTGCATTTCCTCATGAGTATGAATCTGCAAGGGAAATAACCTTCACAAATCTGTGGAAGGATTATTAAAAAAAAACAATAAGCATTACCTAGTTTAAGAAATGCCCAACATACCTGAACTCTCTGAAACCCATGTACATAGAATTTTGATACAATAAGTAAGGAAATATTTCGGATAGAATGCCTTGCCACGTCACAACTTAGAATAAATAATAAAGAGAGTTTAAAAATAACTAATAACCATGCTATTCAAATATACATGCAGAACTTACAAATATTGACAAAAATCCTGTCTTCCAAAAAACAGTCCAGTCTCAGTAAACACCCACTGATCTACAGGAATCTGGCACCAGATATTCCTCCTCCAAGGTGCCTGGACTGAAAAGCCTGCAGAGTTTGCTTCTCCACTTCATTTGTCTGCAAAATGTGAGGATTTTTAGAAGCAAGGGAAGTTCACTGGAAAAACAGAGAATAGAGCAATAAGATAATTAAGAACATTTCTAGAACCAGAAGCATCAGTGGCTTCTATTCCCAGAGGTTTAGCAAAGCTCTTTACAAGAATTGCAGTAAGTTGCTGTTGTTTTTCCCTCCCCTTTAATTGCATTTAGTAATGGATATTCTTCTCCAGATTTCCTCTTCGTAAATACCCTCAAGTTTTCAAAAAAAAAAAAAAAAGGCACCCAAACCACCAGACAGCAATTGTTTCTGGGGGTCATGGTTCCAATTCAATTTACAAAACTTGCTAAAGTATTCCACAGTCACCTTTCTGGACACCTTTCTTGGGTGGCTGATTTAAAGATAAATATTTTTAAGATAAGCTGATTCAGAACAGAGTTGAGGAAGAACCAAGAAGTCCTAAAGCCTTTTTATTGTNTGTATCAGTCAGCCTCTAAATATTAATGTTATGAGGAGAAACACCCTGACTTACTTAATCCAGGATGGATCTAACACCCTTAACGATTCAGAACTGTGTCATATATTGTTAAGTATATAATTTACATAAGATCTTTCTGACAAAAACTAGCCTAGAGAAACAGCTTTTCCAGAGGCTGTTAGGCTGGGAGCAACCCTCAAACTTCCTGAGGTTTTGAGTAGAATATAAAATTATTCAAGGAAATTATCTGTCTTTTGGTTTGCAAAAAGGTGGCTCTCTGGTCTTGCCATCTATCCAAGGATGTATAAAGGAATGATATATCTGCCTGTTTAATAGCAAACTAATTATACTCCTCAGATCTGTGGTACTCAGAGTAACAAGGCTGTTTATTAATGCATAAATAGAGATTTCCAATAGGCAGGTCCTCAGCAGCATCCAAGATGCTGCAAAGGCTTTTGATGCAACAGCATCATCAGCTCTTTCTTGTTATTCAATAAAAATGAAAGCAGATCTGCTGATAAAAAATATATTTATAATAATGCAAGAGGGAAAACAACACGGAACAAATCCAGACTTTTTACAACACCTTTAGTCTACATTTTCTCTGTAATATGCCAACAGCTCCCTATGGCATGGAGTGGAAATGAAGCCTCTCTGTAATTAAGATCTCAGAACTCAGCACAGCTTTCTCACCATAAAAATGTCAGTCCTGATGTTGCTAAGGAGCAAGAGAGGAATCCATGTCCATATTCCAGTGGGAACACGTGCTTCCTAGGAATTAAACTGTATCCAGATAACATGAAACATCTTACTTGCTTCCCAATGTCATTTGAGCAAAAGAAACGTACATGTAGACAGAAAAGTACAAAAGTTTTAACAATAAAGACTAGGAGAAGAAAGAAATTCTAAGAGCATAATACAGGGGATAAAACTCAGAAATTTTAAGGGGGTGCACATAAGCATCAAACTAAGTTACAGATAGCAGCTCATCTCTCCCAGTCCTCTCCAACACGTTTCCTACCAGGAAAATGAGCCTCGCAAGAAGTGTCTTTTTATGCAGAAAGTTAATGGATCTTTCCCAGTCACTCAGATAAATTTAATGTGATAATTACTTCTCATTTCACAAATGGGAATGACAGAGCAACAAAATGTGCAGAGCCATGAGAAGTAGACATTGGATGCAGGGGTTTTGTCCCACTGTAACGAGCGAGAGTGCATGTGGAATAAAGTGAAAAAAAACCCACCGTGCAGTCAGGAAAAAACCAGAAGCTGCATGTCAGGCCATTCCAAATAATGACTTTATTTACTACAGAACATCACCATAGCTGCTCCCACAGCAGCATCCACATCCTTCCCGTAAACCACAGGGAATGGAAAAATCCTTTCCACTTCCTGCCTCAGGACCTCATTCCTGGCAAGGGCGCTGCCGCTGCCCAGGATCCTCCTCACTCCCATCTCCTCCAGGTGCTGCACAGGTAACATGGAGCACAGGTTCTCCACGATGCCACGGCACAGGGCTCTGGTGACATGGCCCAGGGACAGCTCAGAGGCACCAATGCTGGTCACTGCTGCCAGCTGCTCAGGAAGGTGTCTCTCTCCAAATAGGGTTGGGTGGACTGAGAGTTTGCTGTGCTTTTGGGTCAAGGCTGCTTGGATTATCCTTGGATAGATGGCGGATTCCTGAACCTGAAGTCCTGCAGATGGGAAATATCTTGTTACCAACCTGAAGGGCTCTGGTGTATCTCACAGGTGGACACTCAAATGCACCTGTTCAGTAAAATACTGGATATCTTT
The DNA here is from genome assembly GCA_013398015.1 of Oreocharis arfaki. Taxonomy (NCBI): domain Eukaryota; kingdom Metazoa; phylum Chordata; class Aves; order Passeriformes; family Paramythiidae; genus Oreocharis; species Oreocharis arfaki. Next base: position 32,561 of record VZRR01010836.1, on the reverse strand, counting down.
TTGTGCCCCAAAGGTCATTGTGTGTCCAAGATCATGAACCACAGGCCTCCCATCCAATTGTATCCAGAACGTGCAATTTTAGAAACCTTTTTCTGATTACAGCAACTGCCTTTCCTGACAGTAACAGCTTCTCCTCACTGCCTGTACTAAGTTTCACAAAACAGTATCTTCAAAGGGACTAACAGCAGGTTTCAGCTTCAGTGGCTGGATTCCCTGTGAATGCAACATTCACCTCGGGTACTTACTGAAAGAACAATTTCAGAGCTTATTTCTGCAGTGCAAAACCCAAGAGATTATTAAAAAACCTGTGAGCGCCATGCTTAAAGCACTTAAAAGATATTCCATGAGTTTGAGTCTTAACCACCATCAGAGTGCTGCAAAATATGCACCAGAAGGACTCCTTTGGACTGCAGTCACACAAAATTAGAGGCTGTTGTCCTCAAACCTGCCAACCTTGCCTTTTGAAAATCAACTTGCACAAAACAATTCTGTCCTTGGAATAAAAAAAAGCCTAGAGGGAATATGAACGTGGAGTCCAAGCATGAGTGTCCCAGCATGCTCAAAAGCTTCAGCAGGAAATTCCAGAGATCTAGGAAGCATAACCCAGGAGTTACATCCCTGTTCCCTTTATGGCATGATGGAACAGCTCTAGGCTTGTTCCTTTGCCTCAGCTTCCTTTTACCTTAATGATCAGCCTCAGTTTTAAGCTTCAACTCTCCTTGAAATGACTTACCCAGCTCTTGTGTCCACTGTGCCACCATGCCCACAAATGTTGCAAGCACATTCCCTCCGTTGAGTGATGCTGCCACTGCCAAGTAGTCACCATTGAAGTAGGGAAAGTAAGTGACAGCTGAGGAAGGATCCGGTGCCTCTGGAGGCTGGAAACCCAGGGGCATGGAAATGGTCAGCTGAGCAGAGGTGCTGATATTAAGAACTAAAACACACCAAAAAAAAGGGGAAAAGAAAATAAAGTGTTTCACTAAGCTACCCTGAGGGAGGACAACGAGAAAAGCAAATCAGGTACCAAAATGACCATACCTGCATCAGTCCTCTCAGTCAGACAGGAATAAACAGAGCACTGGAAATCTCCCAGAGCTATTCCCACTTTTGCTCCTTTGGGTATTCCATGCCATGCACAGGTTGTCATGCCTGCAATGCTGCCAGGGTCTCCCACCTCTGGAAGCAAGTGGACAGGAAAGCCAGATTTTTTCAGTCTGGAAGCAGAACAACATTATTGGAGGAAAGCAGTTTGGGAATGTGTGGCATAACTACAAAAAACTCTTTGAAGTCACAGATGAACCTGGCCACACATTTGTGGCTGCTGGATTTATGGATGCTTTCACCTCTTTAGAAAGCTTTGTCTTGGACAGGGGCAGCATTCCAGTCCAGTGGGCTGGGTAAACCAGTCTGGAAGAATAAATAGTTTTCCCTTCTATGCAATCTGAGTACCTGAGATTATACAGTACACGTTCAGCAAGTTTAACCTACTGATGTCATATGGACAAGCAGGTCCAGGGTAAAGGGACAATCAAAGAACCAGCAAAAAATGCAGCTAAGTGTCAAAGAACTTCAGTTGTCATGCAATTAGTAGTTCACAACCAAATCACAAAGAGTTAAGTCCAATAAACTCCTCACACAATCAGCTGCAGGTGCTACAGCAACATCACCACATCAGTAAAAGTTCAGTCAGCAAAATCCAAATTTCTGTCACTCTTTCATACCTTGATGAGAAGATCTTTCACCTTGGAGTCCTGGCCTAACCTAAGCCCTGAAATATATAAGGCCTTAGCACTCAGCCCTGAAAGAGCAAATCATTAAAATAAATAAGTAAATAAATAAACTGATTCCATCTAAGATTTGTTGTAGCCTAAAGTATTACCACAAGTAAGTCTTAGCAGCTATGAAAAACTCAGCCCAAAGAACTACAGAGTGGTAACTGTTTACCATGGCACAGGTAACACTGTGGCTGCACTTGTCCATCCCACCCCACCACACAAAGGAAGAGAACAGTTTGCAGGAACTGATGAACCCTTCAGCTCTCCTATTGGTAGGTATTTTTAAAAATACTGGGCCAGATTTTACTAGATTTAAAAAGAGGAAACTCGCAATAGCTCTTCAGTACAGGCCACAATTGATTAGGAGTAACTTTCAATCTCTTTTTATCTGTAGCACATCCTTGTTGCCTGACACAAGCTGTGCACAAACCCCACTGAATGGCCTCAGCACTTACATGTCAGTATTCCAGCTCTTGTTTCTGCAGTTAAAATATCCCCAGCTGGCAGCATTCTGGTCAGACATGAGTGGCTTCTTCAGGTCACACAACATGGCAACCACGTAGTCCTGGATAGTGCCAGCTGCATCATAAGCCTTCAGAAAATCTGGACTTTTAGACAAGACATTTGAAAAACAAAAAGTTGCTTTAAGGCAGTCAGAGCAAGACAACTTTCATTGCTATGGGGAACTTGAGACATGTGGGCCCATTTAAAAATTAAACAGCCACCTCAATGATCAACCTGCATTTTGTTGGCTTGGTTTGTTTTTTCAAATGGAATTTGTTTTCCAAGCTGGAGCAATACTTACCTCCAGATAGAAGATGGAGAGAGAGTTTCAGGAATGAGTTGTCTAGGTTCAAAAGCACAGCATTGCAAAAGTTACCAGGAAAGTAATAATTGTTTGCATGAATAAAAGGCACTTGGTTGGTTCTGGAGCGTTTTTTAAAAAATAGTTAAATTCCCACTTGCTCTGGCATCCATAAATCATATGAATGGAAATGTGCCAAAGGGTGAAGCAAAACAAAGCAGGTGGACTCATGACTTATGCAGCTCTAAAGTAAGATCACACCATGCTCCATGTATTTGCTGGACACACACACTGGAAGAAATCAAGATCTAATAAATTTTCCCCTTTTATTGAACTTGAACTCATTGCAGAGGAAGAGACTGGCTCTTTGAGAAAGATGAAACTGAAGAGCAGAGCCAAGGCATAAGTGAAAACTTATACCCTCAGCAAGCACACCACAACAGAGCAGAGCGTTTGTATCACCTCATGAGGATCTGCCTCAGTGTCTGAGGAAGGAAGGAACCGAAATTAAATTAGAGACTTTTTGTTTTAGCATCTGGCAGCAACCAGACCAAGCAACTCTGCTACTGTTTTAGGCATGTCTGTACTTTCCACAAAGCAGCACAAGGCAAAAGGACAGTGTTCAAACTGCATTAGCAGAGCTACTCTGAGCAGCATGATGGACTAGAATCATTCTATATAGGTTCTGTTCCTATATGGTCAAAAGCTTTTCCTTTTATTAGAGATCTGTAGTATTTTTATGAGGTATGGGACTCTTGCATGCTTAATTGCAGAGAGTTTATATTAAATACTGCCATTTTCAATATTCTTTGACTACTTAATTGAGATTATGATTACAGAGAAGCGCAGCCCCTCAGCCTGTAGCAGCACTAACGTGCTACAGGAATACTGATTGTCACATAAATTCAAGATGAGAAACAGCCTTTTGAGAAGCTATGTACCTGTTCTTTAAATACCAGTAGACTGTGGCACATCCAAATCCTGTGGCCAGGCTCACGTGTGACTGTGGCAGAGGAAGAGAAGACAGGAAGGTGGGGCTGCAGCGGCCGTCCTGCCAAGTGACCAGGTGGCTGACCTTGTCTGGCTCAAAGGCAGGGCCTGTGCCACTCTCTGACCACTTGCAACCTGAAAACAAAGCAGAATCCAAGAACTCCTGTGACTCCCTGCAGCACAGCCTGCCTGGCATTCCTCATTTCTGAATACACTTGATAATTTGTTAAATATATCAGAAACAGAGCCAGTAGAGACTGTAATCAAATTAATCTTAGTTTTCAGCCCTAGATAACATCATAATGCAAATCATCCTCTGCTAACACAGAGAATGGTATCCAAAGCCTTCCTTCTCTTGAAGAGAGCTATTAAAGACACAACTTAAATAACAGGTGAGCCACAAAAAACCCCAACCACAGTCTGCTATGGGAGGTTAGGAGCTGACATGGCAGCTCTCACATAAAAACCTCAGCTGGGATGTGCCACATCACCACCTGGAGAATGCTGCATCAGTAATGAACTGCCCAGGATGGAGAGCACAAAGCTGCATCACCTTTGGAGCCAAAGCAACAAGAAACCTGGATCTGTGCATATTAAGCAATGGACTGCAAAGTATTGAAGAGTAAAACCCTCATTTACCACATAATGAAGCTTCACCAAAGGTAGGACAGGGTTTAATTCAGGGTTTAATTCAGTTTCCTAGTCCAGCATGTTCTTTTTGAGCAGAGAACACCACACCTTTGAGGAAACCTTCACATTGTTTCACTGAAGAGGAGAGGCTGGACTCGAGCACTGTTTGCCAGCAGATTCCATGGCACAGCCCTGACCCCTCCCAGGCCACCCCTGGACACAGGGCAGGGATGGGACAGGTCACTCACTCTGGGACTGAGGCAAACTCCTGGGTTTTGGCCAGGGAGCAGAGTTTCAAGAGAAGAGACTCAGCTGCCTGACTTGCACAAATATGGCTAAAAATCATCATTCATGGGCTGGATACAGGGACTGGAAGCCACATTCACACAGCAGAGAGCAACCCTGAAGGCTGGGAGGTGCCATGAGAAACACGCAAAATAAAACACATACTTTTTCTTGTTCCCTCAATTCCCTGTTCTATCAGATCTGTTTGGACTGATCTTCCAATCGGTTTGCTTTTCTAGCTTTAAATGGGTTCCAAGAAATATTATTAATCATAAATCTAACCCTAAAGGATGCCATTAAAATTTTCATCTGTGTCCCCAAGGTCCTGGATTCACTTAGTCCACTCAAAACAAATGAGAGCAAACACCCTCTTTCACTTGACAGAAATGAAACTAAAGTGGCATGTGGCTTTAGGACATAAAATATTCACCAGTATGACATAAGAATCTGTGCCTATGTATACACAAGGCTTTGTTATGCAGCTCCTGGGACAGCTGGAAAGCAACAACAGCTCCTTCAGTCCATCAGCCTTTGGACTTCTTTCTTTCTCACCATTTTTTGTATTTAATGCAAAATTACAGCCAGTAATGAATAGTACAGTACCTCTTCAAGCAATTAAGACCCTGACAACTTCTGACAGGCAGTGACCAGCACTTTTGGGAAATCTACTCTGTGGTTTACAATAAATCTTTACTTAATCTGCATAAGTTCTGTTATAATAAGACTTGTATAATTGTCCAGATGAGCACATTACAGGTTTAAGAGAAAGAAGACATGGAACCACACTCAGGAAGCCTTAGACCTCAGTAGGTTTATAAGGCATTAGCCAGGAAGATAATCCACCCCTATCTCACAGGGCTGGCAATCCAAGGCCTGGATTCTTCAAATATCTTCACTATCACAAGGATTATCTGGGTATTTGCACAAGGAAGCCCCACGTGACTACCTCACTGCAGCTGATTTTGTTTCTGAGGTCTTGGCAAGCAGCTGAGCATCCACAATCATGACCACAGCCCTTTCTCAGCTCCTACTAACAGAAGCATAAGCAACAAAATGAATGCAACATGACAGGCTACAACTTGCTAGGAAAAAAGAAGTCTTGGGATTTTGGGGGGAAAAACCCAGGAAGTTGTTGAGATGCTGCACAGCATCTAGGTAAGGGTTTTATGAGGTGACTAAAATCCCCCTGCAAGTTATTCACATGATGCAGAAGTTCTTTCAAAGGGCTCCAGATAGCATGTGATGGAGAAACAATTAAGCCACAAATATGCTGTTCCTCCTTCATGTTAATAATTGTGCTGACTCTGCAGGGATCTCATCAGGCTAAATCCTTTAGCATTTACTAGAGTAAGTAGCTGAAATTTTAGGAAAAAAAAGCAAAATTCCCACAAGAAATCTTCTGTTAATTCTGTTTTAGAGAAGACCAAAGTGACGCAGCAGTTTAATCACAGAATCACTTCACTTACAATTTAATTTTCTGCATCATAATGCTCTGAACGGGAACGTTTAAGAATTAATATTACCTTTATCACTTTTCCAAAACACAACCCCATGCATCTGTCCAGAAATCCCAATGTGGGTGACTCGCTGAAGCTGCTGCTGAGGCAGAGCAGCAAGGCATTCATTCAAGGCTCTTATGATTTTCTGGACATCCTGCTCCATTCCCTGCAATCACAAAGCATTATCCTGAGCACCAAGCCATTAGGATTCACTCAGGGTATTTATTAAACAAGGCTGCTTTAGTCAGAAGTGAAGGACAGAATTCATTCAGTTCAACAGTGTTTATTAGAGTAATATTCACTGCTGAACTGTAAAAAGAAAAGAAAAATTGCAGAAAAACCCATGAATGCACAAAAAAATCAATGCCAGCAAGTCAAGTCTCTTAAACTGAAGGCCAAATAATTTTAAATCTCCTAAATTACCACATTCAACCGCAACTTTTAAAAAGTCCAATACCACTGACTACAAGCTTTCATTAGTTCACCTTATCTATTGCTCTTCATCTTCCTCACAAAGAGAATTATCCCTGTGTTCTGACAGGCGTGCAGGCTCCCCTACATCTTCCTGAAGCTCCTCCCTACCAACTCACTGTCGATTTTGATGATGCTGATATTCCATTTCTGGATGTTCTGTTCCTAGAACCACCCAGCAAACTGACACAACTGTTCCCCAGGAGAAGCTTTCACACTTCCAAAGGTTCAGGTTACTTTGTGACAGACCAGTATGAAGATTACGAAACTATTCAAACAGAGTCTACAAATAAACATGAACTTTGTGCATAGGTACTTTTGGCTGCATAAACTGGCCTGCTTGGTATCCTCAGTATCAGAAATTATGCACACTTTTTATGATTCTGATTCATCTTTTTTTTTTTAATGACCAACACAATGGATGTAAAGATCTTTTAACAGAAGTACATGTTCCTGGGTATTTCCACAGGGAGTTTCCAGTTTCGAGTCTACCTCACACTGAAGTGCAAAATAAAATACCCTTCCAGCTGGCAAGTGGTTGCTGTTTTCTGACTGGGAGTGTCAAAGATAAGGTGGTGGCTCATGGGAGAATAGTTTGAGAGTCTTAGGCAATTTTTCAAGACTTGGGTCCTTCTTAAATCGAGTAGCTCTGCTTGACTTCCTTAAACAGCGAGCAGGGAGTGTTTTAATTCTTCTTTTTCATGCAACCATGTGCCAATCTAGGCACAAAAACAATCCAGGAAAGCCACCGGCGTCTGCACAACGTACCAAACAACCCAGCCACTACAAGGCAAGGCCGGTGTCCTGCAACTTCCCCTGCCAGCCCTTACCTGCGGTGCAGCTTCCAGGCTATCGCTGTGTGCCTGCGTCTCCCTGGAGCAGCTCTGTGCCAGCGCCAACCCCCGCTCTGTCCCTGTCACCAGGGCTGCCTTCACCGACGTCGTGCCCAGGTCAATGCCCAGCACACAGGTGGGCGCAGGCCCGCCCGCCGCGGCCATGAGGGGATGGCTGTCACCTTGCCCAGCACACACAGGCGGAACAACCCCCACCATGCTGAGCCCCACACGGCTCCCGCTGCCCCCCCGAGCCGCGGGCACTCGCAGTGCGGGCTCCCAGGGACGGGGCAGGAGCGCGACCTGGACTTCGCCCTCAGGGTGAACGTGCCGCCCTCCTCTCAGCGCTCCCCGGCCACTAGCGCTCCACCTTGACAGTGACAAACCGCCCCTTCCCCCGCGCAGCTTTAAACCACGCTTTTTGTTAAAACCAAACCACCAGGGCGCCGGACCCGTCCTGTCCCCCCGCTCACAGCTCTGCCCCCCTCATAGACCCGCTCCGCCACACCCAAGATGGCCCCCGGGGGCGGCCGCAGCGGCGCGGTGGGCGCTGGGCGGGGAGTCCATAGGCGATCGCCTCACGTGAGGGCTGAAAAGGGAAGAACCGGGACGGCGCCAGGCGCTGAAGGAGGTGGGTTCCCGCCCGCTCCCCGGTACCGCCGCCTCGGCAGCGGCGCGTCCCAAAGCACCCGATACCCCGCTCCGCCGGGGCTCCTGAGGGGAGAGCGGCAGGACTACAAGTCCCAGCGTGCGTCGCGGCACGTCGCCAGCGGCGAGGGTCTGGCGGGGGCGCGGGGGCTGCCGAGATTTGTAGTCCCGCGTGTTAGGGTGGGGCGGGTTCCTCACGGGAGCAGCGCTGAGGTGAAGATGTGCCCGGGGAGGCCCGGCGGACACAGGGGCGAGGAGATCGGTGACCTCCGAGGGGTGCTGAGGGTCCCTCGGCTGCGCTGGGGGTGCTGCGGAGGGAGCTGTTTGCCGCGGCTGCCTGTGGAGGGGATGGGCTGTTGACCGTGTGGGTGCTGAGCAAAGCTTCTCCCCGCTTTTTCTGCAGCTTTTCCACCATGAGGACGCGATACCTGCTCCCCGCTCTGCTGAGCCTCTCACTGGCGCTGATGCGGCCTGGCGGTGAGTTTTTGGTCAGCCCAGCTTGGGCCCATAGGGCTCCAGACCAGGAAGGGATGGAAGAGGGCAGCTCTCCTGTTATCCCATTACATCTCTCCGGGGATACCTGTGCCACGCTTCCCATCAGCTCTTCTCTCAAACGTTACCTTGGCTTCTTGAGCTCCTACACTATACGGAGGCACTGGTTGTGCACCTCGTGCTCCAAAATCACTTCTGCAGATTAAATACTGCCTGGGGTGCAATCGGTGATAAACTGGGGAGTTCCTCTGCACTTTACTTCTTAAGAACACTGTGTAATATGCGGCAACAGAGAAAAAAAAAGTGTCCAGGCCAGCCTGTGCAAGCTGATTATCTCTCAATTTCTGTAAATGTACAGTCTCTTAGACATCTGGGTACTTGGTTTGCATTTGTGGCCCGAGAAACAATTTTATATTAAATTTTTGGCATTTATGACTCCTAGAGCACTAGGATCACATCAAGAAACAGGGTAGGTTTGCAGAACCCTATGACCTTCCCTTGGCGTGAACTTTTGTTGCACCTCAGACATTTAAATTACTTCCTTGCAACGTGTTCAAGTGACAGTTATTTACTTCTCCTTTTAAGTTGTCCGTTTGCCCTGAAATAAGCTGTACTCCCCCTTTGCTTTTTACCATGTGTACTTATCTGATTGATCTGATACTGCAGGGACCAATGGGTAAAATGTCTATGGCACAAAAAACAGTAGGTTGTTTTTCTGAAGGAGCTGTTCATAGTAATTGAGATTTGTGTGGGTGTTTTATTTTCCCCCCAGATGGAGTCATTGTGTTGTCAGTCCCTGAACTGGTTTCTTTAGAAAGTGGAAGTTCAACAAACGTCACTATTTCTCTGAGGTAAAATCATGATTACAGCTTTACTTTCCCTTTGGAACAGGGGCTGTCCTCCATAAGTGAATTTACAGTTCCTCCCTTTCTAAAAATTGATGCTTGAGAGACACTTGCATTTCCTAGAAGGATCGTGTCCTGGACAAATGCTCAGTGGAGTTCTTTAGGAAAGCCATGCACCAATTGGAAAGGTTTTATTTGTTTTGTTTTGTCTTTCTGCTGCACTTTCTGTCCTTCATCACCCCAAGTACATGTGCCTTGTTTCTGCCCTGTTTCAGCAAAGGGTGGTGAGCACAAGGATAGGATAGGATAGGATTGGATCCTTTGGTGACTTTGCTCTGCCCCTTGTGTGGAGGAGAGGGAGGTACAATGTGGCCATACAACCATCCAGTGCCATCACTGGATCAGATGAAAGAACCAGTGCAATGCTCACACGCTTTGCTGCTGGTTCCTCTGAGTATGAGGCAGGTTCTGTTGTGTGTGGGCTGCTCATTTCTGAGAGGATTGAGCAGATGCTCCCCTGCAGCCCTGAAGCAACCTCTGAACTCAGGCACCAGCCTAACTTGTTTTTCCTGCCTTCTCAGGGCTCCATTGAACGAGACACTGGTGATAACTCTTAATATTACACACTCCTCAAAGCACAGCACCATTGTTGAACTGCCTGATGAGGTAAGAGACAGAGCAGACTTGTGACCTTATGCCAAAAGCTCCTGCTATTATGGTGCAACTCCTCTTTCTTCCCTCTGCTCTGCCTTGCAGGTGCAGTTCCCTGCAGGTCACACTAAGGCAGACTTCCGAGTGAAAGCAGATGATGTGGGACAAGTAACAGTTTACCTTTATGCCAATAATTCCAACTCAACTGGGTGAGAAACTGATTTTCAGTTCCACTTACTATCCTGTAGCTTCCTAAACTTTGGGATAACTATTCCCTCCTTGGAGTTAAATGAGGCATGGGTGGGATGCAGTTAAGATGTGCTAACTCTGCAGCGAATCCCCAGGTATTCAGATAAATAGAAGGCACAGAAGCAGAGTGGTACCTTAGATTTAATTACAAGGTGACTGAGTTCTCATGGCTCCTTAGTCTGGCTTTAATAGTGCCTCCCAAAAGTATGAAAATTCCCTGTCAGCTTTTCTGATCTGGGAAGCATTTGGCTGCCAGTGTCCACTGGGATACTGTCCTTCTTGTGCAGGGTTTGTTCTGGAGTTCCTGGCCTGCCTGAGTTAGGGGAGCCCTCTTCTCACAGATGCCAGTTCTCCTTCCTAGGAAAAACCTAGCAAGATGGAGAAAGCTGGATTGTGTTTGCTTGTGGCCCAGATGTTACTGAGCAACAGGATGCTTCTGTTTTACTTCCTTGTTTTGCTTCTGCTTTTGAGACTGGAGGCAAAGGCAGAGGTGAGCACGTGGAACGCTCGCAGGGCAGCGCAGTCATGAGGCGTGAGGAGTGCAGCTCTGCTCTTGCCTAACAGACCCTGTGCTCAGTGGAAGCCATTGGCACAAGGTGACCTTTGGGAACATTCCCGTGGTAAAAGGATGGAAAGGAAAGACTCAGGAGTGGGAGTCTGTTTCCCAAACATAACAAGGTCACGAATGAAAAGGGGAGCAACTCACTTGAACCCAACTGAATCTTTATTGTCTCCACACCTGGACTCTATTTCCTCTCTCGGAGCAGACAAGATAAAATCTCCTGAAAAAACTGTGAATTAACTGATTCTTTTTGCATTAAGCATCAGGCCTAGGATTCAATTTCAAGTGATTCACAGCATCATAGTGAGATATGCTGATGAGGTGGTTGGCTGGATCTATTTCCTTGCTTGGTCCATCTCCTTTTATCCTCAACTCTTTGAGAACTGGCGGCGGAAAAGGTAAAGAGATATGTTTGCAAGTCACTGAAGCACTTCCATGTTCAGTTACATCCATCTTGGTTATTGGGAATTATCCATGGAAAGATGGGGGGAAAGGCAAAGGTAGGGTATGAATGATTGCAGCCCCAGTGAGCTTTTATACATGCAGGTTAGAGGGAAACTGAGTGTATCCTACAGACAAATCCTAAGATTTGGCATCCAATATGAATTTGTGATACAAGAGACTTCCCCATTCCCTTTGGTGTCATGTTGTAAATCATCTGGCTGAGCCAGCTGTGATCGCTTTCAGATATTATCAGTCTTGAGAGCTGTTTCTCAGACACCTCCTTGTAGTGTCATCCTTAGGCCAGCTCCCCTTGAACTAAGTGTCTCGAAGTAGGAACATGATCATATATGAAAATGAAATCATTTGATCTGGCAATGATGCCCTCATGCTTTATGGATTCAGGCTGCAAGGGCTTTATCAGAAAGCTGAGCTCATGGAGGGGTGCAGTTAAACAACAGAGGCATGAACTGATCCATGAGAGCTCTGTTATTTCACCCAGCTTCCTGATGAACTCATTGCATTGTGTGATCACAATGCCTGAAGCTTTTGCTTGCATCGGAAACTGCCTATAAATCAGTATGTTCCAGGGTCAATTTGTCCCTGGAACTGCCTGTAACTCTCTAATGTATGTTTCTCTCCTTTTTTTTTCCCCTTCTCTAGTGTTGTTGGACTAAGCTTTGACTTTGTAGCATTAAACCTTACTGGCTTTATAGCATACAGTGTGTTTAATGTTGGGCTCTTCTGGATTCCCGTGATTAAGGTGAGCACGATTCTCTCTGAACACGTGCTGGGGGGTGGGTATGTGCACAAGGGAGTTAAGACACGTGGCTGGTTTTGCTTCCTCTTACCTTTAGGAGGAATTCCTGGCCAGTTATCCCAGCGGGGTGAACCCTGTGGCCATCAACGATGTTTTCTTCAGTCTCCACGCAGTAGCCCTGACTCTCCTCGCCATCACGCAGTGCTGCATCTACGAGGTGGGTGTGAGTGCTGGGCTCACCTGTGGGCTCTGCCAGAGCTCCCTCTGCCGGGCACCTCCCCGCTCATTTTGGGCTCCAAAATCTGAGATTCCACCAGCGTTTCCAGGAGCCAGACTTCACAGTCCAGCTGCCTTCATCTTTCCTGAGCTAGCAGCACCTCCACTAACCTTATCTGCTTCAGCCTCATGGATGTTCCGAGCTTATAAAGCAGACTCCTTAGGATCTCAAAATAACTGAGGCAGACAGCCAAGTTCATGAAGTTCCCAAACAGATCTCTAGCCAGCACATAGATTACAGCTCTTCACAGCACAAATGCTTTGCTGTTTCCTTGCTACTTGGAGCGTTCTTCAAGCTAGGATAAGACTTAAGATACTCCCTCCAATTCAAACACAGTTTTTTTTCAATTTCTTCTCTCCTAAAACAGCTGTAAATGCCCTTTCATAATTCACACCTTTTCAAGTGAGACTGATTGTTACAGTCAAGTGGTTCTTATTTAATCCCATTGATTGTTCCAGTCAGGTGGTTCTTTGTTTAATTTTCATTGTAAAAGCCTCTCATCTGAACAAGCCAATTTTCTGTAGATGGTAACTGTTTCTCTCTTGGGGCTCTTCCTTTGGTTATGCTAAACCCGAAACTGTAACAGCCCATCTGTCATCATTGCTGGGTACCACAGACTTTTCTGGTGAAGAATTAAAAAGCAACCATAAATCTTTTACCATAACGGCATTGTAAGCCTTTTGCACATACAGGAACTCTTGATCTCATCAGATTGAATTGTGGAGATTTGTTACAGATTGTGTGCCATAAATACTCAGGAATTCTGCTCCCCCTCACTCAGGGACAGCAGTGTTTTAAATGATTGATATGAATATTGCTCATCAGCTTTTGCAAACCTCCAGCTGGTTGCTGTAGCACTTGCTTAATTTTGAAGTTCTCCTGTGGTACCAGCCTGACTGGTAAAACAGGTTTGGACTGTAATGTTGCACAGTCCTGAGCCGACTGTATCTTTGTGTCTGGGGATGCATGACAAGGCCAAAATGTATCTGTGTTTCTGTTCCAGAGAGCAGGTCAGAAAGTATCCAAAGTAGTTGTTGGACTCCTGGCACTTGCATGGATCTTCACCTTTGCAACGCTGTTCCTGGCTGCAGCTGAGGAGATGACATGGCTGCAGTTCTTGTTCTGCTTCTCCTACATCAAGTTAGCAGTCACACTGATAAAATACTTCCCACAGGTAAATCTGAACTATTCTGCTTGGATTCCACATCCCTGCCACCCTAAGCCTGCAGCATGTGCTCTTGAAAGCCTGAACAGGCTAAACCACCAATGATTATTTATTAATAGTGACAAAACCAGTGGAATTGTACTGAAAGCTGCTTAAAAGTTAATCCCAAATGCCTGTGCATGACGCTCTGACTGACTTCTTGTCACACTCCCAGGCCTACATGAATTTCCGTCGGAAGAGTACTGAGGGATGGAGCATTGGAAATGTATTACTGGACTTCACTGGTGGAAGCTTCAGCCTTCTGCAGATGTTTTTGCAGTCATACAACAATGGTAAGCCTGGAACTGAGGTGCTGGAGCCTTTCTTAGTGGAGTGGGAGGTCCCACTCCAAAGCAGATATAAACCCAGTAGGTTATCTTGGAAGAATGATGTTTGTGCTGTGTTGTGGGGAGCTGTTCTTATTGAAAGGGTAAAGAATCTGTTCATATTCCCTCAAGCTATAAAATGAAGTAGCTATCCTGAAGGAACCACGGGAACAGTTATTAATTAGCTTTGCATAAGACGTGCACTGCAGTCAGTCTTAGGTGTGTCTGAGCAGCCCAGGTAATAGACATGAACTTCTCTAAAGTGTCTTGAGACAAGACTACACTTCAGCAGTCAGACTTAACTCTAATTTTGTGTTTGACAGATGCGTGGAAGTTAATCTTTGGAGATCCAACCAAGTTTGGCCTGGGTGTCTTCTCCATCATCTTTGATATTGTTTTCATGGTGCAGCACTACTGCCTGTACAGGAGACGAGGGTATGAACCTTGTGAATAACAAACATCACCTGAAACTTTAAACTGAACTTGTCCCTACCCTGTCTGAGGGCTTTCAAGGTTCTTGCTGCCAGTTACCAGAAATATTGATTCTGATCTCTGTCTGTGACTTGATCCTCTCTGGGATGGAACACAAACTGTTGCCTTGCCAAGCACTGACTGCCAGATGCCTTAAGGACAGCAAGCTCTCAGCTGCACATGGGAAACTCGTGCCTGTAGAAGCTGCACCCACAGCTCAGTGGGAGCTGTCCAAGCAACACACAGCTCTTTTTTCATCAACCACAGGGAAGAGAAAGACCAGAGTGATGTCTTTCTGATTGGAGGTGATGCACAAAGAGCAGAGTTCTGTCTTCCAAAAATCTGAGATCATGTTTAAGCAACCACTTAATATCTTTAAGTAATGACTGAGCACTGTCTGTGGATCCAAGTGCTGCTGCTGACCTTTCCCAGACAGCTCACAGTACACCACCACTCAGGCTGGCCATGGTGGCACATCACAATAATGAGGTTGGTAACAAATGCACAAATATTACAATTTTAAATCTTTATTAAAAAAAATCCTAATAAACAGAAACTGTTTTCTTATTTCACCGAAAGCTCTTTCAAAGGTGCTAAAACAGGTAAGTAGAAGGGAATCTATGCATTTGTACTTGAAAAATACTTGAATGCTTAAAACCTAATGTGTCTTTCTAGGTGTCATCTAGAAAACTAGAGCCCAGGTGAGGTTTGACAGTTCCCCAGTGAAACCAGACCTTACTGACCTCAGTAATTTCACAATCTAGTCTGAGTCAAAAAAAAAAGTCTCAGCTGGAGGCTGATGTGGTAAATATAAGGAGAAACAGCTCAGGAAAACCAACTTTGTTTTATTGTGTGTAAAATCAAGTGAAAAAGCAGTACAAATAGCAGTGTATCTTTATAGTAACAAAAATAACTCCAACATGAAAGACTTAAAATTTACCACTGAATTCTTAAGTTACAAAATTCCAAAGCAGGATTGTAGTGATGCAAGAGATATAAAATTGGTAAGCAGGCATCTGCTGGTGTGCACAGAACAGTCTGAGATGCATCAATCACAACGTACATGGCACAGCAGTAATGTACTGAATAAGTTAGTCTGCCACCTCCTCATGCTCTATTTACAACAGCTTACCTCAAGGCTGCTTAAGGAAAGTATAGATATGTATAGATCAACTGAAGAGGATTAAAAACTCCAGTTTTTGGATAATTGTAAAGCTAACTGGCTGACAAACCACAGGATGCTAGATCATGGACTTAGTGTTGCAGCAAGAATCTTCAGTCCTGTGGCATGTTGATTAAAAGCCACTTAGTATCCTACTAGAAGTTTAAATTTGGTCAAGAGGCACTTCTGCAAATTACTGGCATAGTCATCTCTTCCATCCAATAAATCACTGATTTAAGCAAAGTCTTCTAAAAGACAAACCAAAATCCCTCCCCTTTCAAGTCTGATAGAAGTGGAATGAAGAACTGAAAACCCTACAGCTACGAGCAGCATTTCTGGTAAATTCAGGGACATTATTTTGTTTCCTGCTCCATATTCCTTTGAATTAAACTCAATTTAACTGGTGGTACAAACTGGGAATAAGGAGAATTCAGGTTTTACCCTGCCAGTGAGGTTAAACTGTAGTGTCCATGAAGTTGTAGTGTACTTCACAGGCTTTGATATAACTTGTGTGATTAACTTTGATATAACTTGCCTGAAGAGGCTGCTTTGTCCAGGGAATCTTTTCAGGAAACTGTAATGCCCTAAAACCTTCAGCCACTCTCTATCTTGCACACAGTGTGGGATTAGTACAGTGCTCCTCCCCACAGCACTGTGCAACTCTGAACTCTGGCATTTGAATTTGATAGCAGGGGGGGACAGGACAGCTCACTTCTAAGAGCTTAGGCACAGCAAACCCTCTGGTCTCCCATAGCAGAAACCACATTCCTCCCTAAAATAGGAGGCTTTTGTGCTACAGAAGAATCCTGTCCAAGTTAAGGCTTTTCCAGTTGCTCTTAGATAACCTGAGTCTGTCCTGTCCTGAAAGCCATGACTACAAGAAGTCTTGCCATGTACCTGCAGGGCAGACTTTAGAGAAGCACTCTGCTGAGGGGAATATTGTTTTACTACTGCCAGTTACACCAGAAGAAGTTAAAACAAAAAAAAAAGTAGTGTTTACCACAGGTAGGAACATGCACTCCTTCCAGACAACCTGTTCCAGTCTAGTATTTGCTTCTTTCTTTGATACCAGTCTGTACATCTCCCTCCCCACCCCTTCCCCAGCTGGATGATGGATTAGGACATCATGGATTGCTGCACAGCCTTCTGCAGGGACTGCCTGGTCACCAGCAGCCGTACCACCTCCTCATTCCTTTTGGTCAGCCTCTTCCTGGCCTGGTCATGGGTCACCATTGTCATATCCCAGCCATTCACCTGGGGAAAAAAAGCCATAAAATGAGGCAGGTGCAGGGACTCAGAGGTGCCCTGTAACTGTTCTCTCAGAACCACAACGTGGATTTGCTTATGCCACAGCTCAGTTTATTTATAAACCCCACAAACTGTCCTGGGCAGTTCCCAGAAGATTTTTTTCCCCAGCAGATGCTTCTCTGCAGTGTGCAGCTGGTACTATACCAGTACTGTCTTATCTTGGTGCTTACCTGCATGATCTTATCTCCAATCTGGAGTCCTGCAACTTCTGCTGGGCCTCCCTCTGTCACCCTTGTTACATAGATGCCCTGGAAAAAATTAAGTGTTCATTTACTAAATATGGGAGGATTCAGTACTCAAGGGCCATTTGACTGTCAGTGCAAAGCAACCCTTGTAGTGTATTACGAGATTTTAGTTAAAAACAGGCTGGTGCAATGCGGGAAAATAGAAAAGGTGGAGAAGTCACTTGAATAACCTCAGCTTGCAAGTGATAATGGGGCAACAGAGTAGCTGTGGTAGAGGGCAGATGATGATTTGGGTATCTCAGCCTTTGGGAGAAGGAGTTGCTACAGAAAAAGAGTATCTGACCTTGTCAGTCTTGTCTTCAGAGAAAGGATTCTGAGTAGGGTCCTGATCAATGCCACCCCCAATGCTGAATCCCAGAATCAAATTGTCACCTTGCCGAAGCTTATGTATTTCAATTCTTTGCTGAAAAGAGAAAGAGATCAAATAGCTGAGTATTGTGACAACTGGAAGAAATTTCAAGTGCATTTCAGACACAGATACTTCAGATCCAGTTAGATTGTCCTTCACAGAGATCCCAGGACACAGCCCAGCACCTCAATTACTCAGAGTTTTCCTGCCTGCCTGGGAATAGATGGGAACAACACTAAAACCAGAGCAGGTCTCTTTAAACATGACTCATGCCTTGATAACCAGCAGTCACTCATGACCAACCTCATCTTGCTCATTATCCACATGCCTTATGTTCCTGCTAGTCCTATCAGCAGAAATAACAACCTATTATTAGGATGGTTCTTTTTCAGGATAACTTATCCACACACTCGTGTAACCCAGGGGCAGGTTCCTCACTGCCCGATGCACAAAGGCATCTGACAAGCTTTGTGCATTATGTCAGCATTGTAGAAATGCCAGCTGGTGCAATTCCTGAGCCAGGGTGAAAAGCCACAGTCTTAACTGACACAATAACCTCTCAAAAGGTGCTTCAACCCTATGTACTGGAAGATGTTCCTGCTCATTGCAGGGGGTCGGATGAGATGACCTTCACAGGTCCCTTCCAACCCAAAGCATTCTGTGATTCTCCTCTCACAGCCCTGTAACACACACCCCGAACTTCCCCACTAAATTCCAAACTTGCTGGGCACAGCATCCATGTCCTCAGGGTTGTCAGCTGGGGCCACACACCAAGCACAGCCCCCTATGCCATTCCAGCCAGGGGAAAGCACAGAATCCCTCACTTGCACTGCGTGCTGATTAAAGCCATTATCTCACTTTAAAAGCTCTGCTTCCTAAACCCCACCCAGACAAGCGGGTGCTGATCCTGCCCCTGCCCTCGCAGAGAGGGCACCGCACGGAGCGCTGGGCTCGGCAGCCGCAAGGTCCCGGTACCGGGAGAACGCGCTTCTCGGCGGGGCTCGCTCCCTCTTTTCTCCAAGCAACGCCCGGGCAGCCCTGGCCAGGGGTCGGTCCCTCCGCCCGGCGGAGCTTCCCGGCGGTTCTCCCACCCGGTATCGCGGACAGAGACTCTGACAGCGCCTGCGGCGGGGAGTGGCCGCCGGGGCGGCAACCGGGGCCGGCGGCGCTGCGGACCGAGCGGCCGCGCCCTTCGCCAGCGGACCGGGGCTGCCGGGGGACCTCCGCCCTCTCACAGCCCGCAGGGCGCTGCCGGGCGGCACCGGCACCAGCACCGTCACCTGTGTCCCAGTCCCGCACCCTTCGCCCGCTCCTTCCACGCACCCGCGGACCGGAGCTGCCCTGGGGCGGCACCTCCGCCCCCGCCGGGCACCTCCGCCCGCTGACAGCGCGCAGGGCGCTCCCGGCGCCACCGGCATCCCCCTCTCCATCCCCGCCAGCAGCCCCCGGCACGGTATCCCCCGAATAGCGGTGAGCGGCGGGCCCGGTACGAACGCCATGTCCGCCCCTCCCGTCCCCGCTC
>VZRR01010836.1:2409-13270 GCA_013398015.1 Oreocharis arfaki | reverse complement strand
GGACGGGCGGGAGGGCCGCGGGGCCGCGCAGCTCTGCCGGCGGCCTGAGGGCGGGCGGGCTCGCTCGTACAGCGTGTGTTTGCTTCACCCCAGTGCCGCTGCGAGCGAGGAGGTGCCCGAGCCCGGCGCGGAGCCATGGCCGCCGTGGTGGCCAAGCGCGAGGGGCCGCAGTTCATCAGCGAGGCGGCGGTGCGGGGCAACGCGGCCATCCTGGACTATTGCCGCACCTCGGTGTCCGCCCTCTCGGGCGCCACGGCGGGGATCCTCGGCCTCACCGGCCTGCACGGCTTCATCTTTTACTTCCTGGCCTCCGTCCTCCTCTCCGTGCTGCTGGTGCTGAAAGCCGGGCGGCGGTGGAACAAGTACTTTAAGTCGCGGAGGCCGCTGTTCACGGGGGGGCTCGTGGGAGGGCTCTTCACCTACGTCCTGTTCTGGACTTTCCTGTACGGAATGGTCCACGTGTACTGAGCAGCTCCGGGGCTAACGGAGCAGGAGGACTGTTGCCAAAAGTCACTACACAGTAGGCCAGCTCACCTTCCAAACTGTTGTCCATGGCTCGTGTCGTTAATGCTGTTGGTAAATTATGTCCAAGTTCAGATTAATCAGTAGCACTGTTGTAATTAAACTGAATGTGAAGCACCACTCGGATGCCTGCTGTATTTGTTTCCTTGGTACAGAAATGGACGTGCAAACGTTCTCTTCCACAATTGCCATGAGTAAATGACACTGGCACAGGTGCTTGGCACTGGTCGCCAGAAGAGCCACTGAAGAGGATAATTCCATCACTCACCATCTAGCTAATGCCTTTCCTATAGCCCCGTTCCTGTAAAAATAAGTGATTCATTGACTTGCTTACATCACTGTATCACCGAGACAAGGTGGTGTAACCTGAAAAAACACTGTACAGAACACTCCCGGGGAGCACTGGCCTAAAGTGACACATTTCATTGCTGAACATGAAACACAAGGAGAAAAAAATAAAAAGTCAAAGTCAAGAAAGGAGCTCCTGAGAAGGAATCTGGTTATGTTTTATTAACAGCGCGGGTTGGAGGAGTTGTGCTACACATTGTAAATAAAGGAAACATTTTAGGGGGATCTGGGAGGCCTGAAGACTTTGATTCAGGAAACAGCTTTGGTCCTCTAACAAGAGGATGTTTTGGCAAGTTAAAACAATGGTTGCAGCAGAGCACAGTCAGCTTTGCACGTTAGGAGGAGCTGCTTGGTCTCCAGGAGTTGTGCCAGGCCCTGATGTCACGTAAACCCAAAAGCCTGGGCTGCTGCGGTGGTAACTCTTGTGCAGTTCCCCACGTGCTGACTTGGGTTTGGCTGGAGGAGAGACTTCTGACACGGAGAGAAGGTTTTAGCTGAGATCAGAGCACCAGAGGTACACGGCTTATCCTAAATTAACTCTGCTGTTTAATTCTATTTCCTAGCCCCGTTTTTTGACTCAATACACAGAAGCAGAGGGAGGGAACTGGACCAGGTGGGGTTTGCTGTCAGGGACTGGGGTCACTGCTAACAGAGGGGAATTTTAACTTAGAATGAACCTGTACCTCAGAGTAACCACCTTAAAGAAGTTAAAGCAAAGGTGGGTGCAGCTGCTGGTGCCATTTGTGCAGGCACTCGATGGCAGCAGCTCCCTGAAGGCCACGCTCAGATGCTGCAGCAGGAGCCCTTTAGGTCTGGGTATGCAGTGCACAGACACATTTAATCCTCATCACTACAACTCCCAGTCAGTGGTGATGGGGCAGCATTTACAGAACACAATGATATTCCATAAGCCCTTTCCTGAGATTACATCCCCACATGAGCATAA
Organism: Oreocharis arfaki; assembly: GCA_013398015.1. Lineage (NCBI taxonomy): Eukaryota > Metazoa > Chordata > Aves > Passeriformes > Paramythiidae > Oreocharis > Oreocharis arfaki. Next base: position 11,454 of record VZRR01010836.1, on the reverse strand, counting down.
ATGGACAAAATGGGCTGCAGGGAAACTGATTTCTCTACTGAGAGACAAGCACTTGTATTTCCTGGAGGTTACTGGTGTTGTAGTAGCATGCAGATGTCTTCTACCTTCCCCTGGTGTTGGTGCCTTTGGAGGAAGCTGACAAAGCCTGTGTCACTGGCAGAGCTGCCCTTTTCAGTCTGCAGCACAGCCCAGGGTACTGTGAGAGAGAGAAGCATTGAGTGCCCCATCCAGATCTCCCCACCAGAAGTCAGAAAGTGATGCAGGAAGGACAATCCTGAGCAAATGAAACCAGGCACTGAACAGAGGGGGCAGAACCTGTGCGGGTGCTTCCAGGGCCACGTTGCTTTTCAGTGCATTAACCCCCCACAGGAGTGACTGTCCCCCCCTGCCTCAGGTCCTGCAGGGTCACAGCCCCTTCCCCAGCTCCAAGAGCTGCTCCAATGCCCCATTTCCCTGCACTTCCCAAGCAGAGCAGTCCTGCTGCTTCACACCTGATGTCACATCACGCAGGCAGGAGCTGGAGGCGGTGGCTGCCAAGGCAGCAGAGCAGGAAACTGGTTGGATTTCAGCTTCAGCCCTTCCCAAAGTGCCAGTGGTGGTTCCCATCGCAGCTTTTCTGCACATGGAAGCAAAGCACAGCCACAGGACAACGCTGGCTATTGGCATAAGTACAGATATATCTATCAGTGGACATAAAAACATTCAGTTGGTGCCTTCTTTGTCCTTTTATAAAAATCATTTTAAAAATCCATAGTGACGACACACTGTTGCAAGCTCAGGATACCGGAGGAATCTCAGGAAAGAAGGGCAGTCTTTAGAGGAGGCTTTTTCCTCTGGGAATCCTGATAATAGTAGGCCTGATCTGGGGCATGTCCACCTCCCAGTGCTGGTGTGATGCCACACCTGTGTGGTTTTCCTGGAGCACGAGTCCAGCTGGCAGAGCCATTGCTGTGCCTAGAGCCCATCGAGCTGGTCCGGGCTCTGATTCCCGTTCAGCGTCGGGCTCGACAAGGACTTCCTGGAATTGGACCTGGGGAAACAAGCACAGGGGACAAAGAGGATGAGCAGCCTGGGTTTGTTGCAGGAAGCAAAGAGGTTCCCAGCCAGGCCTGTCTCACCTTACCCCAAAGGCCCCTCCACACAGTGAAAGCTCCAGATCTCAGTTTCACGAGGCCCTTGGAGCTGCCCCAGTTCCACCCTCGCTCATCAGGGACCAGCAGCATGAGGCCATTGCCAGTCCAACCATGACACAGCAGCTCCCTAGCTGTGCTCCCCAGCTCACTGCAGCAAGGAATTACAGAGGAAGCCAATAACTTGGCCAAAATCATTTGGAGGAATATATTTTCCTGGAACTGTGTTTCCGTATCTCCTCCTATTTCTATCACTCTTAACAAAAAGCCATGATTTTTAACACAAAGCCATGATTTTTAACACAAAGCCAGGCCCACTTACTTTACTTCCTCGTACTTTTTGCCTCTATAAAAGTTCCTCTTCTTGATCAGATACAGCAGCACCAGGTCACAAAAGAAAGCTCCCTGAAGAAGGAAAGAACTTGTCTTTTGTCTTTGAAATGGAAGAGGGAGTGTTCTGATCTCATTAGAAATGAACATTAATTAAAGAATAACTTCAAGAAGCAGTATTTTCCTTCATTCTCCATGGATTTTCCAGGGTATATTTATATATTATACACCCCCTGTGGGGGTGTTTAGACTACCAGGTACATTAACAAATGCTTTTAAGACAGGACACAGACACACACCTGGCTGAGCAGTCTGACAGTAAAGACTCTGCTGGAGAAGATATAAACACCCCATCCCATTTTCATCCCATTTGAGGTCTGGGTTCCCTGGGGTCACTTTAAGACAAAACATTCACTTACAGCTCCCATGAGTGCCAGCCCCGAGCTGATATTGATAACGGTGGGAATGATGCTAAATTTCCCTGCCTGGAAGAAGAAAGGTCATGAAGTCACCACTGAGAGAACAACCCACAAAACAAACTCAAGGGTGTGGTACTACACTGGGGAAGCTGCTGCTGCCCGTGGGTGTGTTTTGTTCCCAGGCACAACCACGGGGGATTTGCAGTGAACCATCTTGGAGGCTGAAGGTCTGTGTGTCTCAGGTCCAACTGTCCTTGGCTGCATTTCTGAGCTTGTATCATCCCTGCATTAGGCTTCATTTTTTTCTGCACTGCTTGCACATGGAAAACAAGTCTCTGGGGCACATTTACTTCTGTTGGGCTTTACATGAGCCTGGTTTTAAGGAGAGGAGGTGCAAGCTCAGCCACACTCCAGCTGATCTCCACTCTTACATAGAGTTAGCTCCACATGGATGGATGGGAAAAGCCCTTTCCTACAACAAGCCAGAAAGGCTGTCCTCACCCCAGAGCTGCCTTCCCACTGAGAAATGTCCCCACCTTCTCTCTCTCCAGGCTCTGGGACATTCTGCCCTGGGCCCTCACCTTGCCATTCACCATCACGTCGAAGCGGATTCCGTACGCTTTAATGAGCGTCCGGTAGTCGACCCCCTCAGCATCCTGGTAGTACTTGGCAAACCTGGAATGCAACAATGCTGGGTTTAAGTCCACCTGCCCCTCTGAATTCACAAATCTCTTCAAACATGTCTGTTCCCTTATCAAAACCATCTTTAGCCTGCCAGGAGCACTCCCTACCTCCCTCCCTCCTCTGCAGCGCTCTGTGCTTGGCTGGGCAGTGCCTGGCACAGGCTGGTGCCACTCCACTGCCAACCTCTAGCACCTGCAAGTCCAAGCAGCCCAGCCCAGCTGTGGTACTGCATTGTGCCCTCCTCTGTACCCACCTGAAGTTGTAGCCAGAAGAGATGGACGTTTCTGCAGACTTGTTATCCAGCCGGCTAAAAGAATAGTGAGGATTACATTCAGAAGGGGCTTTATCAAGATCACAGTTCCATTCAATCTGAATTCCTATCACACCACCCTTAAAAGAGAGAGACAGCGTGAGTTGTTTAGGCTTAGTTCAGTTCAAGTGTCTTCAAATTTGTCAGACCCTTGGGCAGGTTTTCCCCAGGGGCAAGAAACAGCTGCACTTATGGTCATGGACAAGGGGGCACACACTGCTGGCTGGGCTGAGTTCAGGAGTGTGATATTCATCCCATTAGTACTCTACAACCCCACTTTTCCCTGTGCTGCTCTCCTGAGGTTTCTCATCCCAGGACATTGATTTCATTCCACACTTCAGTGGGGAAGATGATCTTTCATGCAGGGATGGAGTTCCTGAGTTCTGGGTTTAAGCCAACGGTGTAGTAATGTTAAAATTGTTTTAAACAAAGAACCCCTGCTGGCAGAGCAGCAGCTTGGGCAGCCCTGAATAGAAGGTAACTGACCCAACCAGCTCTTTTAGAGGACCCCCATTCCCTGGGGACAGGATAAATGGGACCAACTTGACTTTAAGCACTGGCACCTCTGCAGTGCAGCCTGGACAGGAGGGCAGTGACTCCTCACAGCCTCCCAGTGGGCAGTACAGCCAGCTGGGAAGACACATGAGCCTGAGGGGCACTCCTACCTCCGAAGCCATTTCCTGGAAGTTGCCCCCAGCCCAGCGGACGATGTTCCCCAGCACGAAGATGGGGCAGTAGGGATGCTCCTGGCTGTAGCGACAGGTCTTCAGGTAGGACTCGTTGTCAGTTGCCAGCACATTCATCCTGCACGTAGGAAACAGGGAAATGCACCCTGTCTCCCTCTTTCCTTGCCTTCACCGGGGCTACAGAGACAAGAGGTTGTTCCAACACCCTCTGTGCACACCAGCCTTGTCACCCTGTGAGTGTTTCTGCTGCTGGCCTGGGCAAAGCAGTCTGTCCCCACAAAAATGACCTCCTGGCCAGAAAAGGACTTGGCCAGCTGAACCTGGGCTCACAAGGTGCAGGTTGCCAGGCTGCTCCAGGGCCACCTGGTTTTCTCAAGGGAAAAACGAGGGGGTGCTAGAAATGCCTGTCTGAGCCCAGGACAAGAGCCAGGACACGCACCTTTCTACACTGCTTTGGTTTAGCAGCAAAGCCAAGCAGATATTTTTAAACTTGCATTTTTTGCCACCCTTGTCCAGGCATTTCATTTTTCTGGAGGAGGGGGAATATTTGTTGAGCAGGAGCAGCTCAGGAACCTGTGCACTTACTTGGAGAACTTAAACTTGGGGAAGCGAATGGAGTTCTTGATGTAAACAGTGAAGTTTTCTGCGCTGCCCAGAAGTGGTTTCCTGGAAGAGAAGGATTTGTTCTCTCTCTTTGTACCCTTCCCACGTGTGAAATCTTGAGTTGCCATTTTAGAAGCAGCTTCATCCAAAAGGTTGGGTGGCACCAGGCCACTTCCCCCACAGCAAGGGGTTGGTGAGGAGCGTGCAGGTTCAGGGGACACCCCGAGAGCTGGGGAGGGAAGCAGGGGGAGCAGAGGGCCAGTGCTGCCAGGGGGGCCTTGCAGAGCCCCCTCCTGCACTGAACAGCCAACAATTGAGCAAGCACCCAAGCAGAGGGGGCACAGGAACTGCCCTGAGTGACACACAAGCCAAGCAACTCAAGCCTGGAAACAGGACACGTACTTGGGCTTGGATCTTTTCTCCACTGGGCACCAGGCCAGTATCTCACAAGTCCCTCTGGTGCTGCTCCTTTCTTTCAGACAACGGCCAGTTTTAACCCCTGCGAGCAGACATCACAGAAAAGGTCACACCGAGCAGTCACCTCCCCTCCTTGCCTACAGGGCACGTGAAAATAGAGGATTTTCCCTCTCCTCCTTGCTGTGAAAGGGCCTCTCAGCTGGAACAAACACCCTCTTGTTGCGTCTCTGAGCAGCCCGGGGTGTCCCAGCCCCGCCACCGCTGTAAGCAAGGCAGGGATGTTAACAAAAGAGAGGAAAGAAGAGAAAGGCCTTGGTGCTCTCTGCAGTCAGAGTTTGGGGGGTGTAACCAGGCTCTGAAGGACACCAAACACAGAGAGGGACACTTCCCTTACCATTGCCGGCCACCACTGCTTCCCCTTCCAGGCAGTCCGTGTCCTTGTCACACAGGGCATCGGGAATGTTGGCACTCTGCAAAGTGGGAAAGGACACAAGTGAGAGTGTGACAGGAGACCTGAGCTGCACGGGTGACAGAGTGCTGCTGACGTGGGGTGAATTCTCTGAACTAAAACCACGCAGCTGAAGTGGTCACTGGGGGTCATGCAAACACATCCCACCACCAGGAGTGCCAGGATTCAGCCACACTGTCCTGATTTTGGGTTCTGCTCAGTCTGGAGAGGGACAGACTGAAAAAAACCAGCATTAGTACTCACCAAAACCAGGCAGGAGGCCACTTTGCTTTGTGATAACCCTACCTTGGATCTAAGCCACAGAGTTCTCTGGCCCAAACCTGCCCCTGTCCTGGCTGCACGGCCACCAGAGGACAACAGTGCTCTGACCACTCCAGCTGTGCTCCTGGCTGTGACATGGAAAATCCATCTGCTCCATGGACACAGCACTTCCTGCACAGCCAGAGACCTCCTCCCTCATGCTCCAGCCCATTCCAAACATCCCAAACAGAGGATGGGGCTCTTAAAAAGTCCCCTCTACCCATAACTACCCTGAGTCACCTCGAAGTTGTTTTCCCATGGCCTTTTCTAACCCTGAGCCATCGCTGCCTGGTCTCCTCTCCAGCTGGGCAGAAATCCAGCACCACCTAAAGTCAGTAAAGCTCTACAAGATCAGTGCCCCTGGAAATAAAGACAGCTGAGCCTCCCAGGTTTACAGTAATTTCCCAACTGAGGTATTACACTACAGGAGAAAACCACTTGTTTTTCATCCTTCCTTTCTGTGTTGCTCCAGGAGTGTCCTCTGTCAGTTCTTACCCCCGGTTTTGCACGGGTCTGGGGGTCAAGGGGCTCAGTTCTTCCTACCTCAGGACACGTGTCTTGTCTCTGATTTGGGGTCACAATCAGATTTGTCATGACAAAGAAGACGCTTTCACCCTGCAATAAACAAAGAGTTAGAAAACCTGGTTTACTTATGAAGTACTAGTGACAGGGAGGGTGCAGCTCTCTGCAGAAGAGAACAACCCCCCTCTCTCCAGAAGCTTTTCAGGCTGAGATACAACATCACCCTTTGTGTGGATATTTGTCTGGATGAATTCCCTCACGCTGTGGGTGCACACACAACCATAAGAGCCAGCCCATGGTCCTGGGGGGAGGCAGAGCAGCCCCAGCATCTCAAATAAAAAACTCACAAGAGAAAACTCCTTCCAGCATTACTTCCTCGTATCCCAGCTCCTGCTAATTCACAGGGAAGGCCAGGATAGATCACTTCAGCACCCACACGAGAGAGGAGCAGGGGGTGATGCCAACCTGGGGAGGGATGACATAGTCTGCAACATCCCACAGCCTCTCCCCCAGCTCCGAGGTGTTGGTGAAGGCCACCCCTTTCAGCTTGGTGATGACAGAGCTCTGGAGGGACGTGTCTGTGTCCTGGTAGCCTTTCTTGACAACAAAAACCCACCTGTGTGAACACAGCAGCGTTAGGGGTGCTCAGGAAACGAGTCAGACAGAGAAATTCACACCAAGGTCAAATCAAAACGTGCCAAAGACACCAAACCCTCTGCAACTACTACTGCTAATAAAGGATAAACTCTTGGACACAAGCTGTGCTTGTCAACAGTGGAGAAATGTGTAATAACAGGTCATGAGGTAAAAAACCAAAGCCTCCCACCACTGTCTGTGCTACACTCAGCAGCCTCAGAAAAAGAAAGGAAGAGCAGGGCTGTGTTTTTCTCGAGATGAAAAGCAACACAGGCTTTTGCAGGTTGCAGGGGAGAGCACGGTTGGTTTCACAAGTACAGGACTCTCAGTTTAGCATGTAGCCTCTGAGCTACCAGTTAGCCACAGACCACGGCTGGGGAGATGCAACCTCAGCAGGTGAGCTGGGCATTCCTAACAGAAACCCGCAGGGAATATTCTCAGCTGGATACAGGGTGTTTTGGGAGCCAGTGTGATGGGAACAACCTGACTGCACCCTGGGAACAACCTGACTGCACCCTGGGAGAGCTGCTGCTTCGCTAAGCAGTCCAAGGAAAGGCTTTGCTTACTTCTCCCCACTGGAAGCAGCAGGAGTTCCACTTCCCTGGGTGAAAACCTCTGGCTCAAATGAAATGCTTCCAGCTACCCCACAATACTGCTAAAATCACCTGCCAGGGCAATAAATCACCCTTGGAGAAGCTGAGGGTGCTGGGGCAGGTTGGGAGAGGGAGAGAGGCTGAATCTGTGGCATAGCTCCCCTTTGCAGGGCTCTCCTGCCCATGGGGAGGGGAAGGGGCTGAGCAGCACTGGCAGCACACAGCCCTTCACCTGCCACGTGTGACAAACCTGCACATCAGCATTCCCCACCCCAGCAAGTTTCCTACTTCCCCCTTTTCCCCAAGAACGCTGATTTCCTCTCCCAGGAGGGCTCAGGAGCAGACCCTCGCATTTTCCGCAGTGAATCAATGAAGAAATGGCAGCTGCATCCAAGAAATCACCCAGAGGGGTTTGATGATCCCCACCCCAAGCCAGCCTCTGAACAGGAGCACGTTCCTGTAAGCCCCAGCCACAAAGGAGTCACTGCAGGACCATCAGTGACAGTGCCAAGGGTTTGCAGGAGGCAATAGATGCCAAGGGAGGAAAAGAGCCCTTCCCTGTCCACTCTGCATCCCTCTCAGTCCTCAGCAATGCTATCCACTGGGTTCCTCCTGCAGCCAGTCCATGCCAGACTGCTGAGGCTTCACTAGAGCAGGCTCTGGGGCTGCACAGCTTTCTATAAATACACCCAGCACATAAAAAGGGCTCTGCTATATTTAATCAGTGGAAACACGAGGTGTGAGAAAGGTGAAGGGACCCAGAAGCGCAGACAGTGAGGGAACGGGTTTGGCTGTCACAACCCGAAAAGCCTCAGAAACTCAGGAATCGACAGCACAGGCTGGATAATTCCAGCTTTGAGCCTGCAGGGACGATCCCTGTGCCCATTACACACCAGTGTGACCAGCCTGCTGCAGAACCGGGCCTTTCCCGAGCTATTCCCAAGCCAAGCTGCCCTGCTCTGAAATGAATGCAAGGCAGCCGACATTCCTGCTGCCTCAGCCCCCACAAGCCCGGCTGCTGCAGCCCACTCCAGCAAAGAAATCTCCCACTTTCTGCTCACTTCCCTCCCATCCAGACCCGAGCAGGTCAGGGTGCTGTGCAGAAAACCCAGGTGTGCCCCAAGGCTCGGCACTGTGGCCATTAGTGCTCGTTGTTCCCGAGGAGCCAGGTGTTAAGGTTTGGCACTGTTCCCACAAAATATAGAAATAAAGGCATAAATAATGCAGTACAAAGCCATATTAGCTGTGTCTATTTTTAACCCGACCTTAAACTGAAAGTTAGAGCTGAATCTAGCCACCCCCAGCAGGTGAAAAATCAGATATAATCTATTAGGCATCACAAAATGCAGCTGTATAAACCTGTCTAATTATCTGCATTAAAATCAAGAGGCACAGCAGGCTGTCACTGTGTGCAGAGTGCCCTAATTCATTTTTATCACAGCAAAACTCATCTTTATCACAGCAAAACGTGAAGCAGAGGGTGATTCTTACCCCACCAGGTAAGCCAGGATGGAGAGCTGCACCACCCGGTAGAGGACCCCGACCTTCTTGTTCTTTGCAATGACGTATTTCTCCGTTTTATAATCGAAAAGAGACAGAAATAAAGCCTTCCAAGCCACCTGCCCCATGCTCCCGGCTCGCTCGGTGGCTGGAGCAGGCACAGCTCGCACCACCCACATGTGCAGTGCTTAGAAACACGACACACCACCCCTGATCTCCTCCTCCCTCCCTCCCTCCCTCCAGCAGCTCTCCGGCAGCAGCTCAGTCAGAACCCAGCAGTTGCACTGTCACATCCTTCCTGAGCTGCTTTCACCCCCTGGAAAACCCCCTCCCAGTTTCGTCCCCAGGTTTCCTTCTCTCCCCCTCCAAAACGTTTAGAATGAAATCCGTCCTAGTGTAAAGCCGCGTTCACACAATCACAGAACGTGCTGAGCTGGAAGGCGCCC
>VZRR01010835.1:0-108687 GCA_013398015.1 Oreocharis arfaki | reverse complement strand
GCCAAGGAGGTGGGCATAAGCCTTGGGCTATATTGTTGGGTGAGAAATTCAGCCTGGTATTGCACTGAATTTTTCCAGGAAAAAAGGAAGATCAGACATTTTGCTCATTCACTTAGCTTCCTCGTCTTTCTTAGACTCAGGCAGGGCCCATGTTTGCCAGCTGAGGATGGGATGACCCTGTCTGGATGTGAAGTGCCCACTCTGGCAGTCACTAACTCACTCCCCCTCTTCAGGCATGGGGTAAGAACTGGGAAAAGCAAGAACAGCCACACATTTGTGGATGGAGGAAATTTTCAGAAGTAAAGGAACTAAAGGAAGAAAAAACCAAGACTCATCAATGAGATGGCTGTGACTCTACCACTTCCCACCACTGGCTACTTGGAAATAACTCTCCCACCCCATCCACCCCCACTGTACAGCTCAGCATGATGTTCTGTGGTATGCAGTGTCTCCTTGGCCACTGGTTTTGGGACAGCCATGCTGGCTGTGTCCCTGATGGACCTTGTGACCACGCAGTGCCCGCTCCCTGGCTGGCAGGACAAACAGAGGAGGCCCAGGTGCTGTGCTGGCACTCCTGAGCAATCACCAAAGCACTTGTGTGCCATCAGCACTGGCTGGGACCCACATGTAAAACAGTACCAGGAAACCTGCCGGGAACAAGAATTAGCTCCATCCCAAGCAGAGCCAGTGCACAGGCCCAGGACTGCTCCAGGAACCAGGCTGGCCAAAGGCAGTGGGAATGGTGGGGTAAGCAGCCAAAGATGCACAAGTACTGTATGGTTCTTGGGTGGAATGATTACGGCAGGGAGGGAAGGAGGAAGACAGTTAGGCAGGAAGTAAGGAAGGAAGGAGCAAGCTGAGCAGAGCAAGACAACTGGGAAAATTACCAGGCTGTGAGGAGCTGAGCCATGTTGAGGACACTGTTGAGGAGTGAGAAGAAGCAGACTGGGGCAGCGTGCTGGTTTTGGCTGTGGTGGGTGCAGAGGACTCTGTTACAGGAGACTCCTTTGGAGCACTGGTTGTAGGAGAAGAGGGCTTGGGCCTCAGGGTTGTAGGTGTAGGCCTGGGGCTGCTGCTTGGAGCTGCTGTGGAGGAGACTGTGGAAGCGGTGGCAGTGGATGGCAGCCGGGTGCTGAGGGGGCTGCTGGGGGCAGGTGGAGAGCTGGGATGTGGAGATGCAGTCTCCAGAGGCACTTCTGTGGAGACAGAGGTCCTGGAGGTGCTGCTGATGGAGGTGGTGGCTGTGGTTCTGTGTGTGGTCACAGGTGGCTCAATGTGTGGCAGAGTTGACTGTTCATGGGTGAAAGCTGCCAGGAAAAAAGCAGAGGTCAGTTGTATTTTGCTGGTTTATGGGAAGTTGCCTGATACTGACTTCTGTTTTGGAGGCTTTGTGCTCAGTTATGGGCCAGGATGGGAGGCCCAGGTCCCACTAAATTGGGTTGGTTTTGGGTTTTTTTTTTTTCGTTAAAAAAAGAGTCCATTATCCTAAATTCTTGTGTGTGGTCAGAGGTGGCTCAATGTGTGGCAGAGTTGACTGTTCATGGGTGAAAGCTGCCAGGAAAAAAGCAGAGGTCAGTTTTATTTTGCTGGTTTATGGGAAGTTGCCTGATACTGACTTCTGTTTTGGAGGCTTTGTGCTCAGTTATGGGCCAGGATGGGAGGCCCAGGTCCCACTAAATTGGGTTGGTTTTGGGTTTTTTTTTTTCGTTAAAAAAAGTGTCCATTATCCTAAATACATTCCATTCTGTCCAGTTTCTCTTTCGTAAGTGCTTGCTAGACCATTTGCTAAGACCATTTTGGAGACTGACCTCTAGCAATTTATCTCATCTCCTTCTTTCTGGAACAGCTGAGTGGGGAAGAGGTATCACTTGTTTATTGGTAGTTTAAAATTGGCTTGCTGCAGACTCTTTTTGGAGGGATCCATGCGAGAGCCATGGCTACTGAAGGGATATGGATGCATTGGCCAGGGATGACTCTTATCTCTTTCATAACCAGAGCACTCACCTGTTACTACTTTAGTAGTTGGTGTCTTTGCTCTGGTTGGCTCCCTTGCTACAAAGAAAGGGATGAGAGAAAAGAATTGTTGAGTCTTGGGAAGGATTCTTGGCAAAGCGTGTTGTGTATCTCCCCAAAGAAGGATCAACTCTGGCATGTGGGTGTAATTGAAAGAACTCTCGTGGGGAGTTGAGTGGACACTTTCTTGCCCACCCTCCACTGGTCACTCCTGCACTCAGGGTCAACACTGGTCAGTGAGGTCATATTTGTTGAACTGCACTTTTTGTAGGTGTGCCAGGGCCCGCGCATCCTTTGGCTGGAGATGATGCCTTGGGTTATGCCTCTCACTCAAAACTCTCCTGAGCTATAAACTGGAGATGTGTTTCCAGTTTCCCTGCCTCTTCTTCCCCCCTGCCCCACTGTGCATTCTCAGGGCAGCACTGTAAGAAGAGGGAGGTGTGTTAGCTTGTGTCTGCTCGGTAGCTGTAGGGCAGGAACTCAAGGATGTCTGTACCCTGACAGAGGCCTGTGCCCCAAAGCCAAAGCCCTGAAGTTGCAGGGAGGAGGATGCAGACATGGTCATGTGTGGGTCAGTCCCAGGACCTGCCTGTGTCCCATGGCAATGGCAGGGGAAATCGAGAATGAGTAACAAAACTGAGGCCTTTGTGGGAAGTGCTGCTTAGGAGAGAAGGGTGGGAACTGGAAGAAGCAGGCAGAGCAGCACGAAGGGCAGGAGGGGGCCTTACCAGGATATGATGTTTCCAGCTGGGTTGACGAGAGGGAAGAAGCAGATGAGGCTGAGGTAACAGGCAAAGAGCTGGAGCTTGGAAATGTTCTTGTCAGTGGAACTCCTGGGCTGGTGGCCGGGCTGGTCTCTCTTGGGACAGAGGTGCTGCTGGTCAATGTGGCACGGGTGGCCTGTGTTTGTGAGACAAGGTGCTGCATAGGCTGTGTCAACGTTGTTCTTATGTGGGTGACAACTACAGAGAGAAAAGCACAAGTTGGTTGGGGGTGGCAGGGCAAGAGGGGCAGGAAAAGGAGGTAGGCAATTCCCAGGCAGAAGCCCCAGGGAATCACCCTAGTGGTTAGAAAGGCAGAAGACCCCACTGAGTTTCACTGGGCAAGAGGAAGAAGTGGACCAGTGGCTCCCCCTCAAAAAATATGCAGCAAAGGGGTCTGAAGAGGTACCCTCTGACAATTTAACACTCCCCGCCTTTTTCTGAAGCTCCTGAGGAAAGAACAGCCTTGTTGGATGCATGTTTCCTCTCTCAGGTATTCCAGACTGGGCAAGACCATCATCTGGAAAAGCTGGGATGAAGTGAAGCAGAGTCTTAGGCCAAAGGCATCTCTCTACTCTCTTTTACTTACCTTCTGGGTAGCGCAGAGTGGTTGCTTCAGTTCCCTCACTCTCTGTGAAGTAAGAATGAATATTAGTAATGGTTGGGAGCTGGTAAGGTTCCTAGAGGAAGCTGTAATTGCCTGCACAAGAAGACCCAGATGTATGCACCCCAACAGTACTTCGTGGGAGAGACCTGGATTTGGGAAAGAGTGTACAGCTGCCCTCCCACTACAACAGACTTCCCACCACACGCTGTCCCAGCCTATGCTCTCAGTTGCTAACACAGTAATTCGTGTTGTCCTACAGCCTCAGAGGAGACCATCCTTGTTTGTATATTGAGGGTCAGACATTCAAAAAGGTTAATATTTTTTGGGGGGAGTATTTGCTACAATAGCTAGGGGGAATATACTGTGGTCTGTGAGTTTTCAAGAACTTGCTTTGTAGCATAGAGAGATTTTGTCTAAATTTGGAAGAAGTGTTGGAAGAGAAATGTTAGCTTTAACACCGTATTTGGATGTCAGATGCTTGCTCTGTTGGCAAGACAAATTTCCATTTTAATCACACTTCTTATCTATGTCCTTTCCTTCTATTTGCAATGTTAAGACCACTAGTAAGAATGTTTGGGTTTTTTATAAGGAGTGTATTGGTATATGTCTTGTAAGTGATGGCTTCACCTGACAGGTATAAAAAAGTGCTATTTACCTGCTGTTGGTAGTTTAGGCTGGCTAGAAGTTGTGCTCTGAGTTGTGGTTTGAGTAGGTATTGAGGAGGTTGCTGTTTCCTTTTTGGTGGTGGTCTTGAAGGTTGGTGAGGTGACCCCTACTTGTTCCGTCTCTGTTGAAGCAGCGGTTGATGAGGCAGAAGGTGTTGAGGGACCAGACTTTGGTGTAGTGGCCATGCTTCCCTTCATTGAGGTAGTTATGGAAGGGGTAGTGATGGTTGTAGTCATGTTTGGTGTGGTAAAAATTGATGTTGTATGTTCTTTTGGAGTAAAGGTAAAAAATGTAATGTAACCAATTCACAGAAAAATTAAAACCAGATAAATTATAAAAATCTACTCATATTTTAGAGATCATTTTTCACCTTTATTTTTTGAATATTTTCAGTATGACTGTTGTATTCATGTTCTCATAAGCTTACCAAATATTTCTGTACTTATATTTGTTTTCTATGGCCTCATGTCTGTCTTGGTTCTCATTTTCTGTATTTTCTTGTATTAGATTTGTTTAATATATTTTTTTCTAAGAAGTTAGCTTTGTTGTAACTTTGGCTGAAGTCTATATGGGCTTTGTCCATTGGCTTTTATTATGTTCCAAATCAGCCACAGTTGCAGCTTTCTGTAATATGTATTGAAAAGTTAAATAACATCATACTATAGACTTTCCTTGTCCCAGTGCACAAATCATGTCATAATGTCAGCTTTCGTGTGTTTTGACTCCTTTGGGACCTATTTTTAACTCTGCTTTCCCTGACAGCCAGGGTCCAAGATGGTTTATTAGTTGAAGTGCATGTTGGTGTGAGGCTAAATGAGGCTCCACAAGCCATAGAATCAGAAAGTAATTTATGTTGGCAGAGTCACCCTTGAGAGAGCAGGACTTCAGAAGCCTAGACAAAGCTCATCAATCAGCTACACTGTTACCTGTGTGACTCTGCCTTGGGGCTTGCTTACATTATTCAGAGTCAATAGATTGGATGCTCCCTGAACTCCATAAATGAACCAGTGGAGAAGAGTCTGAAGCTGAGCTAATAAACCCAAGTGGAGCTGTGGTGGCTCACTGCTTATAGAACTTCTAATTGGGTTTCTCAGATGAATCACACAAGTGACTTTTGGTTGTGTTTTTAACCTAATGCCTATATCCTTTATCTCTTCATGCACTTTCGATCTACACTTCTGAACATGTCTAGTCTGCAAACTCCTTTCTGGAAGCCTGCTTTGCCTGCTTCATGATTTGGAGTCTAATGCGTGGATTTTGTATGAATTTGAAATGCATTCCTAGGAGTGGTATCTCAACTATGTACAGAAGTATAGCACAAGTTTACCATCATTTATTTTAGACAATAACACTAAAAACCTACCAGTTGTTGACTTTATTGTGACAAGAGGTTGTGAGGGTGAAGTTCTTGGAACCGTAATTTTTGCAGTTATTGTTGGATTTGTAGTCTCAGTTGACACAGTTATCGCAGAAGAAGTACCAGGTACTGTTGGTAGGGTGCTTGTGGTAGAGCTACTTGTTACTTTAGGCTGCACTGTTGTTACTAAGAGAAAAAATCAAAACCAAAGGATAAGAAATAGTCCTCGATAATCTGTTGATAGCATACCTATAAAAACTGAAATTATTTTAAAGTAAAAACACTGCTTTTATAGCTATTAGCAGTTGCTACTATTAAAACCCATTACCTTTTAGATTAAACCTTTAAGAGCAATTATCCATTGCTTCCTTTGCTGTTATGTGCAGTGAATACATTAAACAGGTATTCTGGGAGATGTTTTATACTTTTTTCCTCACTTTAAAGTGAATTTGGCACAAATATTTGGGCATATAAGCAAAGATGGAACACTATTCCATTCTGGAATACTATTTCCAGTAGTATCCATAATTTTATTATTCACACAACCCACAGTGCAAAGTTTTCCAATACCATCTGTCTTCAGGGAAATTAATGGAATTTCTAACTAATTTGAGATCAGCATACATAGATTCCTTTCTTGTATCAGGCTGTGGGGATTTGGTATAGTCAGTCATACATTTCCATCACGACTTTCTTCAACTGTTGAAGTGTTATATGGCCAGTCCCTAAGACTGGGATCAAATTTTTGTGGGATCTTTTTCATCATAGAATCATAGAATGGTTCTATGATGAAATCATAGAAATGAAGTTGGCACAGACCATTAAAGATAATCTCATCCACTCCCTCTGCAATGAGGAGGGATATCTTCAACTAGACCAGGTTGCTCAAATGCCTGTCCAGCCTGACTTGAATGCTTCCAGGGATGGGGCATCAACAGGCTCTCTGGGCAACATCTTCCAGTGTTTTACCACCCTCATCATAAACAATTTCTTCCTTATATCTAGTCTGAATCTACTCTCTTCTGGTTTAAGAGGGCCTTGTCCCATCACAACAGGCCCTACTAAAAGTCTGTCCCCATCTTTCTTATAAGCCCCATTCAAGTACTGAAAGCCCACAATGAGGTCTCCATGGAGCCTTCTCCTCCCTAGGCTGAACAACCCCAGATCTCAGCCTTTCCTCACAGGAGAGGTGTTCCAGCCCTCTGGTCATTTCTGTGACCCTCCTCTGTCTTTCTTGAACTGAGGATTGCAGAGCTGGACACAGCATTCCAGGTGGGCTCTCATCAGACTAGAGGGGCACGGTGCTCTCTCTTGACCTGCTGGTGAAGCAGCTTTTGATGCAGCCCACGGTATTATGGTACCAGGGTATTTTTTCATCATTTCATCTTATGTATGGGGAACTGCTAATGCTACTCTATTACACTAAAGTTACTGACCTTATAAACACTTATCAGGACATAATATCAGTGTGTAAGTACCAGTTTGGTCAACTGTGTAAACTAACCTGTTGAAGGTGAAGATGGTTCAAGTGCGGTGGTAACATTTACTTGTCCTGTTACATAAAGACAAAACAGGTTAAATTTGTGAATAAAAGCACAGTAAGATAACCCAAAAAAAGAAAATCTCAGATTGGAATTGTGTTAATTACTGAAGTAGTCCTGAAAATGTTTCATGTTATATATTTCAGTGGTAAAATTCACATCAAATGACTTAACTACAAAGAAATCCATACATCTCATTATAATAATGAACACTAGTAAGTTTTTGTTATCATTCTTTTGGCTTTTATGCTTAAGGACACCTCAGTTTTAAGGGATAGCAGAACATGGTTTTGGATGTAAAGGAGATCACTAGCTGAGATCCTGGTTACACAAGTTAGAATTTTGTAATACGAGAAAAATTTTTCTTAAGGGTTTTTTTACATCTGTATGAAAATCCAAACTGTCCAGCTAGAGTCTATGCAAAACATTATTTAATATCTCTAAAAAGATATTTACTGAGTCCAGTAGCTACATCTGCTCTTCTTCTACACATTCTCTTTTTCCATGCAATGCATTGAATACCTCAGAGACTTGCAGCTCTGCTGGGGCTGTGCCTCACACAGATTAGAACACCAATACACTTCCAGGAAGATCCACCTTTTGAGAAGTACTCAGTTGCACAACGAACATAACTTCTCATGTTGCTAACTAAAACCAGTCAGGTTCATCCAGCTTCTGTATTACAGCATTGCCTACCCTAATCCGACTTTTAATTTTTTTTTTCATTTCTTTATTTTACAAGCAGTATAGCAATGGGATTATTTTGAAAGGAAGGTATGTTTAGATGAACACTTATTTATGGAGAGGTACTAGAAAAGTATCTTCTGTGAGTCCATGAAAATGTTGTAGTATGGTTTTCAAGTTAGTGTGGAGAAAGAAATGCTGCTTACCACATGGCATGCACCTTTCCTCCTCATGGTCAAAGTATTCATCACGAGAGCAGTTGTAACAGCCTGAAGAAAAGAGAAGTTTGTTTTATATTTCTCAGAGAAAGGCATTTAATTTATACTATTTATAATCGAATTTATTATATTTGTTATTAAAAATAGTATCAATTACAACATCATCTATTCAGGTGTTTCCAACATTATCCTCAGAAGGAGGTTATGTCTATGTAAGAATTTGTGTGGTTTCTCCAGGTGTATCCATTTGTTTAATAAAAATATTAACTGCTCTCTCCACATGTTTTCTTTCCTAAGTACAGTGTATTATTTTGATTTGGTGCAAGTCAGTATTTCTCTTCCAGATAGGCTGATGCTGACATAAAGCTAAATGTAGTACAGTTACTGAGTTGGTTATGTATTTAAAACACTACTGGTAAAGGAAAGATCAGCAAAACATCTTCAAAGATAACATAAATTAGATTACCATTATTCAACTGTGGTACGACTGATTTTAAAAAAACCAAACAAACAACATTGAAAATAATTATAATGTTCCCGTTTCCTGGTTTACGGTAGTAGAGGTTATTACCTTCAATATTGACATATTTGTAGTTTTGATTTGGACAGTTGCAAGGCCTGTAGTGCCAGGTGCATTTGTCATCGTTGTAGCCACGGGAAAAAGCATCATCAATTCCTGTTCCTTTATGAGAATTGTAATACTCACAATAGACAGCTAAAAAAAGGAAAAGCAAGAGACAAGCCAGATTTTTTTTTTTTTCAAATTAATGGCATGCTATTTTCAAAGTACTAGAAGGAGGACATAATTAACAGTTGGAATAAAAAAAGAACTTCACTGAAGTGATTAGCTTCTAATGTAAGTTTATATTTTAACTCAGGGAAGTCAGTTTCTTTTTTGCAAATACAGTATGCAGGCATTTCTATGACTTTTAATGCA
The DNA here is from genome assembly GCA_013398015.1 of Oreocharis arfaki. Lineage (NCBI taxonomy): Eukaryota > Metazoa > Chordata > Aves > Passeriformes > Paramythiidae > Oreocharis > Oreocharis arfaki. The sequence goes on along the minus strand of VZRR01010835.1, from coordinate 99,903 downwards.
TAATATATTGAAATGTGGAAATAAAACCATCAAAGATGACAACTCTAACATTGATTTATAGCATGTTCATCCTCTTTTTTTCCTCTATATGCGCTGTTCTGGAACACCTTGATGTCTTTTTCCTGTTTTACAATGTTCCAGCCAACACAGCTGTCTTCATTCCCTTGACATCCACACAGAAGGTGATTTCATCATAGCTCAAATGAAACATTTTTACAATGTCATACTTTCTCTGCTGGCAAACTCACAGTGCACTATACAGTGATAGCAGAAGAAACAGTCTGCTTTCTGTGACCACCTTATTTTCTCTCTCATTACTCCATGGTAAAAAAAGTTAAACGATTTTGGTTAATTAGCAGAAAACTACAGATCTCAAAACCCAGCTGACTGAGATAAACTTTTTGCCCACAGAGGAAATGCAAACTTTGAGGCAGGTATTAGTAAGTTTCCTACGTTGCCAAATAAATATATTGACAATAATCATCTCCTAAACCTGTTTAAGGAGAGCTTAAAGAAACTTACGACAGAACTCGGGGGTCCTCCAGTCAATGCAGATGCCTTTTTCCAAGCAGGCCATGGCATAGACTGCGATGGCATCACACATGCACTGACAGTCCCCTCCAATGTCACACCCACAGGAGTCTCGCACACAGGCCTCATAGTAGGGCATCCGATTCACCTGCATGGCAAAAGGAAGGGATTCATTTCCCAAGATTATTTAGTGCCTATTATACTCTATGTATATGCATAACCACTGCACCATTATCTGTATTTCTCCCTGGTTCTCACCACCTAAAAATGCATTGATCAATATCAGGCATCACCAACAGACTGACTAATTTCTGATTTTTAATACTTCATTCTTTTTTCACTCTTGTAGTTTTAACTAATCAGTTAATGCCATGCTTAGCTTTTGTGTTTACAAAAGGGCTGGTGAAGTGGAAATGAAAAAAAAAAAGGAAAATTAACATAAATGTGATCCATAGAAAATTTAAAATGTATTTTATTGAAACATTTTGACAAACAGAAAACCACCTGTTGGAGTGTGAGCATTTGGAAAAATACAGATAATGCCTAGAAATAAAAAGAAGAGAAAATAAATTCTTACCTTATTATGACAGGCAGAAAAAACGTGGCTGTTGATGACGGAACATGTCTTTTCTGCCCATGCTTTACGATAAGGGTTCTTGCTACAGGGGTCCACTACAAAGTACACATCCCCACAGAGAGGATTCTCTTTCCAAGAGTTGACAAATTCCAACTCGTTTGATGCCACGTACTTGCTTCGAGTTTCAAAGTCATCCTTCATGTTGCCATTATAGTTCCCACACAAACCACAGATTCTTTCCTAAATTCAATGAAAGCACCAGTATCAGTTCAGCAAGTTACAATTCTCACCTTCCCTTTTGATTACTGACAGTTTCCTGTGCTTTAGGAGTGAATGTCATCTACAAATACTCTCTTGTACATTCTTAGTGCCTTGTGCATAGGTTTCTCCTCTAAACTGTAAACTGTCATCATTTTGAAATCAAATTCAAATATGCAGTTGCATAAATTGCAAATACTTAGCTCAAGAATTTCCTGAATGTAGTACAGAAATCCCTTAAAAGTCAGCCTCTTGTGAAGATCTCTGCTGTTTTGGAAATAATTATAAAAATGAATTGCTAGCAGCATTTCTAGAAAACCTTTGCCATCAGAGAGATTCAAAGCAACTGTGATCAAATGTGCAGTTCAATCTGAACTGAAGGACACCTTACTGAGGAAGTTATTCTGCAATACCTGTGTTTCTCTGGAGATCTTGATGAAGAAGTTCATGTGCTTATTCCAAATAAGGGTCATGTTGTACTTTCCTGGGATAATGATATCAAACATCAGGTGAAGGGCATTCTTTTTCACTTTGTATCGTACACCAGGATTTTCCCCAGAAACAGCGAAAGTTTCATCTCTCAGAATGATTGTCAGATTCTAGAAGAAAATTTATCTGAGCGTTATAACTTATCAAGTTTCAGTATTTTCCATGCTGAAGTTCAGATGCTGTGATACTGCAGCAGGAAATCAGTATCTTTTGATTGAGCAATTCACTGCAGAGTAAGCTTCAAAATTTCCTGGCTTCGACATACGCAAGAGTCTTGGAGAATGAAACACAACATGAGAATTTAAAAAAACCCAACAAGCAACTACAGCATTTCCTACTAAAACCAAGGCTCTAGTTTTAGCACATAATTTCACTTAGAAGACCATCTCTTCTAAGATACAGCCAAATCTTCCAAAAATGAAAAAAAACTTGGTCTTAAAATCTATTCAGCTGGATAACGGCCGAAAGAAGAGCTTACCCCAAGGTAAATGCTGATGGATCTGGAGCACGTAACTCCTGATTTCCCACAAATTACATTCTCAGTAACAATTTTGAAAGAGGAAACGGGTCTGTTAACACTGCAACCATCCTAAAAAAAAACCAAAACAAATCACAAGAAGCACAAAAGCCCAACAGACTCTGTGCCTGAAGTCTTCCAAGTTAAAACATAAAACTATAAGAAAATACAGGATGCTTAAAATGTCTTGACTAATTCTGTTTGTTTTGGGAGGTGATGACTTCTGCTTTGCTGGTCAAACTGACATAACTTCATTAAAAGTCATATTTGTCTGGTACAGAAAACAATGACTATTTAAACATATTATTAAAAAATCTAAAATTGGTTATAATTGCATGAAAAAAACTGGTTTTTTAGAAGTAAAATATTTTTATTCTAAGTATTGAAATAAACATAATATATAGGAACTCATGGAGTGGTTATAAAGATTCAAAGTGCTGTATTGTTTGTTGATGCATCCTAGCTTATTTTCATTAGTCACTTAAATCCAGCTATTTCTTGATGCTGAAATAACCAGGAGGAAGCAGGTTACCATAGCTAATATGTATTCACAGTTGCCATCAAACACAAAACGCTGTCCATCAAAGGTGGTGATGTGGCCTTCTCCATACAGATTGCAGGTGGAGGAACACCTTGTTTTCTGAACACATTTCCATTTGCCTTTTGTGCAAGTGCTGGGAGTGAGAAGAGAAACCACACTCAGATTTCCAAGAAATGCCATATTAACCTGCTTCTTTTTATATACATCCACTTCTATTGAAATGTTCTATTCATGTTCAATTAATTGACTTTTATGTACACTGAGACCAAGTTACAGTTAATATAAGAACCGTAATTAAAATTTATGGACTGCCTAGAGAATGAATTCATAATAAAGAAGAAACCTTAAATAATTTTTGTGGTTTTTTTCATGAAAGAAATAGTGTATATATATATAAAACCCATTTATTCTTGCTCTTAATGAGATCAGAAATCACTGCTCTCTGTAGTTTGGGGGGTGGTGGTATTTTTTTAATAAGAGATTAGTAACTGGAAAGGGAATAAAGTACTTCAAGAATGCTGCTAAAGAGATGGGAATCTTTTTGGGAGTGGTTGTTTTTATCTACAGAAAAGAAAAAAGACTGTGCCCTCATCTTTATTTGAGTAGAGTTGTTAATAATACTTGACTTTATATAATTTACAGTCACAGGCCCTACTGGATGCCTTTATTCCTGAATATACTTAAGACAGTATTTATCCCTGAAGCTGGTACAATGACTGTTATCTATACATATATTGCCAAATGTTAAGCTTCTCTCTCTGTTAATGCCTGTACTCTGTCATGGTGTTTCTTCTTTACAGCTGTTGCCATTTCCTACTCTCCTGTCAGTTAAACACTTCTTTTTGTGCGGTTTTACACTTCAGTGAAACAGAGGATCTGCAAAGAAAAACTCTGATTCTTACCAGATCTCACATTCAGTCTGGATTTGTTCACCTCTTCCATAAGCAAGGCCACCATATTCACACGGACACTCCTCAGCTGGCACACACCCACCATCGAGGTTCTCATAGAGGCCATCAGCACAGACACAGCCTGATTCACACTTCGTGGGTATCTGGGCAAGGTCAACAGATTGCAAAACAAAAAGAAAAGAATGTGAGATGCATTTTATCCTGGATGTGAATGGTGTCAGGAGTGAACCTGTGCTAGGTTCTGTTTTGGCTTGATTTTAGTTTCGTGATGTTCCTTGTGCTAATACGCTGTCAATTGAACTAGTTTCACTGAAGTTGTAACATATACTTGTGGTGTGAGATGCTAAACATACCTGAAGACTCTGAAAAATTTATCTTCCATCACTACCAGTTTCTCCAAAAGAATACAACAGAATATTCTCTGTATCAAGGAAGCCTATTACAATTCTGCCAATTAGTCTGTTTCCTTAATACAAGAAAACCCTATCAGGAAAGCCCAGATGTTCAGTTTGTGGAATGAAGCCTGATACTTAACTGTATCATGTTAGATAAAATAACTCCTTTAATTTCACTAGAAGGAATGTAGTCTAGTTCTAAGTAACAACTAGAACATTCTACCTCTCTCAAAAGGATAAATATCCCAGAGCTGTGAAACTCACACATTCAATTCCAGTAGCCAGCATCTGACAGGTAGGGGCACATGCAGCTCCATACTTGTTTTCTAAACTGTCAGAACATGATATGTATTTCTTAGGAGCTTTGCAGCTTTCTAGGAAAAAGGAAGAAAAATGAACACTGGAGAGAAATTAACATAAACAAGAACAGTGAAGTAGTAATTTTACAACACAGAGGACAAAAAAATGTTTCTAAGTAAACAATATCAGACCCATACCTGCAGGATTTTGAGGTTTGCCTGTGCAACTTAGCCTTCCATTAACACAGTAGCTAGGGAGAAAAAAAAAAATCAATGAAAATCTCTTCTAAGAAAGAAATTCTGATGTTTTGCAAATTTTTTTTATTAGAAGTGCTTCACTCATGTTACTGCTTCCTTCCCATCCTTTGAAGTGAACTATGAGTCAACTTCTCTCTTTACTTTCTGTATTATAGAGTAACATCAGTTTGGAAAGTGAATAGTAGGCTATTATCACTATTATCACTAGTAGGCAATTGTCACGGTGAGGATGGCCTATCAAGTCATTCCAGAAGTTTGTATAGAGCTAAGTGCTTCTGACAAATTCTCCTAGTAGGAATAATCAGATCTTAACTATTATTTTCTATTTTTCTCTGTAACATTTCCAAGCTTAAGGTAAGTCAAATGCTTTCTGTTCAGTTAAGAATATTTGTAGTCTAGAAAAGAGCAAAAAAGATGTCTTAAAAATAAACTTATGCTGTTAAAAATAAAGGAGACTGTACTGGTTCAGGCTGGAATGGAGCTAATTTTCTTCGTAGCAGCTCAGTGGTGCTATGTTTTGGATTTGTGACCAAAACAGTGTTGATAACACAATGTTGTTTTAGCTGGTGCTGAACAGTGTCCCAGCATTCTTGCTCCTTATGCTGTCCTGGCAGGGAGGAGGCTGAGAGTGTGAAAGCTGGGATGGGACACAGCCAGGACAGCTGACCCCACTAGCCAAAGAGAAATTCCATACTATACCACATCAAGCTCAGCAGTAATAGCTCAGGTAAAGAAGGAAGAAGGAGGGATGTTCAGAGTCACAGCACTTGTCTTCCCAACAAACCATTACGCATGGCAAATTCATGCTTTCCTGGAAATGTCTCAATGGCTGCCTGCTGATGGGAAGTCCCGAATCAATTCCTTACTTAGCTTTGATTGTGCATGCTGCTTTGCTTATTAAATAAGCTTTTTGCTTATTATTAATAAAGAAATGTAGTAAACTGTCTATATCTCTATGCATAAAGTTTCTTGCTGTTGTCCTAATTCGCTTCCACTCCTGCTGGAGGTAAGTGGCTGTGTAGTGCTTACCTGCTTACTGCAGTTAACCCTCAACAGACACAGGAAGACCCCTCACCTCCATTTTCAATTTGTTCACCTTTAAACTTGACACACTTACCAGGTGATCCCACCAGTTATTGTTGACTGGTCAGGCAGGATGTACTTTCTGTCTTCTAAGTAGCAAGGACAGTGAGATTTACGAACACACTCGTTCTTGTGGTTCAGGTACATTCCTTTAGGACACTGGCAGCCTTCAATAGGAATATCAGTTGGATGGCATTCCACGGCTCGGTTGGAGAGTGACAAGCATGTCCTGTCACATGCCTGAGTGTTGTAGCTAAATGTTTGATTGCCAGTGCAAGTAATGGCTATAAAACAAGACAAGAACATATGTTAAACTTTATTTACTGATCCTCTTCCTTGTGAAAGATAATGTCCTTGTGCTCATAATGTGCTGCTTCTTTCGTGTCAACAGCTTCAATGCTTAATGCTTCTTGTTGCTTCTCTTCCTGTGGATGTGGAGCTCTAGCAAAACATATTGCAGACCAAGACTTAACACTAAACTACACAGCTGTTTGGAGATTTCATGCAAGTAAAATATCTTACTGCTTCTTTGTGCATCTTGGAATTTAATAATGCAAAGGGAAGCCTAGCAGAGATATCAATGTATTTTTGAGTAACTGTGAAACCTGTGCCTATGTCTGAGTTGCAAAATAACGAAATAAAATCTGCGGTCGGTTTTCCCTAGTTCCTTCTTGTTTTACAGGATAGCTTTATTTTTCTGTCTGTTCTGTACCTTAATTATCAAGTCCTGGAAGCATCCACATGCTCACCTTAAAGCACATGAATAATCTTTTTCACGTAGTCTTGAAATTACAATTGTGTTCTGACAGACACCAGAAGGGTACCCAAAAGTTGACTATTACCCAGTCTCTGCTTTTCTCTTCTTTCTGATCACTACTTCCTCATGCTTCATCTAATGGCAGACCAGTTAGAGCTGGTTCAGTTACTTACTGCAATTGTCCATACTGCTTCTCCAGTTCTCAAGGACTAAACCCATGGAACTGCATGTTCGTGCATATGATCCCAGAGCAGAACAAATATAAGGAAAGGTCTCTTCATAATTACAGGCTTGGTAGACACATCTCTGAAACCCAACATATGGAGAGTACTTTATTACTGGGGAGCAGACATTTGGAAGTGCTAAACCCTGGAGGTATTTGAAAGATGTGTGGATGTGACATTTAGGGATGTGGTTTAGTGGTGGACTGGATATTGTTGTATTTATGGTTGGACTCAATGATCTCAAAGATCTTTTCCAACCAATACGATTCTATGCTGAACTGCAGAACTAAGTCACACAAGATACATGTTATTGCATAACTAAAACTGATGGAAAATATCTGAGTAACTGCATTGCTGATGTAAATAAAATATAGTTAGTACCTAAAAAATGCCTTAGTTTATTCGCTGCTTCTCATTTTTAATTTTCAAAATGTTTTGTGTAGATTGGCAAATACACTGAACTCAATTACGCATATGCTAAAATCAATACTTCGCACAGTTAAAGTTGTTGTCATGGACAACTGCAGCATGAGTAAAAATATTTTCTGATTCACAGGGATGGGACTGGTGCCTGTGACCAAACAGACTTTCAGTGTGGTGGAGACATGATTTTCAAAACCACACCTAAGCTTCTCAGCATTGCTGACTCAATGCGTGGGACACTGTATGAGTCCAATCTGGTTTGTATTTGGATTCCCTTTGTACAACATCCATCATAACTTCTTACCTTGTAGAAGGGAATAGGGTTCACCACAGCATGGCATTTCTCGAACACTGTACCCTTCTTGGTAAGAATGGAGCAATGAGTCTCAGCAGATATTTCTAATGAAAGTAAATAATAAACATTAAAAAGGGAAGTTAGGGGAAAAATTGATAAAGAAATTTTTAAAAGATTTGATATTTTAGGTGAACTTTTGGCAATGATGCATTGAACAATAGGATAACTTCTTAGCTTGTTAGCTTTCAGACTCTATTCTTGTACCAGCAGCTCAGTAGAGCTTTTTTTTTTTCTTTTTCACTGTTTTTTTTTTAAGACCAATAGCAATAGCGACTTGGGAAGGCAAAGCCTGTATTTCAGTCACAGTACTGCTGAGCAAGCCTAAGACAATTGTGGACATTGCAGTTTCACTAGACAGATCACCAAACCCCTCTCATTCATCATCTCAATCCCAGATCTCTAGAACGAGATCTGATGAGCTTTCACTTGATATGTATTCTAGTAAACAGAAATGTCTTGTTGGTGACAATTTGTGATGTTCAATCATCTCAGTCTCTGCTTCTGTCCAGCTTTCTTATTTCCCTGGTATGGGCTCATGAAAGTGTGGGACAAAGCCAGCTGGAGAGTTCATTTACCACAGCATCATCTACTTACTGTTTAGTTGGCTCAAAGCACAAGGGTCAGTCTCTCTCTCTAAGGCAGGATGGCAATTTCCTGCCCTCCAGGAATCTACAAACAGGGAGGCTGTCCCTTCAGTGATATCCATGCTAGTCATGAAGTCATCTGTAGTGTCTCCATTGTAATTGCCACACAAACCTGATAACATCAGAAATGCAAGGGATGGCTGAAAATTAAAGAATGTGTGCACAATGGCCTATGTTTCATTCTATAACAGTGAGAAAATTGATTCAAAAGCTCTACATGGAGTGTCAATAAATACTCAGGTCAAGTAGCCAGAGAATTTTGATTATGTACACATTCAGTCACCGAGCCTCTGCCTCCTCAAGTTAAGAGTGTCAGCTTCTATTCAATGACAAATTCATAAAGTTGTTGTCTTGTTTTTAGAAAAAAGTGGTTTTAAACAATTTAAAAGAGAAAGACCACAAAACACTTTCGCAGTTGCATGTTTTCTTACGTATATTAAATGCATAATGACAAAGAATATGCATTTAAGCTGCTGTAAAAGCTAAAGCCTCTCTGTAATTCCCCATAACCAAAATGCAAAATATGCCTGTGTGGATAATGTTGCTGTGCAATAAACATGAACATTTCCATGTGGTGATTACCAGCTGAGAAGCTTTTAGATTCTTAGGCTCATGGTGTTTACAGTGGTCGTGCACTACATTTAAAGAACTGTGTGCTCCAAGATGCAGAGACCACACAGACTTACTTGTTGCTCCTTCATTGTGCAGTAAAGCACATACTGAAAAAGGCACACATAAAACTCAAACAGAACAGCATTGTATTATGCATGAAAAATGTGACCCATCTCATTTCTTTGATTTGTTTCAAAGTTATCAGCGAAAACTCAATTCTCAGCATATCAGTTTTCCATGCGTGATCTGTTGGGTTTTTTTGAGAAAAAAAATTTGTTTCCTAAAAGATGAATACTAAGTTTTCAAAATTATACTCCCTACATTTTCTCCTCTGCATGGGGACTAGATTACTTACCTAGCGTTCTGCCTTTGAACTGTGATCCAACTTTCACATAGGCCTGGAACACAGGTGATGTTTGAACTGCAAGCTCCAGCCCAAAGTTTGTGTGCATTTGAACGTACATGGAGGACTGTCTGAAAACAGTGATGTCTCCTGAAGGAACAAGCACGTTTAAAAATAGAGATGTTGGTGATACTGCAAGGTAACGATTTTAACACATATATAAGTGTTCTAGCAGTCTGTCTACAACTCTTCTCCCACACACAACTCTCCACAGAGGAACAGATGCAGCAGGAAAGACTTCAACCTTCCTCTGAAACCCCTGTATTAGCAATTGAGAGATTGCAAAAGATGCTGGGTTGTGTAAAACAGATATTTAATTTAATTTGCATTTAACTTATTTTCCCTTTTTTTACCTGATCTGTAAGGCAGCCGCTTAAGTTCATCATCATCAGTAAGGAGATCATTCTGAGAAATCACAATTTTGTCCTGGGAGAAGAGGACATGGAACAGAAGTAATTATCTTTGCAGATGATATTTATGTTAAGTTAAGCAACTATATCATCAATGATCTATGTAAAAGAAAAATAATTAATTCAAGCTTTTTCTCACATTATAACATGCTGCTTTTAGTTTTCACTTTGAAAATATCTTCCTGAGTTGAAGTAGCAACTGAGACCTTTACTGTGTATACATGAGCAGAAACATATCTTCAGTATTTATCCCCCATAATGTTTAAGTTCAGACTACTTTGAGCACTTATTTTGCCAATCTAGTGACTGAAATGCTGGATAGAAGCTGTGGAGGGAATACCTACCTTTGTAGATTGGTAAATGATAGCACTAAGTGATGTCTCAGAATGAGAATAACCAGTCTTTTCATATACAGCCATTAGGGTTCCATTGTGTGGCAGGCTGGGACTCTGGAGGGAAACAGGAAAGAGAAGTAAAAAGAGAAGTCTATGTCACTATAACAATGATTTGTAGAATAAATGTGTATCTTATGAACTCCTCAGCTTGTGTTCCAATAGGAAACCAAAGACAGACTAAAATATATCCATTTGTTGTCTTCTGTTTCTAGACTGTGGGAAATTACCTTCATAAGAATGTAAGTGCAAACCCCATGGAATCTATATGGCCTCGAATCAAATGTGGTAACAAAGGAGCCTCCTTCCAGTGAGCACCTTCCAGGGCAGGGCAAGTCTTTGCAGTTCCACTGACCCATCACACATTTACTGCAGAAAACAAGAAATTCTCTGTAAGGTTACTCTTTTCTTCACGCTCTAAAAACTCAGCTACTTCCTAGTAATGGAATATGTCTCTCTTTTTACTTTCCTCCTTATTTTTTTCTAAGCTTTGATTTTCTTTGTCTACATATATCAGTTGAAGTAGCTCATCTTAATTCAAAGCTGTAGAACTCTTGTATGGATTGTCAGTAAACTTTCCCGAATCATGAAAGGTGCTGCCCTTTGAAAGGTTAGGCAAAATTTTCCAGTTTTTTGGTGAAGGTACTCTTCATTCTCTCATGGAAGTACCTGTTGCTACTCACCAGGTCCTACAAGCTGCTTTCATTGTCTCACCAGGAGCATATGTTTTCCCATTCAGTGTACATGGACACTGGCTAATGTGAACACATGTCCGATTCTTCGAGATATCATCAAGAACAGTTCCTGCCAAAGAAGATAAACAAAATATTTTTCCCCATCCTCACTTAGCACTACAGTTATTATGGCTTGAATGCTTTCTGAAATCAGCTTGAGAATTTTATTCTTGCACAGCCAGTGCCCATACATGGAGATTTAACACGCAGGAAATTTTCTCCTAATGAAATAAAACTGAGTCTTCCCAAGCGACAAAAGGCTACTTTGTTATATGAAAGTGCAGTCAATTGTCCTATTTTGACATGCAAATGATAGTAATAATCACAATTTCTGTAGCAAGTTCACCTTGAACTAGTTTAAAGGGAATTTACAAAATGCCCATAATATTGCAGAAATCCTCTGAGATTCAGCTACCTCTCCCTGGTGCCTGATCAATGTATATTTTAGTGAAGAACTTTAAGCAGATGGCATATCATTATCCCATCACAAATCATGGTCTTGTAAGGAAAAAGGTTTTCATAGCTCTGTTCTAGCAAAGAGTGACCAACCATCTTTGGAGAACTGTGATTACTCAAGACTCCAGTTACATTATGTTACCCGAGAAAGCAGCACAATGCCCTGAAATGCACAGCTAGTTCCTTATTAAGCAGTCTATTCCACTTGACTGGATATGTGCAAAAAACATTCGTGTGATCCATTAAGAATATGATGAAATGATACCTTCTGGACAAAAGCAGCCATAGGTACAGTGACTGGAACAGCTGTACTCTGGGTTGGAACAGGTTTTAATACACGGAGAACCACATTCCTCATAGATTTGGTTCGCAGAACATTTTCCCACAGCTGCAACAAATGGTGGGAGTGTTAAGATTTTTAAAGTGTAAACATAGAAGAATGTTTCATCTACTACCTAGCAAGGAAAAGACCTTCTGATTACTGACACTAACATTCTTTTATCCTGCCTCAATACTCATTTCATCATCTGAGTATTCACAGTCACCATCATATTCACTCTAGCTTTTTTTCATTTTTCATGCCCTACGTATTGGAAACATGTTTCAGAAGCTTGAAGAATGGCAAACAGGCCATATTGCAGCCTAATGAAGTACCACAAATCAGATTTTCTGTTGTACTTCACAGTTTTACTTCCAACCAGTCACTGTAAATAAGAAGGCTGAGTATCTGAAAAAGGACTACTGAAAATCATCTGTGAATAAAAGGAGCTACGGCAATTGTTAGCAAAAAGGTTCAAGGACTTCAGAGGCTATTCAAAGTGCTCTCTCTCCACTGGCTAATTTGCTAAGTACAGTAATAAGATATCTACGCTAGGAGCAATCAGCCTCTTGCTCAAAGTTTGAAAAATTAAACAGTTTTCACTTGGTGGATGTTTCTAGGTTCTATTGTCACTGATCTAGACATAGGATCTATGTTTTGAGCTTCCTTCTCCTTTGAGGTTTCCCTGCTCTCTTTCTTACACCTTTATCAAAGACCACTGTTCTCTGTAGAAAACTGTTTGATTAAAAACAGTAGGGACTTTTTTTAATCAATTGTTTTATATCCCAGTTATTTATCATTATCCCTCTATTTAAGACATAGCAAAGTTAAGCACAGTCCCTCATGAATAAACCATTTGAACTTACAGCAGAAGTTTTCAGCTCTCCAGTTGAACACCATTTGGTGGGACATAGCACATTGCCTGGAATACTCTGACAGTGTAGAGCAAGTGCAATTGTTTTGTCCTGGCTCACTGCAGTCCTGCATATCAAGCTGGCAACGAATGACAAACCCATCCTTTGGCACACTGCAGGTTGGTGACACCAAATTAAGTAGCTGAGAGCAGATAATGGCCTAAATAAAAAGAGAAAGAAAATTGTTCCTGGTGGCGTAACCTTCATAGGAAAACCACAATGGAATTACACTGCTAGTTATGATTTTCTTGTTGCTTTGTTTGCTTTCCCCCCACAGTGTAATAATGTGTATTTGACTTAAAATGTGTGAGAAATTCACAGATAGAAGGGAATATAAATCCATTGTACAATAGAAGGAACTTGATATATTGAAATAATTCCACTTCTCATTACGTTGAAATTAGGTAACTTTCTGTGCCATCAACCCCCCTAAAAATGGCTGAGAACATTACACACAGGAAATGTGTTGTCTCATGGCAATTCAGTTCCAGGACAAACATTCCAGATGTGAAGATCACAAAATTCATTCCTCTCTGAGCACACACTTGGTGCATTTCTGTTGCCTGCATGTTTGTGTTGTCTATCATGCAGCCTAATGCAGTATAAGGCCTCAAAGGTTCTCAGAAACACCGATTTTCTTTTCATTTAGAACTGTAAGGGATAGCAGTTGATAGTGGCTGTCCCTGCTATCAGTACTATTATCTGGCAATACGTTTTAGGCATTGTGAATATCTTCAAATCTGTACAGCTTAGTGTCAGGTCTCTAGCTGTTAGATAAAAGGTTCTTAAAGCTTCACTGGTTTCCATGAATTCCCTGTGATGACCTGCATGGAATTCCAGAAAGCTGTGAGCTAAATGCTGGTTGATTTTTATGAGTGATTTAAATCTAGCCTTAAAAACACCCGTGGGCTTTTATTAAAACGTATTTTAATGCAAAGAACTCCTTTTCTTTCTTGTATCATGCTATACAGATGTTGACTTTACCTGTTTTTATGGAAGTCAGTTTATGAAACCACTCTGTTGTAGATTTCTATCTATTTTGCCCCCTCCCCACTAACAACCATGCTGCAGAAAAGCCAAGAAGATCTTTCTTACATATTTTTTGTGAGGAATGTTGGAAATCGGTATCTCCTCAGACAGGCAGATCTCTGATGGATCATCCATTTTTTGTAATGCAGCAAATTTATATGTATCCAGCAATTTACCTGGAAATTGAAGGGTTATAATTTGTCAGGAAAAGACTGCACTGGTTTGTTTACTTGTTGCTGTGATGTAGCAAAACTCAGATTTTACTCTTTGACTGTTAAATGTCTTACTAGTTAATCTTCCCAATGACAACTGCCACTTGTGAAAGTTAGGAGGGTGTGATCCTTACCACCTGTTTATAAAAGATAAGAGTCCTTATCACTTGTGTGAGGAACCCACTATATTATGCTCACAGCAGATAACAGAGTGTAGCATAATCGTATGAGAGTTGGTGCCTCATGAGACTACTTTACTCAATTCTGAAACACAGCAATGCTATCACTGTATTCAGTTTTCACCTTGACTCAATTTAACTCATTCTCCTTCTGTCTGAAATGTCCTTGTCTCTTACCTTCACGCACAAATTCATTCAATTCATAACCGTCATAGTTCCCACACATTCCGCAGGTTTTCCCCATGTATTTTTTTTCAGCCAAAACCTAAAATTAAATAGAACAAAACATTTAAAAGGATCACCCTAAGTAGAATTACCTATACAGTATTACCTTTCTCAAACAAATTCAGTTCAAGCACCCAAATAAAAGTGATTCTTCTCTTTAATTTCGTGACTTTTTTGAAGGAAGAGTTTTATAAGCAGTGCCATGTTTTCCCAACAGGCAAACAGTGATTTTTTAAAACTAGCATTCAAAGAAAAATAAGATTTGAAGACACTTAGAGGGAATTGAGGGGAGATAATATTCTTAGGAGCCATAAAAAAAAAAAAAAGAAAATAATGCTGAATCCTTGCTAATATCTTTGTTGACAGACCATGAATTTCAGGTTTCTTCTCTTAAGAAACTTAAGCTTATAGGAAGAAAATCTGTTTCAGAAGAAGGTTATTCAGTTCTTCGTTGCTCTGGAGACTAAAATGGTAGTATTACTGGCTACAAACAATGAATTATTATGAAAATCTTAGATCAGAGGAAATAAAACTATATTCTTCGTATAGTCAGATTAATCCTTCACAGTAGTGTTTTTTCTTATATATGTGATAGCAATGCTGATAAATCTCCCAGACAATTTATTATATATGACTCTCCTTGTTTTAGCCAACTTATCAATTTAGAATTCAGTGTCTTTTGTGGCAATATCATCACAGGTCACACTGAGAAAATGTATTGGAGATTTTGGAGGGAAAATCTGAAAGGATTCAGAAAAAGGAAGGAAACAAAGAAACTGGTAGAAGCACTTAATATGTGAAACCAAAAGAGGTCCTAGGGAAGCACAGCAGTAAAGACTAAACTGTGGCACACATTATTAAATTCTACACAACTTTAAACAACACCTCTTCAGCAAAACATTGCAGCTGCTGGAATACCCTGAGGAAAGATTAAAATGTGTGAAAGTGTCCACAAATCTCAGCACTGGTGGCTTTAGTGCAGCAAGTGAAAGTAACACACAAAGTTGTTCATTTCAAGAGGAATGGATAAAACAGGAAACAAATAAATATCAAAATAGTAAATACATGCAAAAGCACCCATTATGTTCAAAGAGTTCTTGTCATTCCAGTAAATCAGACAGAATTTTCTTCTCTGCTCTATGAGAACATTTTACTAACCATGAGGTAGTCATCATTGTTCCACATGACAACCAGTTCCATCTCCATCAGCTTGGCCACCAGGCGGATGTTGCGTCCATATGGTGCTATTTGGATTCCATTGCTGGTGTAAGGCAACTGAATGACACTGTAATAAGGTGAGAAGAGAAACCAACCTCATAGCAAGCTTATCCAGGTATTAGTGATTTATTTTGGCTACGATACATGCACAGTCTGAGTACTTGCAGCAACATAAAACAGCAATTTTTCCTTTTTAGCTGTGACATTTCAAAACACATGAAAGTTTCCGTTGATTGCAAATCCATGTCAGCAGTTCCATAGAAGAATCATAAGAAAACGGGTTGCATAGTGATTCTACTACTGACAATGTTTGCACAGGACTCAGCATCTTCACTTGGTTTGGTTTTCTTAGAGCACAGTTATATGTTTCAAGAACTTGTAACAATAAAGTTTGTATGGTAGAACTAATGTTGATCATCCTGAAGAGATTCTATGGCCTATTAATATGAGAATTATTGTTACGACAGAAAACAGACAAGATCAGAGAAACCCATAAAGGGAATGTCATAGAGTGTGAGTGCTTGATGAGAAGCAATGGGAGCAGAGTCCAGTCAGGCGTGTTAACTTTATTAATTCGTTAATTCATTTTCGTCACAAAGCAGTCTTTAGTGCATCTGCTACGTAACTCCCTGCCTTCTCTAAACACTTCATTCCCCATTCATGGCAGAATCTTACCCAACACTCCTGACAGAAATGCTGCCTTTCTCAACAATGACAACAGAAGGTCCAAGCTCAATAATGATCCTTGCAATTTTTTTGTCCAGCCCACGACGGAACTGAATGTTGAAGTCTGGGCTGGTCTCATCACATACAGTTGCAAAGATGTAGTTGCAAGTCCCAGTGAAGTCATACTGGTATTTATCAAAGGTTGAAAAATGCCCTCCACCCCATGTAGAACAGGAATCCTTGCTCAAAACTACAAAAGAGAAAGAAAAATGGATTTAGGTCTCTTAAAAGCATATTTGCTCATTCTCATTAGCATTTCAAATAAAAATACTAGGATAAATTATTAAGTTTCTTCTCAGATTAATTCTGTAAACAACATTCTAGCCCTCTATTTTTTTTTCTTTTGTAATCTCAAAATTTTATCTCAAGTCAGGAAGTGAAACAGTATTAGGAGTGAGAGCAATATTATTTACTGTAAGCAGAGGAGAATTCCCTAGCTTCCTAGCTTGGGAAAAACCCTTCCAACTGCTCCATGGGTAACATAAAGATTTACCTTCTTATTTCAGTCTGCTAGATCTGTTTGAAAGGGTGACAGCTTGCTGCTGGACAGAGCTTTAACATCTCTGGCCCAGCATTTACCAAGCTCTCTATGGCATTACTCTATCATGATTAACTGCACATTCAAATCACAAGATATCCAAAGACAGTCTTCAAAGCCCAACCTGTAACCCCCCCACACTTTAGGCTCTGTGTTTGTGCGACAAAGTTCCAACCAGCTTTATAAATATATGGAATATTTTAATCAGTTTTCATTTTTAAGAAGTAATCTGAAATGTTCATCTAAATATACAGATTTTCAGATGTGGAAATGAATCATAAAAAAGAGATACAACTCCAGCACTTGCTGCTGGATAGTTCTGCACCTACTTATAACATTTGAACAGTCCCTCTGAAACTGATAATTCTACTGAAGTAACAAAAAGCATGTCCTCAGTTCTGTATTTCTGCTTGTTTTCATTTTTTAATTATTTTTGCTTATGGTGTCATGTGAAACTCAGGTATCTTAGAATACATCTTAGAGTCACAAAGAGTCGGCTAAGTTTACCAAAGTGTACATGCAATTTCTATTCATTGTTTTAAAGCCAAAACTTTTTTTTTTACTCTGAAGGAGTGATCAAATGACTACAGAATGCTACTGGTTTTATCCAGGTCATGTAAAAAATACTGCTTCTCAATGAGCTGTTACCTGTTGGCAAAAAGTATTCCTCTTCCAAACTTCTGTTCTGTCCTGAAGGTCTGACTGGAAAACAAGAATTGGCTAGCTGTTATCATTGATCCTTCATGCCCAAGTCCAATTAGTTTAATATATTGTGCTTGACTGACAGTGACCCCCAAACCCCAGAGTGTGCCAAGGAAAGATTACCTGGGGCTGCACAGTGGTCAGAGTGCAAGAGGCGCCCCTTTCAATAAATATAGGAGCACGGTCACTGTATTTGTTTTTTATTTAAATCTTATCAAAGAAAAATAACAAATGGAAATGTCAATAACTCAAGGAAGTTTAAATCTAGATTATGTGTTTGTCTTTAGAGTTCAGCTTTTATTAAATAATATCTAGGGATTTTCTTTTAATTTGTCTTTATCCATGCTCTACTGTTTCTCTCAGTATAAGAACAGACAGAAGACAGAGATGAGTTCCTGAATATTTGGGAATTTTTTGTCTGATCACGTCTTCTACTATTTTTACTTTTAGAATGAACTTCATGTAGCTTTTCCATGCTTATACTGAATGAGAATTCACCTAATTCAAGCCACTCTCAGTTTCTTCTGCCTAAAGAAATGCTTCTTATTATAATACATTTGAATTTTATATAATTCTTTTTGTTCTACACCTCCACATTTTCCCCAAACCAGATAAAGAATTTCATTCAACCACTGATACGCAGCAAGATTTGGAGTACATTGAATTGCTTTTTAACAGTATGCAGAAGTAAAGCATGATATTTTAGCGTATAACATTAAAATTATGAATTACTAGGAAGATTGTCTGTGAATAGAATAGGATAGAAAAAAATTCAGAATATTAGGACTGATATCCATACTTATTTAGAAAGGATCTTGTGAAAATCCTGTGTTTTCAGAAGGGCTATAGCCTTCTGTACCCCATAGCAGAGGAACGTCATGTTCTGTAAAATGTATCATGTTAGCATGATTACATTTATGCATTCTTGCCAAGGAAAACAAAATGTTTATTGAATGAACTTCAAATTTAGAAGTCATTGCCTCACATTTCTTCAGAAAAGGACACATAAAAATTGTGTTGGTTCTGCCCAAGGATTGATGTAGCTCTGTATTTTATTTCCAGCAGAGACCATTACCAGACTGCCCAAGGGAAGACCACCATCAGGTCAGGCATATATACTTCCATAGATATTCTCTCAGTCTCCAATTATATTCAGTTCAGGGAATATTGTGAGGCTATTGGGATTTTTCTGCTTACCCCTCCCTTGTGCTCTGGCTTCCAAGTCCTCATCCCCCATTCTTTTGAACAGAACCAAAATTTCTTTGTAGCAGAAAATGTCACAGTAGCTACAGTCAAAATTTGCCACTACATTTTAATAATGAGTTAACATTTAAATGATACCTGCCTTTCTAACAGTACTTCTGACAGCTAATATTATTAGTACTTTAAAGCCATAATATGCTAATTTTTTTTTTTGCTTTGGCATTGCACATTGTTTTACATAAGACAGTAGTACCTTACTATCTGTATTTCTCTGACTCAGAAGGACTAGCACAAATTCACAGTAAGTGTGGCTGGAGTTAATTTTGTGTACACATTTGATGGATGCACAGAAGCCATTCTTTGGAGTTAAGGGAAAGCTGATGGTAAACTACCAGAAGTGTAGTTTACCATTCAGCTGGCACAGCTGAATGTTGAAGCAAAGATATGTCCTTACTCTGATTCCCCTCTGGCTGCTGGCTATAAAGGTGAGGAAGAAGTATTACATACTCTGACTGTTCATTTGCATGTAAGTTTGTTTTAATCTGAAATCTTTAAAACCATTTTCACAGACTTAATCTATATGGAGAATGAGCTTTTTTTAGTTTCCTGGATTTTGCAATATCAAAAGAATCCATATCCTAAATTTTTTGGTAATATTAGGCAGTAATGCGTAGGAATGAAAATCAAACATACCACACAAATTACCCCAAACGCATGTTTCTAAATGTGGAAGGCTACTAAACTGCTCACAGTTTTTATCTTTAGGCATCAAAACCTCAGCATGGCACAATAAAGCACTTTCCATTTAGTTTAAAACTTACCACAGTGAGACAATGCATTCTACAATCCTTTCAAATGCAAAGTCTTCATTCTGAATTTCTAAAATTTAATGCTTCAAAACATACGCTCCTTGAGGCAAAGATTTATTTTTATTATGTGGTTTGTACAGTTCCTTCTGGAATATGGACTTGATGCTGAATAGAGTTGTCACTCACACTTGAATGCAAACATTAAATACCAGGTCAGACACTTACTTCTTTGCAGAGATTCTTTCTGTTTATGGAGAAAAATGTGGGACCAATAATTTCCTTCAAAAGCTGTGAAAGGAAAAAGACAACACAATGAAGTTAACCTTCGAGCAAAAGGAAGTTGAATATTTGTATATTTATTTATTTATTTTTAAGCATGCTACAAGTCAAAGCAGGGTCAGCACATATGAGTTGTGTCCTGCCACACAAATCTGAATGGAAATTACCATGGAAAATCACATAATCCATATTACAAAATTAAGTAATAGAAAATTCTTCTTCGGTCAAATGTTACCGAAATTTTCCAGAAATCCTATGCAATATGAAAACTCCTGTACTTCACACTAAAAACCTATGTTCCTTTAAAAAAAGTGGGATTAATCTTTCCTCATGTTTTTGAATTCTTGTTTCACATTCTGGGTAAAAATAGTGGAGGGAATAGCCAAAAGTGTGAAAACACGGGAACAGTATTGTCCTGTGTGTTCTTCACAAGAACCATGGGATCTGGAGCTGAAGAGCAGGAAATCCCCAGGTGTAGTTGTTGCTTTTGCTGCTCACATTAAGGCAGAATGATGAAAGCTGTGACCTGCTCCCTTCCGTGCACCTCTTCACAAAGCCTGGCTGGGTTAGGAGAGAAGCCAAGGAATGTTTAGCAATTACTGAGGGCAGTGTGATCCCTCTTCCATCTCAAACTCGGACCTACTTCATGAGCACAACTGCTCCATGTTCTCACACACACCCAAAGGCTCTTCCACTCAGCAGTTTGCTCCAGCGCTGCTGGAGTGAGTTCTCAGAGTCAACCGCTGGGTGGTAACAACCAAAGCAAGATGTGGGAATAAAGACCTGGGGTGCCTCAGAAATGTGCTGCTCATTTTTAAATTTTCTCATGTCTGGTACTTCTTAGGTAGCAGGAGCAAGTATCCTGTAGAACCCATGTAATTCTCTACTACACATTTAGGAATCTTTTGTAACATAGAAAACATTGTGGCAGAAGGTTTCTTTCATCAAATAAACCAGGCCAAATCTACATACATATCTATATATACACTACAGCTCTGCAGGGTGCTCTTGCTTCCTTAGACACTGCAGTGCGTGGAAGCCTCCAGGGAGCTCACCAGCTGTAGCAGACTGTCAGCCAATTCCACGCTGTGCTGCTGAAGGTAAGGTAATATTTGCCATGTGGTACCCCAGGGACTGCAAGAAAACAGGTGAGGCTCTGCCTTTTATGTAAGGCTAGGTTAAAGCACAAGAGGGAATTCTGGAACCAAGTGTTTCAGCACATGCTTTTGCTTTGGATCTCAGATCCGGACATCTCCAACATTCCCATTAGTCTATGACTCAATTTTTCTCTGAAATAATACTTGCTGAAAAAATATGTTATCTGGATAAACTAATCTAAGTTTTTAAGAGCTAAAATATTACACTGGTAGAATTGCATACAATGAATATTCAGGCATAAGGGAAATAAATCGAGGATATAAGTTCAGTGACAAAAGTGCTCCCACCCCAAATGTTCTAATAGCTTAAAATGGCATTTATCTCAGCCACTCCCAAACTGTCTGACACACTCATCACAAATCATTGTAGATTCTACTCATGCTGCCTTGTTGTCTAGAATTGGTCAGCACTGGCCAATAATTGTTTGAAATTTTGCCAATGTTTTAGAAAACCTCCACGGTTGGCCTGCAACTCACCAGGCATTTCCAAAATCCAGCATGCTCCTTCCAAGTTCCTAGTGAACCATGCATCACAGTAAGTACACCACAAAAGGGAACGGTCAGTTTGTGGCTTTCAAGCTAACACTCTTCAAGCCGAGAGTTGCTGCTGCCTTTTTTGAACCCCTGGATTTTGATATCTGCATTTATTCAATAATCCTGGATTTTGACACCTGCATTTATTCAAAAATCATGGATTTTGATACCTACATTTATGCAATAATCTATTATTGCCGATTTCACAGTTTTCCAATTGTTACAGTTTAATCCTAAACTCCAAACACTACCTTAATGGGATTTGGGAGCGTGTAACAGCTGCCTTCCAAGGGTATTTGANCCCTGGATTTTGACACCTGCATTTATTCAAAAATCATGGATTTTGATACCTGCATTTATGCAATAATCTATTATTGCCGATTTCACAGTTTTCCAATTGTTACAGTTTAATCCTAAACTCCAAACACTACAGTAATGGGATTTGGGAGTGTGTAACAGCTGCCTTCCAAGGGTATTTGATTTGCAGGAATTGAATGTATGCCTAAAACATTACTTTAAGTCAGATCTATCTAGAGAGCTTGATGTAAAGCAAAACATCCAATAATTAATGGACAAATATTTTAGATTAGAACAGACAGGTTGGTTTACAAAGCTTGCTTGTCAGCTTTTCAAACTGAAACATCTAAGCATGGCAAATGAAACTTAACACATACTTCAGGTTTGGTATTTAGATTAAATTTGAACATAATAATCATCCTGGATTACATGGAGGTGTACAAGAGTTATATTGAAAATAACTAAGGATATGAAATCCACTTTAACTTTCTGCCTAAGGAATAGCTAATAAAACAAATACAGAGCCATTTTGCTGACTATCTGCCAATTAGTCTGTATCCTGACAGATCAAACTATTATACTAACTACAGCACAGTAATTATTCGCAGCATTTACATTCTTTTTTTCACACGAAACTCTGAAGAGATTAGTTAAATCTTCCTGGCAACCATTCACAGGCACACAAAATGGCAGACTGTACAGATGTATCAAGTGCTGTGGCCTCACGCAGAAGTCGTATTTTGCAATCATTTAAGCATTTTTCATTTAAAAGTCTGTCCTAGTGTTAAATGAGATTTCTAAAGCACTGAAATCTTCCTTACCGACATTTTACTATTACTGCAAGTATTCTGTTTTCCTATGAGAAATGACATGAAATACTTACTTTGAATTATCTCAATAGAACTTTAACCAGAGTTTCACTTCTCTTGGATAAAGGAAGGTTTTACTTTCAATTCCCACTCTACTCCACCTGGCCAACTTCTTTGAGAATTGTATCTGTTGAAGTGCAGTTTCAGTGTGGTCAGCCTATCTAGCTCATGGCAGCAATACAACCCAGTCAGGGAACATGACTTACTACAAAGAAATAAATAATTTTGTTCCTATACTATGGTTACTATGAAACATCCCTATGGGAAAATAAAATTTTATGTTGTAATGACTTCAATCAAAGTATTTCACATCAGATAAACAAACGAAAACAAAACATTGAAATGCAATCTTTGTACTTCCAACCTACAGAAATCATTTCTCTGTTTTGTAAAGGGTTCAATTTTTCTCTTCTAATTTGAGATAAACAGAAACGTTGAAATGTCAGATGTTCTGGAAAGGACAAGAACTTTGAAATAAATGACAGAAGTCTAAAATTAAATTCAACACTGAGGATATTGGTAGAGCTGTAGCTGTAATATGAGTTATCAGTTGCACATGTTCTTGATGATTTCTCTTCAGTATGAAATTATTAACTCCCTTTGTTTCTTGCAAACACAGAGAAGTGAACAGCATAAATCAAGGTGACTTCCTAGTTACATACTTCATAAGAAAAACTATGACTGTACATAAACTTCTCAAAAGGTTCCATGCAGTTTTGATTATTGAAATAGCTAAAGGGGTGAAGCCTCAATTTAATCAATGAATCAGCACGTCCTATTGAAAAAAGGCCAGAACTAACAGTTTTAATCAGGCTTTAAGCTTTTGCACATTTTTTTTTACTTAAGCTAATGCATTTTTACTGATTTTCTTGAGTTACCACTTTCCATCAGACTTCACATCGAATAATCAAATATATGTCCTTACAATCAATATGTATATTTCCACCTAGAGACAGACTCAAGGTACAGAATTTGGATGCAGATCCATGAAGAAGAGAATTAAAGTCCTGGCTTTGTTCTGATTCATTCTAAGGAGATAACACTTAGATCTACAGTTCAAAACAACGAACGCCCTGCATGTTGTCCAATCTAAGAACATACAGATCAACATCCAAAAACTGTCTGATTTCAAATCTTTCCTTGAGATTTCATTCTGTCAATCTCCAACCTTGCACGGCATTCCAAGGCCCTGAAATGTTGACACATCCCAAAGGAGAAAACTGCTCTGTAAGAATTTTCTAGGGTTTTTATCTTCAACTTAGTCCTTTGTAGAAAAAGGTCCTATTTGTAACTGCCAAGTTTATATATAAAGCTTGTGGCTGTGTACATGTCTACAGAAATTTTCTATTTGATTGCAAGAATTAGTATTGACATCAATACATCTATTACCCAAAATAGGAAGTCATGTAGATCAAGATCTTGCAGGCAGCAAAACTTGGGGTTAAGACTCATGTTCAGGTACTTGATACTAGTTACAATAGTGCTAACACAGTGAATGGAGTTACAACTCATTTACAACAATACAGCTGAGGTTAGAAATTGGCTCTGAGAGTCTTCTAAAGGGTTGAGTTGCTTATATTTTAATTATTTTCGTGCTACAGTTTAAGTCAGTGATTTAAGAGTAATAAATGACTCCATGCAATTTGAACTATATGGTTCATTAAATGTAGCAAACACAATACAGAAGAAATAAATTTAACTTTGTTTCATCTAAAGCAAGAGAACTATGCTTTTTAGCAGCTTGAAACCTGTTACTGAAATTCTAACTGCAATAATTTGTAATTAAAGAGAATATACAGAAGACATCAAAAAAAACCATCTTAAGTCATGCCAAACCACTGCAAAAAAGGCTCATTCTCAAAAAATCCACTGAAAACACCACAGGAGGAGTAATGAATAAGAAGGCAGAGTAGCTACAGAGTCAATGAACTTACCTATCAAGTCTTTTCTAGAAATTACACATTCATCAGGTATTCAGGTGGGTTGAATCAAACAAGTAAGAGTCCTTTAAAAGACTGAAGAATTATACTGAATAATATAGAGGAATACGTTAAGAGTCATGTGAAATTTTTAGACTGGAACCATTTGCCTGTTTTCCAGTTCAGTATTCTTTCTATCACATCATTCTTCAAAAAATTAATGCCATCACATAGCTCATACTTAATACTTTTTGCAGTTCACATAACAAAGAAAAATGATTTTGATTATCACTCTACACAGAAGATATACAATATATATCTGCAATGGCATTGCTAGGACACTGTACCGTGAACATCTGAAAGATGAAGGCACTTGGCAACTTGGAAACACGACAAAAGTCCATTAAAAATATTCCCTGTATCTAAGGAATGATTTTTAGGGAAGGATCCACCAAATCAGTAACCAACTTTCTGAAAAAGTTAAGAACAAATACTTTTATTTCGGCCATGTATTTATTTAATAATCTGTTGTGCTTTAAGATGAAGAGAAGAAAACCTGTAAACTGAATTCTGCAGGTTGTGGGAAAGAGGAGCAAAACCTGAACCTCGTGTGATGTAATACTACAATGGAGTCACCCCCTTTTTTCTATATTGTTTCAGTGTTTTCCTTCAAGCTATGCACCAAGAGGAACCCAGGCACGCTGGACTTACCGGCAGATTGCAGAGAACTGCAGAAGATGAGCAGTACCAGTGCTGGGAGCATGATGCATGCCCTGCCTGGGGACTGCTCTCAGTGCTTTCCCCCGTTCCAAGCGGGCAGTGCCAAAGCTGCCACTTTCTAGGCTGCCCTCTTCAAGCTTGGATGCTTTATATATAGAATTGCAATGCCCTCCCTCATTCCCACAGCTCGCAGAAATTGCGACAGCAGAGTACCCGCCAAACAGGATCTCCTCTTTATCAACTTCAACACAACTAAAAGCCACTTAGAAAAAGAAGAAAATAGAAAATGCAAACCTCTTCCAGTCCATTATCATTCTTACAAGGTTTTTATAATGGCTTCTATTTGCAACACCTCAAACACTTTTACCTGCATTTACTGAACAAATTTGGTATTATACCCAAAAGCAAAAAGACAGATAATACACAAATCATGATCACTAGCTGATAAGGAAAGGAATAATATTGGACCAGTACACAAAGTGGAAGAATGAAGTGCAGGAGTTTTGGAACTGCTGAAAAGACTGTGTGGCTAAAAGATGGTAAGACATGAACGAACAGAGATACAGATATCAGATTTTTTTATTAACTCTTCTTTCATTAACTTCTACTCGCTCTCCTGGGTGATTGTGTTCATCTGTCCCTTGTGTGACTTTCTAAGCAAACCGATAAACTTTGCCTTGGTAAAGAGGTCTGTTCATGGTACAGCTGATTTTCTGACTGTGCAAGGGAGCTAAGTAAGCCCTTGCCCACCACCTTAGCATTGCCAAGGGCAGAGGGCAAACTCCGTTCCAAAATGGGGCAGACTATTGCACTGTGATACTTAGGCAACGTTCACAAGTTAATCTCCACCTTCCTGCCAACATCACAGGATCAATTCCACTCCTGTTACACTTGGATCTCTCCATGTTAAGAGGTGAAATGTTGAATGCACTGGATATGTTCAAAGCCACCTGTCACTACCACCACTGATCTGACAATAAAAGGAGGACTTGCTCGATCCTGTAATTTTTTATCAGCACGATAATTACTAATGGAAAAAATAGTCTCAGTACATGGAAACTTTCCCTGTAAAATATAAAATGCATGGGTTATGTCTACATATGAACTCTCTTCAGCCTCTTCTGTTTCACCTACGCAATACCTACATGAGCTTCTGAAGAAAGTGGGAATAGATGGGGCCTTTCCTTGGCAATCTCCCTGCATAACAGGTGCCTCCTCTGTCATCCCCACCTATATCACAACAACTGGATCACAAGCCATGGCCAACACTGTTGGTGCTCTGGTGCTTCCCTGTGCTTCCAGCATCCAGGGGCAGTGCATTAAGGGTTAGAAAAGGGAAGGTGAGGGAAGGTCAGGCCAGGGGAGTGAAGGGGAAGGGAAATTCTCAGAGTTATCCCTTCTGAGTGGTGGGAAGAAGCACAGGAGAGACAGCGACTTAACATGATTTCAGACCTGGCTCAACCTGGTTGTAATTAAAATGAAGACATTAAAATTTAATTGACATGAAGGTCTGCCTTCTTCTTTTTCGGGATTTTTTTTTTTTTGCCTTTACTACTTCCCATTCCTCTTCCCAGGAACAGAAGGTGGACAAAGTATATAGCTGTTGATAATAGAATTGTGACCTTAAATTTAAAAATTTCTGTTGAAAATTTTCTGCATCTGCCTCAGAAAAACCCCAAAGTAAATGAACAAAATCACTTGTCACTTCTGAAAATCATGATCAAAGCGAAAAAATAGTGCCCTCAAAACAGCCTCTAACCAGACTGATACTACAATAAATATACATTTAAGATTTCACAACTGCACATTACACTACTTCTAGAAAAACAGCTCTAAGTTCTTATTAATGAAATCCAAACCAGAATTTCATTTTTTCCACTTCTAAGAAATATCTTCTCTATGAAGATAAGGGACTACAGTGCTCCCTAGCAACTCAAACTTGATAACTGATAGTGTCAGACAGAAATTTGCCTTTCTCTGACAGAAGAGACAAAAAAATTTCATCACTGTTGTCAAACAGGATTTTTTTCTATAATATATTTCCATAATCTTTCTGTCAAGCATTAATAAATTAAAGCAGCTGACATCAATGAGCACTTCATGACTTGCTCATTTGAAGAGCTGGGCACTTGAGAGCATCACTTTTACTATCAAAGGTACCAGACCTCATGGAATTAAGATCACTGGTAACAGTTAATTTTCCTCCTCCATTACTTCAAGCATTTCTCTGTAGCCTTTATGTTTACTGAAACTTTTTGTCTTTATTCAATGAAGCTTACAAAATTCTTAAGAAATGCAAATACTGACGAAAGTTATTACAAATATTTACCCAAAATATTGTTGTTTTCAGTTCCCTGTGTTTGTAGCAACATTCTTAGCTGAACTGATTCTATCCAAGAAGTCAGGGTAAAGATACCACCTTCAGCTCTCCTGGAAGGAATTTCAGTAAATCAGTCTAAATACTTATGATTCAGCAAGTTAATATTATTTTATGGGGACATCCAAAGATGATGTGAACACAATTAATCAAAAGCATCTATCTACAACTGCATTTAAGTCAGGACTCCAGACCAAGAAAAAAGCATTTGCTTGAGGACTATGAGAAGTGACTGAGTTTGCAGTACATAGGTAATTATTTTACATGGAAGAGCTTTGTGGAAAACTGTGTGCCCAGCTGTAGTGAGAGAATAATGCCTCTAATTAATGTGGGTTTTTTTCCTATTCAATAATTGTAATTGGTTTAGTACCAACATCAGTTGTCAGAAACTGCTGTTGTACAGGAGAGCAGAGATTGTTGTGGCCATATATAGCACCCACTAACAGCTTCTCAGTTTTGCAGTACAGTTTAGTTTCCAGCATCATGTATCCTTCTGGAAGATTTTTGAAATGTCAAAAGAATTTATGTAAGACAGATATTATGCAAATTGAGAAAGTTATAACACTTTAACTATCTTGTCTACAGTTTAATTACTCTAGGAATTTTTAGGTATATCAACTAAAGAATATTTTGGTGTTTTTATGCAGATTGCTAAAAAAACCATTCCACCTCCAGTAATACGCTCATTGTATATTATTTTTGCAGCCCTGCATATTTTTTTGATAAATAGCTACATATCTTTATAAAGAGTCAGATCAAAATACAGCACTTGATTAGCTCTAGGCCCTGTGGGTGTACAAATAATTTCCAGCTTTGGAAGCTTGTGCTTGTAAATTTCCATTGCTCTTAGTGGAATGCGAAGATCCAGGCTACAGCTTGATAGCAATCTGACACAACAGCTGATCTGGTGGGTTTTGTCTTTAAGCTCTGAAATTTGATTTCCCATCTCATTCAAATTTTGAATAATTTTAAGATAAATTGTTTTAATATGACACTATTAAAATCATCTGTACTTTAACTTCCAAATTATTTTAGATGCCTGGCCCTCAAGTAATTGTTTTAGAACATTCATGACTGAACCATTTACGTATAATGAATATAACATTTTTTATCTTATAAATGCTGTATCAGAATTCCATAAAATAAGGCTCTCGAAAACAAGTGGGTTATCTTTTATTCTTTATGACTGAGACATTCACTATGACTGGCAGGGCAACCTCAGTTTCTACAATCCAATGAGCTGTAAAATTTCCGTAGGAAAGTTTGACAATCCAGGGGTTTTTTGGTATAGATTGTCTCAAGGTAACACTATTTATTTTCTATTACTATTGCTTTACCTTACACAAGCTAATTCCATTACCATACCACTATTTAAAAATAAACCAAAAGCACAACATAACTGGCATGAACATGCTAAACAGAAGAAAACAAGCTCCCATTTTTTCTTCCTGTTTCTCATCCCTGTCTTTCAGGTAATTTAGTAGCCAGGGAGCAGAGGATCACATACAGAGCAGCTTCCCTGGGCTAAGCTTATGGCACACACCAGGGGCTCCTGTCTAGTTGTGCGAGTAGCTGGCAGGCACCACATGGCCAGCTGGTTGTCCCTGCTGCCAAGATGCTTTCACAAGAAACTGGCAGTAAAACAGATACATATTCTGAGAATGTTCCAATTGTGGTAAACAAGAAATTTTTAGCTGAGAAGTACTCACAAAGAAATTATGACCAGCTTATCCGTCATCCTCAGCCTATGTCCCACCTTTAGAATTTCCTGGCATTTAATTCTGTGAGGCTTTCCAGCTGCCTTTCTTCATGCCTTTTGTACACTTAAACTCCTTCCCCAAACAGTACCTAAAAGAAGCCCAGGGTGATTTTGCTACCAGACACTAAATAATCCACCTTATGGTTTTAGTAGAAATCCACACTTTCCGCTTTCCTTTTGGTCACCAGAATCAAGAAAATTTCTTTTCTTCATACCTTTGAAGTAGATGAGATACCTCACACACAACCAGAAAAAAATTGCTATTGAATACTGTTAGGGCTGCCATTCAGTTGGAGCCATCTCTGCTGTCCTTGGGTAGCTGCCTACAGAGATCTAAACGTAAAATTCCAGTTACTATTGTAAATTATTCTTGGTTGCAATAAGCAGAGACACGGTGACCATAGGTGTTAGGGAGCGTTAAATTCTTGTTTTAAGTGTGTATAGATGAAAGTGAACACAAACTAAGAAATAACTAACAGCACTCTTTCACTGTTCCAAAAGTAGCACTCTTATACTGTTCCAAAAGTACTTTTACACTTTAAGACTGTAGAGTCAAGCCTTTCCCATACACTTGTTAGAAAAAAATGTAGAAAATAATTTAAAACTCAAGCCTCTAAAAGTGGTAAAGACTTCATTGATTGGTACTTAACTTTTAATTAGAATTTGTTGGGGACAATGGCCCGAGACCTCCTTGCGTTGGCTTCGTGCCTCTGGCACTCACTGTGATGAATATCTCAGATACTGTAGCTGTGGGGACCTGGGTTGGTGCAGTTCACTCTTTATGTCCTGCCAACACGAGAGGCTGACAAAGCCACCACTCCCACAGTTCCCCGAAGTGTATCTGCTGCCCTGAGGACAAACTGGGACAAAATATTAAAGTGTTTCTGGAATAAAACCTTTTTGTGGGAAAAAAAATAAACCACACAAAACAAAGCAAGGCCTGCT
The DNA here is from genome assembly GCA_013398015.1 of Oreocharis arfaki. Classification (NCBI taxonomy): domain Eukaryota; kingdom Metazoa; phylum Chordata; class Aves; order Passeriformes; family Paramythiidae; genus Oreocharis; species Oreocharis arfaki. Next base: position 69,704 of record VZRR01010835.1, on the reverse strand, counting down.
ACTATGATACTGTGTTCCTCTTCCTACTCAGGAACACTAGGAAGACAAACTCTGCTTACTCTCAGCCCCCACACTCTTCTCCTGCTTCTGAATTCTGTGCTGTTGATGCTGGACTCAAACTGGTTTACATTCTGATCTCTGGAGTGGTCTGGGCTGCACAATTTCTACTATAAGAATCCTCAGTTCTGGTAGTTTTAGCTACAGTGCTGACAGGAAAGAACAGAATAATAGGATTGTGGAAAGAGAAACCGTAAAGGGACTGTCACCTTTATTCATGTGTCTCACTTTGACTCTTTAACTAAAATTTCTCTCAAACGCTATGATCATGAACAAAATTCTGTGCAGATTCTCTTAAAGCCAAACTTATCTTCTAATGATTAAGGAATCTGCAGAGGAAGACTGATTCTCTCATTTTTATTTGCTTCTAGCAGAGAGAAAACAGGTATTCATGATGACAGCATATAAAGCCTAGAGACAGATTAGACTTTATGCTGAACTAAATCCAAACTTGGAGTCCTCATTTTTTTTCTGCAAATAGAAAACGTTGAAACCAATTTGGTTTTACTTTTAAAATTCCTAACTGGTATTTTTCTTCCTAGTTACATTAACATCAAGAACATTTATCTGTGGGCAAAACTTTGTGAAAGCACAGGTCAAGGGTTTTTTCTGCCCTTTAGGCTTTAAAAGCTAACCAGTATTCCTTCTCTAAGGGAAATGCAGGGAATATCCTGAATTATACACCAGTAGTTCTCCTGGGCAGCATGCACTTTGACTCCATACTGTACAGAAAGGGAATAGAAAGCATTACACATGAAAGCAGCTGTGGCTCAAATGTTTCTAGCTTAGAACTCAGTTCAGTAAGCCATTTGAAACATCCTAAGTTCTCCTAACTGCTGTAATCATAATTGCTACACAACTGAGCTAAATCTGTATTTTGTAATTAATGTTCAAACCGGACCTGGAAAAAATAAAATTATTTGCTTCTTGTTACATCACAGCTCTGTTAATTTAATAATCAGATAGGTTTTGTTACGAGATACGGAATGAAAAGCAAATACACTGTGTGAACCAGGAATTCATTAAGTACAAACCTTGACCTCTACTGGTAAGGAAATAAAATAGAACCTGTATTTACACAAATATTAAGAGCTGGGAACAGGAAGTCAGTGGCAATCCATGTTTAACTTGTTCTTTAATGGGTGTGCATTTTAGAACAGATAGTCTCCAACTGATGCTAATATAACATATCTGCTAAGATAATAAAGTTAAGCATAAACTTTTGTTTACCTTTTACTTGATACATTCTGATCCTTTTTCTTTTTTTTAATGCGTTTTGGTTGACTTTGATTTAAAAAGAAAACCCAAACAAACATAAACAGTCACTGTAGTCACTTTGGCAAAGTTCTGAAGCTCACAGATGTCCGAATTGCGATAGAACAGATTTGAAAATCATGACTTACATCTTATTCTGAAATTTGGAAGCCTCTTTCCATTACTAAAGAAATTTAGTTATTGGAAGAATGAACCAAAATTAAGGGTGTAAAAAGCGTGGAAGGCTCGACGGAGGCGGTTTCCATGCACACAGTTTCAAAAACAAAAGAGGGTATAGCTATTTTCCCCATGGGCAGAGAGCGCTCTGTAGGGAGAATCACAACAAAAATGCATTGACAGAAATCATACAAGAGCAAGAATGAACAACTTGCATCCCTTTTGCGTGTCTTTACATTTGGTTACGCAAACATGACAGAATTGCAGCTGCAACTCACAACTCTTCTTTGCAGCTTCTTGGTCTCTGAGGCCAGGCAGCTGTGCCTGCACCATGTCTCTCTCTGTCAGCTGACTATTTAATATATTAAGACCTCACTGCATGGAGAGACTGGCAGCCAGTTTATGTTTATCTCAATGTAGAATAAAAGATGTCAGCACTGTATTTTCTCGCAAAGATTTGAAATTTTTTGCCCTCATTTTTCACCTAAATAAATGTTACAGATTCTGTCCTGAAAGTTCTTTGCTTCTGTGCATGACTAAATGTAATCAAATCTACAAGTTCTTATCAGTCACACGGGTACAGTAAGAACAGTTTTTCCTCATGAGAGAATCCCCCACTATTTGAAAGACCTGTGTAATTAGGTTAACACGCACTTTTAATACTATGATGTTCCTAAGGAAGATTAAATAAAATAAAGCATGAAAAATCAGTTGGAAAATGAGAACTAAATATTAAATTGCCTTTATTTGGCAGTTTCAGTTTGACAATTGCACTTCTTGGTTTTTAAACTGAGCACAATATAGCACTGAATTGCTGCATTGTGCCATGTAGTTATATCTTTATTATCTCAAGCTTGGATTTTCTTCCCTTGGGTCAGGTGGTAGATGTCTCATATGCAAAGGTACAGGACAAATATAAAGGACTACTTCACAGAGCTTAGGTAAGACCCAGACTTAACTCTAGTCCTTAACACTTGTGAGTAGGGCTACTCCCCTGTGCTCTTCCTCAAAGTAATACCTAAATTAGTAGTAGATACTCTCTGTGAGTTGTTCTCCACCTCTTTTTGGTTTTAGACTCTCTTTCCTTTCCACTACAAGGAAAGTGGTAATGTAGTGGTAAGTGTTCCACTACATTAATAACTGACTTGAATTCTCTACTTTCTCATTGTTCACTTTAAGAACAAGCAGAGGGGCTAATCACAAAACACGCACATACGTTACCTATCTACAATCCAATATAAGCAAGATACTTGCTAAATGTGTTGTCTAAGGTGCAATGTGCCAGTCCTTTCCAAGAAATCAGACTATACATTGTTAAATGCATCTAAGATCTTGGATAGCGAAGTAAGTTAGATGACTTAAATGCTATAAAAACTCAATGGTGTTTCCATCTGCTAGTATTTACTATGCGTATAAATGTACACACGTATGGTATGCATATACATACGTATATACCTCTATATATTGTTCTTTTTACTTGTTTTTTTAGTGAGTCCAGATAACTGTGCTGCTGTCAGGCTGACAACTCTAAACAGAACTGAAAACTTCGACCAATCAAAATACCTAATGTGGCCCAAAGCATGGGAAAAAATGGCAGGGGCAGGTTTTGTTTCACTGCTGTAATTCTGGTATGACATCAGTAATTCCATTTGAGTTAACATTACAGTAGTTCCAAGGCCTGTGGCTGCTGAGCTCTATATTGTGTACTTACCTTAATTTCTCAACTGAGTACCAGCAGAATACTTGCTTGTTGAGAACATAAGAACTTCAAATTACCTGTGGGGAATCTGGCAAGCTGAACTACTCCTCTGTTTACATGTTTTCAATTCAGTAAAAAATTAATACACCCATGAATGCTGGCTGTTGCTGAAGTCTATGATAAAACTCTCATGTACTTTTAAGGTAGTATTTTCCAAGCCTCAAAAGCAGTGGAATATTCATATCTGAGAAGTATCAGAATGTAAAGACAATAAAGAAAATAAATAAATAAAGTGGAACTTTAGCTATTCTTTTATCATATTTATCTATCTTCCACACATTTCCAGACAGAATTTAATTTAATTGTGTTTCATTGATCTTGCCTGAAAAGTTAGAGCTTATGATGTTTACATATGCTCTCACCAATTACTACAAGCCCTCACGACATGGTGGAGTGTTGACTATATGAATGTGCAGGAAATGTCACGTATTCCTCGCCCTCCCTGATAAGCAGATGTCTCTGGTTACTCTGGGGTTTGGCACCCTCTGGATTTTTCAATAAGAAGCAGACATCACAACATGAGATGCTCCACCCAGAGTCAGAAAAGAATGGGAGAACCTTCTTTGTGCTATCCCTTCTTCTCCTGCAAGAACTGCAAATACAGGTGGCAAGGATGCTTCCTAGAGCATCTTTACTGACTTTTGCTAGGTTTAATATAAAAAGGTGGGCTTCCCACACACCTTTGAGAATTGAGTTTCACACAGAATATTGAATTCCTACTTATTGCTACTGCTACAGCATTTCCTTCTGTATCACACTTATGATCTTACTTTCTTCAGTAATACACTACAAAACAAGACTACACATCTGCCAGAGCCGTTCAATCTCTTATTCTTCCCCAAGGTGAGAAAGATGTAGCAGTGGGGCTGTTGTTGAAAGAGGTGGTGTTTAATAAACACCACTAAATGTACTAGGAAAGCTGAGGTCAATGCTGGCACACGATGCATGACAAGCAGTGAGCATTATGGCAGTCCTCTCTTGCTCTCGGGAAAGCTCATTGAGGTATAATGTCAGCTTATTGAAAAGACTGCCAATTTGCCAGGAGAGCATTGCTGAGGACTATGGCCTTTTACTAGAGCTCTCAACAGACTTAAGAATAGTGAATTCAGACAAGAGAGTCTGCTGAAAGGCTAGTTCTGGGTTTGAAACTGCATGGGAAGGCAGCACAGGTAACAAAGGATATATTATATACGCGTAGTGGACTGCTGAGAAGGTGCTCTGCAGAATTTTTCATTTGCTGTCATTTCCCATAAAATGAAAACTTCATGTCCAGTTTATTATCCTCTATTTCAGTCAAGCAATGGAAAGACCATGTCATTTTTGGAAGGATATTTAGTAGCCTTATATGCAATGGGAGACAATAGAAAGAACTGTTCGTTGCCACTCCTTGCTATCTGAGAATACCCATTTATTACAGCCTACACTGATAAACAGAGGCAGGTTTTCTGCAGAGGGTTGCAAGCTACAAAGTGTTATACTCAGCTGAAGTACATTAATAACTGTGAAAACACTTCTGCTGGTTTTGTCAGTGCTAACTGTATCTTTTTCTATTCTGTTCTGTTTGCAATGATGATGAATGCAGGTGAGAAAGAGAAAATAGTGTTTTCCAGCAGTTTTTATAATGGCTAAACCTGAATGACCTTTCTCCTCACATCTGAGAGCAGTGGGCCACCTGCTGTTAGGAGATGGAGGCTTTCTACTGTTTCCTACAACTGCATGTGACAATCCCATGATACACCAAGAAACTCAGCTAAGGCAGCCTGTCATGGGTATCCTGGTTTTGGCTGGGATAGAGCTAGTTTTCTCCTTAGTAGCTGGTACACTCCTGTGTTTTGGAGTTAGTATGAGAAAAACATTGAAAACAAACTGATATTTTGGATGTTGTGAAGCAGTGTTTACCCTCCGTCAAGGACTTTTCAACTTCTCACACTCTGCCAATGAGGAGGTGCACAAGAAGCTGGGAGGGAACACGGCTGGGACAGCTGAGCTGAACTGGCCACAGAGATGTTTCCACACCACAGAACATCATACTCAGGATATAAAGTGAAGCGAAGTGAGTTATACAGATGAGCACAATCGCTGTTTGAGGATAGGGTGGGCATTGGATAGTGATCAATTGTATCGTGCATCACTCATTTGGTTGGATTTTTCCCCAGAGTTTTATTATTAATTATTAATGTAACATAACATCAGCATTAACTTTTTATAATTAGTACTATTATATTTTATTTTGTTTCATTTATTAAACTACTGGTATCTCCACCCATGTGTTTCTGGGCTTTTTTTTCCCCTCCCTGACTCTCCTACCCATCCCATGGCAGAGCAGAGGCAGGGGGAAGTGAGTGAGCAGCTTTGTGGTACTTCATTAGCAGCTGGAGATAAACCCTGACAATGGATTCTTACTTGGAAAGAACTTTGTCTTGGAGCAAACAAGATAACAATCTCCACTTCTCTTGACAATCTGGGTTGAGGACATTAATAATTTATATTATCATTTTTCCATAACTGGTTTCCTAACTATAAGTCTGATAAAGGATCCACTGGACTACTGAAGGCACACTTACTGTTATAAACCTGTCCCTGCATGAAATTTTTTTCCAGTTTTACAGACAAAAGCAGCAAAACGCTTCAGACACTGCTGTCTCTGCTGCAACACTGGGTTGTATCACTAAGGCTATAATTCTCAAGATTTTTTTTAACTAGATGTGAACATAATATTGTGTGTGTTGTTCAAGATTTAGCACTTTAGTAGTGTCTACTTGCTAAATTAAATCCTAAAGGATCAGCAGAAGGTAGTTAAATGAACACACTTAAAATTCTCATCAGCAAGCACCAAACTCAACAGACATCTCAACAATGACATAAGCATGATTCACCACATCAGAATATCCTTGAGCATTTGAGGTTTTGAAATATTTACAACAACATTCTTTAGCGGATTCAAATATAAGAACACACAAGTAGAAGCTGACTCTGGGTTTTTGATTGCTTATTTTTAGCGAGGATGCAACATCTGTTCTTTTCACGCTGTCTTTTCAAATATTTGGCCCATTTTGAATCATCTGGATTTGGAGAAGTCAGGCTATTGGTTCTGGCAAAGGAAATGTTCATTCATGGCTACTGGCAAGGAGGGAGGGATAAGAAACTCTCATCATTACTAAAGCACGTCCTTATAAGTACTCTCATCATTACTAAAGTATGTACTGCTAAGTACCAGCACCTAAAATGTCCATGTTATTAAAGAAAATATATCAAAAAAGAAACATAATGGTTTCCCCAGCTGTCTTCTGCAGACTTGGCAGACATAAAAGATCGTCAAGGTAATTCTCTCTGGATCTGACAGCAGTGCTGATCCACATAAAGGTCAGTAATACACCGTAAGACTTGCAGCTAAAGATTGCTACTGAGTGGAAGATCTCATTGAACCAGGGAACTTTTGTCTGATTCCCCCATACAAATGGTACTGTTCTCACTCTATCTAATGTAGTAATACAAAAACAGAGCAACAGCATAAGAATTCTTGGAAATTACAAGGCAGTTATGAAGCATCTGTGACTTATGATCTTACATATGGCACCACACTTTGTTGATAACCTTACTTTAGGATTATCTAAGAAAAAAACTTCTCAGCAACTTTAAGAAGTTTTGAGCTATATGTCATTTACCTGAGAGCAAATCAGGTAAACTCACCTTCCAGTGCCCTAGAGTCAAAATCCAAACATTAGCCTTGTACACATTTTCGATTCCTCAATTTTTAACAGGCTTCTACTTCAATTTTTAAAAAAAACGCTGAAATTCTTCCCTACCTCTCTGACACTGAAGTTCTGTGAATACCCATCCAAAAATAGGAATAAGCATCCAAAATTCGTAAGGTGCGATTCTATCCTTTCTAATGTGACAAACCAGGACTTTCGGTTGGTCACATCTGCGGTATTTTCACGTGCGACATCGCCCTAGCTGGATGAGCCTGAAGCATTAAAGCCTGCTACTCAGTAGCATTGTCTCTAACTCAAAAAAATATGCATATGCAGACACAGAACAATTCCTCAGTGGAATAAAAAAAAACCAAACCAAAACACAACCCCACCTCAAACCCAAACCAAACCCAGCCCTGTAATTACAGCTGTAGTAGCTTGTTTGTGGTTGGTAAGAAGTGAAATACAGTGCTAAAGAGCATCTCTCTCTCTCTCCAATGACTAGTTAACTCTTCCTTTTGGAACCCCCCCTATGCTATTGAACATTATACTAAACATTGATCATTCATTAACCATAAAAATCTATAATGACTATGCAATTCTGGCATATTCAGACAGACTCATGTCTTGAAGATCAAAGTTCCAACAGCATAGGTTTATGCAGGCATGAAGGGGATGCCTGATTAAGAAACCATCTGGTGAGCTCAAACTATTTTAACCTATTAATTGAAAATGAAATGCCTTTCGGGCAGGCTCTCCTGAAAGAGAATAGCTGATCACTTCAGCTGTGCGGAATGCAGCAGACGCAGCTACCACACAAAGCGGAACTGTCAGCCAGAAGTTGTGTCCAGCAACTCAGAACTACTGCAAACACACAGGAAATGATAAACCATTGGAGTCAGTTCTCAAGGTGCAGCGACTCATATAATTTTTCAGTATTTCTCTGGAGAATTATGCAAACACTGTAGCTATTCTAGACAATTCATAGGCTCCTTTGAGGAGAAAAAAGCCCTTGCCTCCTGGTAGTGTAGTCTTACTTGAAACGACTTACGAATTTAGTGTCATTGCAAACATCAGCTGTAACATTCCCCATCCTACAGCAATTGTTTGTGACTCATAGGATTGTTAAGGAAGCTTTCCTATCCAACCATCCAGGAGCTACTCCAGCGGTATCACACTCTCACCACATGAGCTGGGACCGAGGCCCCCACACAGCAGGAGCTCCAGTGACCCCACGGGCGCCCCTCTTGGCTCCTTCACCCCACACTCACACAGTCAGACAATTATTTCCTTACCGGCTCAGCCCTGGGCTTCCCCCACAGCAGAGTCCCAGATGTCTGGATCCTTAGAAGAACTTAATCGCGGCACAGCAACACAATTACCAGCTCAAGCTGGTGCCCGCTGGTGCCCAACAAAATATTTCCGGGGCTTTTACCCTCACAGTCCGTGCACCCAGACAGTCTGCGGTCTTCCAGCAGTCATCGGCTCCTTCTGTGCCCCTGAGTGTCCCCGCCTGGGCCACAAGTCCCTGGGCCCTTTGTTGTGCAAAGGCTCGGCATTTCACAGCCCCTTTCCCAGGGCTCTCGCCACACAGAGCTCAGCCCTCACTGCAGCTGCTCACCGAGCTACCTGCCCTGAATATACTCCTCAATTGAGGGGTATATTGGGCAATTGGAGTGCTTTTACCTTCTGGCCTCAGGGTTTAACCAAAATCAGCTGCACTTGCGCCTTCAACATTGCACTGAGGAAAGCGGAGCCAGACTACGTGAAGGACTTAAAGCGACCTTCTCAATAAAGGTGAGTTTTCCTGAAAAACTAGGAAAATTATCATTTTAAACGGTAAGACTCAGAATGGTTTTGATTTAGAAGCAAAAGGGAAAAAATGGGAGAAGACTGTAAAGACAAACCCACAACATCCTCACAGCACAGCCTTTGAAATTGGGGCACATTTTCCCCTCAGCAAACCTCCACGGCCTGAGCCGCCCTGTACACAGTCCCCTGTGAGTTCTTATGACTCTGACCCCATTTCGTCCTTCAAGGTCCCTCACGTTCCATGCAGCGCAGCTAAACCCCTCTTCCCACCTACTTCCAAACCCCTCCCTTCCCTGCGCATGCCCAGCTGCTTGCAAGGAGGTGCGTTCATGCAAGAGGCAGCTGGTGAAGGAAAGGAGGCAGCGTTTTCCTCTACTATTGAGCTGCTCTTTTTTGAGGCAAAATACTATAAAATATACGTTAAATTGCCGGCAAATTGACAGACTGTGTAATGTCTCTTGTGCTTTGAAAAAAAAATGAGTCGGGAGGTGGGCTGATGTGGTTTGCCAGGTACCGTGTTTTGTGACCTGTCACTCATGCAAGTATCAGAGTAAGCCTGAATGAGCTGGGATACTATTACTGCTAAAATCTACCTTCTGTTCTAGTACATCAGGAGAATGTATGTTTTGTCAGAAGATAGAGAGCTGCCTAAACATGAGTTTCCTTTTCCAGTCACTGGAGAAAGTTGCTGACTGCTGAAGGGCGAGCGTGGCTCTCTGCTCTCAGCTGGCCCAGAAAGCCATGCTCTGAAGCCCCCCTGCAGCCACAGCCTGCTGGCGTATCCCTCAAACACCTGTTTTGGAGTCAGTGGTCTCCTGTGATCCACAATGCCTGTGCTCAGTCTGTCAGAGCTCCCTGAACCCATCACTCGCAAGGGGCACTTAGTGGATGTGGTTCAAGGAATGCGTGGTGGGACTGGGTACACTCTGGTTGTGTCAGCAGCAAAATGGGAATGGCAGGTATTGGGCAATGCCAGTTTTTTTTTTTTTTTAATACCCAAATATAGATGTCTATCAGTGATGCTGGCCTGTGTAGACCTAATGGAGTTCATTTCAGACCTGGGTCTGTTTTCTGTCTCAGTGCTAATAAAACACAAAGGTCTTTTATGTACACACAGTGTATTAAACTGAACTCAGCTGTGGCATTGATTTGGTCTGTTTTGACTGTTGAAACTTTAGTCTTCATGTTCTTCGATTTTTTGGATGTAATTTATTCAAAATAATATATGCTCTGCTTTAAAATCAAGTTACCAGTGAGGTATCAAAACCACAATCTTTTTGATGCAATTTAAATTTAACATTCTAAGACGGTCAGTTCATGAGTTCTAGGCCATAAGCAGGAAATAAAATAAAGGGAATTTTTAAAAAACTTTTTTATTATTGTTATTTTTTTGTGGGAGAAGAGTGCTTGGTTTTTGTTTTTTTTTAATTTCTGTTGGCTATAAGTATTATTGTTTTAAATCTAAGAGAGTCAATGGGGACTTTGGTATCTCTGGAAACCAGCATTCTGAGCGGGTCAGTAATCTCCAGAATAATTTTTATATCAAGAAATCCAGTAAAATTTGAGATGTTTACTCTTAACTGAGTTTCCAGGACTTTAACTACGCAATCAACAGATAGAGTATGTTTACGTATTGGTAGCAGTCAGTGAGTCACTATTTAGTATTTACATTCAGTGATGATGTTGATACCAGATTGTGATATCTCTGCAAGTTCCATATGGGTTTGGTTTTTTTTTTTTGCACTGTTGGTCTAACAGCCAAGTTTATCTCATGTTGTACCTACGGTATCTAAAGGATATTTCTATAGATTTTGTTTGATGGACAAAATTGAATCCTCTGAAGCAAAGCATATGTAGGAAAAATGGTTGCATGACATCTTTTGGCAGTATTCCTTTGTGGCAAATGCTGAAATTATTGGAGAGTTTTCAGAGCGAAGTGTTGCCTATCTGAAATAAGAACTTGTGGTGGGTTGACCTTGGCTGGATGTCAGGTGCTCTATGACTCCCCTCCTCAACTGGACAAGGTAGAGAAAATAAAACAAAAGGCTCATGGGTTGAGATAAGGACAGGGAGAGGTCAATCCCCAATTGCTGTCACAGGCAAAGCAGACTTGAGTTGGGTCTGTTACCCATGATTGACCCACTGGTAAATCAGTGCTGGCTACTCCTGATGAACTTCCTTGTCCTTCATGTCCCTTAAAATGTATTCCAGGATTGGGTGCTCCGTCATCTTCCCTGGTATTGAGGTGAGACTGACCAGCCTCTAGTTTCCTGTGGCTTTCCCTCAGAGGAAGTACCAGGATCTCACCTTGTCTATCAATTGTTCCAAATAGTTTGAAACAATTACTTGCAAAGAAATCTTGCTAAAAGTCAGTTTGATACTGGAAAAACGTAACCCCTAAAAATCTCTTTCTGTGGCTTAGCAGACTATTTTGATTTGTTAAGTATTGCTTAAAATACCAGCATCTCCAAAATTCAAACAATGTCAGGAATTATATGAAGTTGCTCTGAATTGTTTGCATGCCTCCTGTCAATTATCTCTGTATTCTCCAGTAAGTATAACAAAAGCAGTTCCTTAAATAGAATCATTACTCTTAGTTAGTAACCATTAGTTATTCAAAGAGCCAAAGCTAATTGCTTTGTATTCTAGTGATCCTTCCTTCCTGCTGTCTGAGGACATGACTTCTGGCCAAGATCCCAGAAATCCTCCCCCAGATGTCTCCTCTCCTCATTGCTTTCCTGTGCCAAGGCCTCTCGTATCTGGACCATGCTCTCTGCTACCGCCTGCTGCGCAATCTCCAGGCAGAAGGACTGGAACCACTGGGAGGAGATGAGGAGAAACGTTGGTGTCTCTACCCCAAGGCAGAGAATCTTTCAAGGCACTCTGAAATGGTAAACGGCATTCTATAGAAGGTTCAGACCTAGAGGTCTCCTACAGACCCTAGCTGGATTCTATGACTGAAATCATGGGATGCAGATGCTATTTCTGTTTTAGGGTGAGCTTTTCCTGCAAGGCCTAAAATGCAATCACTAATTTGCAAGATCTGGTTTCTCTGCCTTTCCCTGAGTTGCAGAGCAAGGTGACTTCTGCTTTAGGGAAGCTATCGGGAGCTATCGTTCGATCTCTGCTGTTCCTCACTTCCATTATTAACGCCTACTGCCACTGGTACTGATGCTTCCTAAAGAGGGTGTGGTAAACACTGTTCTGCCAGGCAGGAAGAGAATTATTTGTGCCAATCCAAAGTTGAGGATACTGTGAGAGATAGCGATAGCACTGGAGCTGGATCTGCCTTTACTGATTGTTTGGCTGACAAGGGTTTATAGCAGGACCTGCCTCTCTCAGGGTACCCTTTACAACCACTCACCAGCACAAACTGACACATCCTTTGTACCAGTCTGTGCTGCAGAAAATTAGATACGGGTTTATGGTTGTTTTATTCACCTTTAAAATCTGTCAGTCTGAGTGACTGGCTGCTTTATCAATGCCAAAGACAAACCTTGATCAAGAAGCCATCTTCTCCGGGCTTCTGTCACCTACTCCATGTGGCTTTGCAGTCTTGGCTGTGTAGGCCTTTGTGCAGACTGAGTACGTACCACAGAACTGCAGCCATTTCTCCTGAGAACAACTTTGTGCTGCTGGAAGGTAATTCCTACATCTTCTGGGGTAAAAACTTCGAGGAAATGCTGGCCATGTTGAGCTTTGGCCCCTTTGAAGATAAGGAGGATGGCAGCCATTCTGAACAGCATTTATGAATGGTTATCATGTTTCTTTGGGGCTGGTTTATAACAAAAGGTTGGCATCATTAGAGCAGTACACAACTTATAAACCTGTACAGTATTTGAAGGCAAGGGTGGAAAGAAAGTGATTTGGTGTGCACTGCCCCCTCTGAAAAGCATCCCTTCTGAGGAGAATGTAATACTGTACAGTTGCTTCCCATCTGTGAAAGGAAACTCCTAAAACTGCAGGTATAGAAAGTTTGATATGACAAACAAGGAGATAATTTAGAAAGAAAATCCTGGCATTAAGCATAGCAAATACATAAAATACAGGCAAGATGTATTTTTACTGGTCTGTTTGGTACTAGATGGTATTAGAGACTCTTCAGATTCACTTTAGCTTGTGTGTGTGGGGGTCTCCATTTCTGCTTGAGAGGCTTGGACAGGACTCTCCCTTCCCAAGCAGCCTAGGAGAGGGATATCACTCCATGCTGTGATATTTCATACGAAAATGCTACCTTCAGAAATTCAAAGTGGAAATGTGTAGATGATCTCCCTCATACATAATCACAGAAATCTATTTGAGCAGAAGTAAGAAGATTTGGTAAATGGTATAATAGCATATAATAGATGAATGGTGTAACAGCAGAATTTACTCTTGTCTGTCCATGAGCAAAAGTCTCTGGGTTTCCCTCCGCGTGTGACCGGAAATCCGCTTTATCATCCAGAGCATCCGTGTGCCTTGGCAGTTCTGCAGTTTAACCTTGATCGCCCACCCAGAACTCCCTATTGTAATCCTCAGGTAGACTTGGCTGCTTCTGCATGCACTCCACTGTCCCTTAATTGATTAATATTGCTTTATTTATAAAGTTCCACCGGCAAGAGGTGACATTTGTATGGTTGCATTTGGATGGTGTTTGATATATTGCTGAGTACAGAATGGCTGTCAGATTTGACAGCACAGTAACAGCACTGCCCGTATTTTATATGCAATTGTGCAAAGTGATTTGGGCATTTCTGAGTTTGAAAGCCGAAAAATTCTTCTTTGAACCGCACATAAATTAATTATTTAGAAAAAAGGTTCACAGGTTTCCTCTCTTGGCTTTACACATAACAGGAAAAGATTGGACCTGACATACCTAGGTAAGATCTGCTGCTTCATAGGAATCATTCCCTGAATTTACACAGGTGTCTCACAGTAACATTCATCTGTAAAAATACATCTATTCATATTGATACTTATATTTGGTGATGTAAGAACTGCACAAACATGACTGGTACAGTCCTGATAAGTAGTAAGCAAGAGGTTTTGTGTATGCTGTTGGCAGGAGCAGGTGTGCCTAATAATAGGTGCTTGGATTTTTCTGAATGCCTGCTTATACATGAGCAGGGAAGTTATTTGTAGAAATCTCAACACCAAATAATTGAATTTGCCTCATTTAATTTAAAATTATTTATCATGAATAATGTGGAGAAGATAATAAAGAGCTGTGAGGGAGAGGAAATATTTTTTTTTCTTCTTGCTGTAATTATTTTTAAGAAAAGCAAATGCACAATTTCAGTGAAAGGCTCTATTTTCCCCTTTTTTTGTAAGATTTTTGAAATTTAGTGTGATCTTTAATTATGATTTTACCAAATGCCTTCTTAATATCCTTGTGTTTCTTTATCTGGTATTTTTAAAAGAAAACTTAAGAGCGAGGAATCAAGGCCTGGTTTACATCCAAATTCAAGTTTTGGAATAACTGTCTCCTTGCTGTTGGACTTTTGGACCCAGACAGAACTTCCAAAGGAGGATGCAGCTTCTCAAGTCTGAGGCAGCCTGGAGTGCCTGAGCCTGAGGCACTTGGTCTTCCGGCCTGCCCAAAGCTGTGAAATCGTTGGTGAGCTGTGCCTCCAGGTGAAAGAGATGTGGGAGGAGGTCGACAAGCTGTGAAGAATCTGAAAGGGTGAGGAAGAGATCAAATAGCAATTCTCTGAGACCCCAGCCAAAAATACTGCCAAGGCAAGGACAACCTGAGAAGTATCAGGCATGGCTGAAGGGCAGCGGGGCACTGCTGAAGTCTTTGGGGATGGAGGTGGTGTTCTCCTTGGTTCTGTCACTGAGGGGAAGGCTCTGAGGATGACTCGGATCCCTCAGGTTAACAACTGGTTGTGCAGCTGGTGTTGGCAGCTGGGCTTCAGTGTATGTGACCATGGGATCCTCTTTGGGGGTCCAGAGCTGCTTCAACTGACTGAATCAGAGACAGGATTCAGCTGACTGAATGAAATTTAAACTAGAAACAATGGGGAGGGATTTATTCCTCAAAAATCAACTAAGTAAGTCAGGGAGAGGGTTGTCTTGCTTGTTCTGAGGAATCAGCATTCCTGGGTGCTGCTCTGGAAGGCCTGGGCACTGATGGATGCAGCGTGGGGAACAAGCAGAAGTTAAAAGTCTTAGAGTAGTTACCGAGCTGTCACCTCACTGGCGTTATGAAGACGCTGGGATAGGTCACATGGTTGGAGTGCACCAGAGGAGGGAACCACCAAGACAAAATCCAGCTGTTGATGCACACAATTTTCTCTCACAAATCCAACACCTTCTCAAACTGAGCATAATCCAGTGTGATTTCCCACTGCTGTAAAAGGAGAGCCGAGGTTGTAGCAAAGATGAGACAATGGTGATCATGAAGGAGGAAGTGGCAAGTATAAAAAACAAAGGATCCAAATTTGCCAAAGGTGTTAGTAAGAGAATGGCCTTACTTAATAAATTTTTCCTCTGTTTAAATCTTGGATATTTCTATTTTTGAAATGTTTAGCAAACATCTTTAAAATGATGTAGTGAATGAGACAAGTAACTTTAAAAAGTAATGAAAAAATCTTCCAATCATACAGAGAAAAACCCAATCGATATCAAGCCAAATTTATAAACCACCACAAATACAACATGCTGAGGCTAGAATGCCAATAAACAATAAGAAAATACTTCAGAATATAAATATTAATTGTGTACTCTGATATCTAGTAATGCTAAATAGATACACAGGAGTGGGATGCCTATTTCACTACCAATATCTGAATTTAAAATAAATATATTTAGGTATTTTTATCATAAAAATAATAGTGTCATATTTATTGAGGACCTGTCTGTTCATAAATTAAGGGTTTTGTTACAAGATGGAGACTGCATGAAGCATGTCAGCTAGAAATACTGCTTGGCTGTTTTTTTTTAAATATGCTAGTAGTCTCATGGGTGAGTAATTTCTATTTGACATTTCAAGAGCTTAAGAACAACACTAGGTATCTGGAGCTGATATTGAGACAGGGTTTTAACCTCTTCCTCGTGTATTTATTTCTGTTGCTTTAACAGACAGTAAACATTCAGTAATCTTGGAGTCCAACGTGATAAGATTCTTTAGTTTTCCCTCACCAGCCAGGCCATCTAGCCCACAAAGCCTGATTTAACATACAGAAAAATTTAAAGAGGAAAATATAAGAACCGGATTTGTTTTCATAGTGATAAAGTTTTATGGACAAACTTGCTGTGTGTAGAGTTTGAGTGAACACACTCTATGTGACATGCTTTTGTGGAAAAAGGGAACGAGCTCTCCCCTGCCAAGCAGTCCAGCAGATCAACAAATAACCTGCTCATTTATCAGAGCTGGGAATGCAGGGGAAGGCATTCACAGCAAGGAACTCCCAAACTCAGGGTAATGAGCAGTCTTACTGCACCTAGAAGGCAGATCACAGATGGGTGTTAACACTTTTCTCAGTCTGTAGCCTGTGCATGGAATAAATGGAGGACATGCAGTTTGAATCAAGCAAGATACTCTGCATTTTTAGCATTTTTGAAAAGGTAGTTTACAGTGTCTGGAAAATGTAGGCTGTAGATTTCTGTCAGCTACTAAGGACTGTGCTATTACCTATTGACTAGAAACCATTCTGATGTTAACTTCAGCTCAGCTAAACAAGATTTTAATACCCAATAATAGAAGTAACAATATTCTGCTATTCCTGTTTGTTGCTTAATAGGGTCAGTAATCCACATCGTATCTTATTTTCTATGTGATAGAAATTTAGGAATAATGAAAAGAATGCAGGAACAGACAGAAAAGATAATTTTCCCCAGTTGCTGTAACTACCCCTAATAGATGAGCAGAATGACTATTCATAGTGTCAAGCAATACCAGGCAATCTGTTCTGGGGCATGGAATAACTCTGTTGTTTTTATTTCTGATGGGAACATTTGTCATTTGCAACTGCCAGACTGTACATATGTTGGCATTAGATAAATCCTCAGTATGCTTCTTGAATATTTTCTGCTTACCAAATGATTTGTGGCTGAAAACAAATCTGAGGAACTCCTGTCTTCTCTAATAAGCTAATCAGAGGGTTCTGTTCCCTCTTCAGTCTGTGGGAGTACAAACCCATATCTCTTATGTTTCACAAGGGTGCAGTGATCACCATTAAACTGCCTCCTAGTCTGTGCAGAAATGCTCCTTTTTACAGTCTTATCGGTGCTGTGACACAGTGCAGCAAGATTCATAGAAGGGAAACAAAGCAAATGAGAAGGATCACGCTCCTCTAGCTCCTGTGATGAGGCATTCATCTGGGAGGTTCAAATAGATCTCTCTTAGGCCCTGCAAAAACCGTAGCTCAGTAATTTTATGTTATGCTGTCATTTAAACCCAAGAGTAATTCTATAATTACCTGTGTTACAGTGTCACCAGCATTATTATAATTTCACACATACTTGGGTGCAGTTTAAAAAGGATTAAATTGTCTGTCCTAGTGGACTTAGCGTAACACCA
This sequence comes from Oreocharis arfaki, assembly GCA_013398015.1. Taxonomy (NCBI): domain Eukaryota; kingdom Metazoa; phylum Chordata; class Aves; order Passeriformes; family Paramythiidae; genus Oreocharis; species Oreocharis arfaki. The sequence continues at coordinate 52,447 of VZRR01010835.1, read as the reverse complement.
GACTACGGAGGCTCATTAGCAGGGTTCGGGGGAGGGTCATGGCTGTAATGCTGTGTTCGTTACAGACCTTTGCAAAAACAGAAGTACTAAATGCTTACAGATCTCAATCCTAAAAACCTGAAGCCAATCACTTGGAAGATGTGTTTACACACATTTTTTTCCACTGTGAACTAATCTAAATAGAGGTAGTATTTACTTCAGTGTGCATTTTTTCTCCTCAATCCTAACCTCAGAAAACTGAAATGTCTGGTTTCTCAGGGCTACATTTTAAGAAATGGCTTGTGTAATCAAATCAGTGCAATTATCTTGCTGGTTTTTCTGTCATGGCAGATCTTACTGTCTGAAAAAAAGAAAGGGAAAACTGATTCCAGATAGTTGTGTGTAATAGATTGTCTTGTTCTGTGTTACTTAGTCCTGGTATCTGTGACTTCCAGCTGTTACATGCCAGGGAAAGCAGCATATGCAAAAGTGTGGTAGAAAATTGTCTTTATGTCATTTTCTTTCCATCTTCATTCAAGATCAGCTGTGTGGCTGCCTTCCACACTGTCTCTCTGAGCCAGTTTTGTGTGCTCACATTGCTTCTGATTTTCTCATGGGTATTAATTATAACTTCATTGGCTGGAAGTAGAGTTCCTGCCCTTTTGGAATTGTCATTGTGTTGCTGTTACAGGCATGTCATGATTCCAGAGAGCAAACACGATGCTTGCTTCCCTCTGGGAGTAGCAGTTCTTTCCTGTTTTGGAGCAAAGTCAGTCTCACCTTTAACCACTATGGTAGCATCACAAGATTTTCACAACCAGGATTATTAGCTTTTAAAGTCTGATGGCTCTTTTTTTTCCCCCTGAGATATATTTGCCTCTCCAGGGAAACAGTTATTCTGTATTTCTGCCTGCTGTGTCAGGTAGAAAGAAAAATTTAAAATCTTCCAGTCATCATTATTCTCGCATATATCCAGGGTAAAAATACACTGGATTGATTTAAATACTACAGTTTCAAGAAAACAAATTTTATCATGAATTCTCAATGAACACCAGTGAGGTGTCTCATGGCACTGAATATGAAAGATAAATCCTTATACGGGGAAGTGTCTGCAAAGCTTAATTTTGGATCAGTAATAGGCCATTTTTGAACCCATTCTGTTATTAGTAATTTCAAAGAACTCTGTGTAAACCAGCTTTCCCTCCTGGTAATACCCATGAGCAACTTCCTGAGATAGGTTGGTTGCTGGGGATTGCAACAGGCTCCCCAGGCAGTTCTGTGGCTGTAGAACTGTGAACAATGCCAGGAGAGAAGGTTGGTTAATAAGTTACAGTGCCCTCAGGCTGGTTTATTGTGAGTGACCTGGATCATGGTGCATGCTTTACAATGAAGTAGTTCGCAGTGTCTTGTTTGGAGTGCCCACTTTGAAGTGTGTTAGAATATATGCAGTGAAAAGCCAATGGGAAACCAGCAGCTCGTGTAGAAGAGCACATTAACGCAGAAAAGTAAACAGCAAATTTTCAGAGGTCACAGACTGGTCTATTGCTTTTTTTTTTTTCTGTATTCTGGAATTTGGACAGCACAGTTGGCTGACAGAGGATCTAATTAGAGGTCACATAGGGCATGAGACTGGCAACTGTCACCCTCCTGTGGGAACAAGTTTGGGTCTGTATTCTTTGGGCTTGCCCAGGAATAAAGGGAGCAAGCATGTTAATGAAGAGAGACTGGTATTACTGTTTGCAGGCTTCCTGTCCTTTCCCCCTTTCTTTGGTCAATGAATTCCTACCAGGGAAAGGTCCTTCTTATTCTTTTCCATTTCCTGTGCAATGTCTCTATTTTTTCAGCCCTACCATATGTTGCCAGTGATTTTTGACAGAATACTACTGTTTGATGGTTATTCAAATAGTTTCATCTTTGGAACACAGTATAAAGGCCGTCTGCTGCTTGCAATTTCTCACAAGGCTGGGGCGACAAATGGTGTTAGTTTTGCTGCAGCAGAAAATGGAGAAGTGACTCATCCATGATTGCAAAGTTTGTTGGCATTACTGAGAGAGAGAGAGAGCTGTGTGCTAAACTGCCTCTAGAAATGGTTCCTAGGAAAGGAATTTCCCTTTTTTTCTTTAGAAAAATGGAGGTATTCTAATCAGTCACTTAGAATAACCTTTTCAAGCTCCTCCTCTTCCCACTACCCAACTTCATCCCCAGATGGCTGACGTAGCTAATCTCTCTGCTGGGACAGAGGCTTCTGTGTATGGTGATGCTTTTGCTGTTTGTCTTCTTCCAGTCAACCTTTTTATCCATCTTCATTCACTCCATATGCTCACTTTCTTCATATCTATTGGGACAGAAATGTGCAAGGCAAAGTAGGTAGCTGCCAGATCCTAGTCCTGATGTGCATTAGGTGGGAGTGGTGCTTGACCTGTGTTCTTGGAGACTGGGTGCCAAGCTGAGAAGAATAACTTCCTCCTTCTTAATTTTACAGTTCAGAAACAAGATTATAATTTTAGCAATTCAGTGCATTTGCCAACATCAGCTGATCTTTGAAAATCATGTTCCTAGGCAATGCAATATAAACCAGATTAGCATAAAATAACACATAAATTGTAGGATTTAGTGTATAAATTACAATACTGTATAAATTACTGGTTTACCTGCCTTTTCCATCATTCAGCTACCGCAGCTTCACCGATTCAATCTATCCTGCCATCTAGCATCTGTACTTTGCCAATGGCGTGGGGAGGAGAAGTGAGAGAGCACAATGGAGAAGTCGTGACTGAAAAGCTGCGGAGCGATCCCTGTCGCAGAGGGAGCTGCAAGCGGCTGCTGCAGCAGAGCCGGTGCCGCAGTGAGTCAGGGAGCCGAGCACAGCCCGTCCTAGTGAATCACCCTGGCTATGGGCTACGCCTGAAGATCCCCGCACTCAGCGCCGCCGCTGAGGGACTTCGTGTTCCTGTTCAGCAGAACTGGAAGCCCCAGCTCCCGTCCCCACCTGCACAGCGGGTCCTCTCCGTTTGCCGAGAGAAGCCAGGGTTGGCTGCGGAAGAGCTCAGGCTGGGAGTCTGGGAGGGTCTCTGCAGCCGGGAGTCTGTGGGAGAGCTGCAGATCTCCCTTTCTGGCGTCCAGACACGGATGCAGCTCATTGCTCAAGCACCTTTGGCCTAGGATGATCTTTAAACATCACAAACAACATGTTTTATCTCTGAGTGGTAAATTCGTGCCCCACTGCAGTGAAAAAAAAAAAGAAAGAAGCCTGATAGGGTTCCATCTTCTGGGGCATTATATTATTCTGTCAGGCTAATTATCTGCAGATGACTGTACATTTTCATGTTATTGCCAGAACTGTTTTGTATTGTTGCTTAAATAGCTTCTACACCTCATACCAGGTCTAACTGTGCTTCAGTAGTGGGTAAATAATAATTTTAGAGTACAAGAATTATTCCTAGAAAGAAGTATACCTTCTAATATTTTTCTGTCTTGATAGTTGTCCTGATATGCCAAAGTGAAAGCAGTGGATGTAGTACTGCTGGACAAATTCCAGATATATGGATAAAAGTATGTAAATGGGTTTTGTTGAACACTTCTGCAGGAATATGTGTGTATATTCATATACATACCCACTTTTAAAAGAAAAAAAAAGGTAATTAAGAAGCTAATCTAAAAAATATATATATTTCCCTGGTATTAGCTTAATTTATTGGCCCCACCCAATGTTGAGACATAGTAAACAAAAAGCTTCATTGCAGCTGTGTGCATCCAGCTGTGGAAGCACAGTACTTCAGCTGCAATGCATGAATGTGACTTTTTCTGTATGGTACAGTTGGGAAATTATTTCAGTGCTGGAAAACAGAGCTCTCTGTTAGTTTTTATCAGATCAAATTAGATCTGATACAAGCATTATTATAAAATGCTTTTCTGAAGAGTGTGTCATAAAATCATAGTTCTCCCATGTCCTTTTTGTTGGCTTAGTAGTTTGCTTTTATTCTTTCAGAGAATTTTTAAGGCTGGGACCTTAACACCTCTTAGCCAAGCATTTGAACAAATTCAGAACAATGTTGTTAATCAGTCATTTTAGGATGGCTTTGAGTATTTTCACAGTCTTGTTTCCAGTAATTTCTCTCATCAGTCTATGATAGAGAAAAATTAAATATAAGGTAGTAAAAGGGGTGTTGATCTCCACTGGATTCTGTTCTTGGAAATGGAGGGTACTAAGAAGCAGAAATGTATGTTTGGTATTTAAGCAATGCTGTGGAACAGCTCCTGAGTATTGCAGCAATATTGTGAGGCTACATCCCTAGCAAGACATCAGTTATTCCCGATGTTTGGCTTGGTAAACCTATGTTGTCGTTACTGAGATACAGGATAAAGCATTGAAACTCTAAGGATCTCAGGAAAAAATGTCAGCTGATGGTCTGTAGATGTGGGAGTTGCTGAAAATAAATAAAGCAGTTGAGGCACTGGATTTTAAAATCTGCATGCAAAATTTGTGGAGATACGAGCAAAAAAAAAAAGCCTTATTTTTTTTCCAATGGATGCTAACTCACAGATAATTTGTTTTTCCCTAACCACTGGTTACAAGGATAATAGTATATTTCTTACTCTTTCTCTGTCATTATGGAGAATCTGTTCCAGTGCCCAACCACCCTCTGGGTGAAGAACCTTTTCCTAATGTCCATCCAATCTGAACTTCCCATGATACAGCTTCATACCAGTATGTATTATCAAGGGTTGTAGTTACGTTTTATAGGATTATTCATGAATTTTTGCATCACTTGCCATCTATTTGCAGAAATAGAAGAATTGTTTAAAAACATTGTAATTCAGGGCCTGAGTCCATCTGCACAGGGAAATTTAAAGAAAAAATGTATTCAAAGTAGTTTTCTGCATGCAAAAACATCATAAATAATTATTCAGTATCTGTTTATATGGGGTTTGAATTAGATGCAGAGCTCTTTCTGTAAATTCTCTCTGTGAACCTTTTTCACAGCATAAGCTACCAGATCTGTAGTGTGCCATTACAGGGAGATTCAGTATTTTCTGTCTCTTTCTCTCAGCCTCCTGGTGTGGTCAGATGGTTACTTTTATCCGCCGCTGTCCACTGGAACATAAACATGGCACCTTAGGCAAAGCATTCTATTTTTATGCGAAAAGGAAAGAGCAAAAATATCTACACAGTGGCCACAGCTTTTGTTGATGACACAGATCTTTTCACTTGATCCCTTTCCCTAATGAGAAGTAATGTTGCCATCTGCTGGCAGAGGACGAGGACAGGCCGCTTCTGGTGCTTTTTTCATAAAGCTGGTGTGTTCCCTTAATGAGTTACAAATCCTCCCCCCCACCATGTTTGATTCGTCGATCTTGGCCATATCTTTACCACACCGAGGCAATTATTTCTGTGTGAGGTCCATGAGTTATTTATGGAGGTTTGAATCAGAAAACCGTCTACATAGGAAGTTTTCCTTTCAAGTGCCGATTGGCCTCTTCTTAATAAAGGAGTTTAATAAAACATTAATGATGTGATCATCATTATAATTTAATTAATCAGTGAAAAAGTGTTAATAAAATTTTTTTCCTATGAAACAGGGAATAAATTTATGCCTGTGCTGTAAACTAGGAGGTCGTTTTCGTTGCTGCTTTCATAATAAACAAAAATTTCAAGTCCTCTAATCTCAGTCAGGAGTCTCAACACTAGAGCCAGCAGGAAGAGACAGCTGGTCCCTCAGACCCTCCTCATCTGACTTCTGATGTCTAGTTCATGAATGAATGCTGTAAAATACTGTCTAGGAATGTTGGGACTATATTGCTGCTTTGCAAGGATGGGGACACCAGAACAAGATACTGATTCAGTGCCTGTTGGCACATTCTTCTTTGTTCTTGAAATGTGTGCTCCTTAGATACCCCTGACCTGGGGCATTGTCTAGAAAGACACAGAAAAACCACTAATGTCTCTCTGACACTTTTAATAATCTGATGCCGTATCTGGCAGGTTATTCCTAGGGATTCTCTTAGTTTAGCTGGGAAGAGCAATTCCTATTCTTCTCCTCAGTTTGAGGGAAACTTCTCGAGACTAGCTTCATTTTAGTTCACAGGACTCACATTTAAAATCTTTTCTCTCAAGCCACTGCCTCTTTGTAAAATAACTTTAACTCATTTCTTGGATCAGTTTTATAACCCATTTTGCTTATTTCCCCAGATGTTAAGTGTTAACTCAGTGCAACTACTGGAAATGCAGGAAAAGTGAAAAAAAAAAAAACAACCCCAAACCCAAACTCAAAACCAAAACCAAGCAAAAACCCCCAACCAATCCCCAAACCCTCACCACCAACTGTGAATGCACCAGAGAACTGTTTCACCTGGGGACATCTGAAATTCTGTTCACAGATGACTAGCAGATGCTGAGAAACATTGAAAGGAAAATGTATAATGCCTCTATTCAAAAGAAAAGGTTAAATTAGATCAAACAGCCTTTTCTCCTTATCTGAAATACGTTCGCTTTAATACAGTACCATTTGGCCTTGTTACTTTTTGTCTTCTGAATACAAAATAAATGAAACTCTTTTTCCTCTTTTCATAAAACTGCTGATCCTGATGAGACAGATGGAGAAAATTTCCTGTTTTGACCTTGCTTGATTTTGCAGACTTGATGTATGTTGCAGGATGCTGATGGTTAAAAGCCCAGGCCTTTTGAAGGCTATGGGAATGCTTTTGCATGAGTAACCACAGAGGGGCTCTGAAGGGTGTGTGATCCTACACCATTCTCTCAGAAAAAAACCAGTATTTCTGATGTTGATCATGTTCACCAACTGCTGGATTAAGCAAGGTGCATTTTGGTTGGAAATTGAATATTATAAATTTCTTCTCTGCACAAACAAATGCTCTGTCTGATGCGTAGACATTAGTTAAGTGTTGGATATCAAATGCTGTGGACCAGAGGAAGCAGTAGCTTTTCATCACATAGAAATCTCAGCCGTAGGATAAGGTGGTGAATATGAATAGCAGAGGTGTCTAGAGAGAAAACATTCTGACTTCCTGGGGTTTTGGCAATTAAATGCCAAGCTGTATTAAGTTCTACTAAAGTTCAAGGAAGGATGAGGAAGAAAACATGGCAAGAATTTGCAAAGAACCCTCTCTAGTTTAGGCCTATGCTGATGCCAGTGTGGACAGATCTTGAGAGATCTCAGATTGCCGCTGTTGCGTGACATTGTTTGAATTGAAAGCTTTCCTCCTTCCTTGTCTCCTGGGAGAAGCAACCGGTTAGGGTTGCTGCACATGGCACAGCATATCTGACATGCTGCTAATGAACACACTGGGCTTTAGGCAAGCATATACTGCAGAGAAAGTATTTGTCAAACCTCCTGCAGAAGAAAAGAGGATTAACGCAGAAAATTAAAGCTAATCCACCATGCCCCACATAGTTGAAACCAGATCAGAATTTCCATTGCTTCTTCATATGCTCAGTTTTGTAAGAGCAGGAAGGGAAGGCGGAAGAGGACACTCCTTGGATGTAGTTGAGAGACAAGCTGTCTCCCACCATTTCATCCCTAGGCCCTGCAGGAGGGTGGATGGTCTTTGAGGTTGGAGGAGCATAATAGGAGCATGCATTGAAATTGAAGCAGGAAGCTAAAGCATGTTCAGTTAATTTGGGGAGATGAAGGAGTGGAGTAAAGTGAGGAGAAAAGTAAGGAACTGGGAGGTGAGAGAGAGGAGACTAACAGGAGCTCGAATGTCCAGAGTTCTAAGGCAGACTTTTCTGTAACCTATGTTACTTCCTTTAACTTGATTTTATTTCATGGGCTCTTTTTAAAATTCCAAATCCCCTTATTTCTCTGTGTTTTGGAGAGTCTTTTGTTGTGCCATGTTAAGTTTGAGTACTTGGGACTTGGGCAGATTAAAGATAGGACAAAAGAGTTATTAAAAACCCTATCCATGAACATTCTCATTGGGTTTTCAATAGGTCAGCTGACAATACAATGTACCTCTGTGAACTGACACTGCAATTGAAATCCTTGCATAGCTGATACTCCTATTTTCTGCTGCAAAAAGGTTTAAACCTGAGAAGGTTTAAACATAAGCCTTGAGAGTGTCTTCACCACCCAAATTGTGGGAATGTGGTGGTGGATGTCCCTCCATTCCTGCTGAGCCTAAATAACTCTGAATAAGTCAGCAAGTTAACCAGAGGGGACTCTGATAGGAGAGAGGGATCTCAATTAGCTTGGAAGTGAGAAACCCTGACCACAAGGCTTACATGGTTTATTGTTTCTAATTATTGTGACTATGAACCCATCAACATTGTGATTGATGAAAACTAATCTGAAATAACTTCCCTAGTTTCTATAGCTCCTTGAATGCATTTCCTAATCATATGAAATCTGTGTTTATCATTAAATTTTCAGATGGTTAAAAACAACTGTGTTCCACCTGAGTGGGACTTCAACAGAGCCATCGCTGTGGAACAGTAAGTTTTACTTTACTCTTGTCCTTTTTTGTGGGTATTTAATTACATTGCATGCAAACACTCGGAATTATCTGTTATGCTCTCTCAAGTTCTATTGAAGAATGATTTGAAATCATTCAAACAGTTTTGGGGTTTTTTTGAACTGGTGAAAAAAAATGGTAGAATCAGAGTATAGCTTGTCAAGAAAATCTGTTGTTGCCAAAAAGTTACTACCCCAAATGCCAAATCTTCTTTTTGTATAAAATGTGAGAAGTTTCAAAATACACTATATTTTTGTTATGGAGATTTCTACCAAAGCTCCTTACATGGCCTTAGATTTCCAGTTTTCTTCTCTTACTATATTCATCCTGAGTATTTTATGCAATTTCTCAGCTATCAGTCTTGGCCACAACAGCTAAACTGCATTAGCTAGATCCAACTAAAATACAGCATTCACTCCAACTTGGTTAAGTTAGTTTGTTCTAAAAAGATAAGATTTTTGCTCCATTATTTGGAATGTACAAAGGAATTTTTTACACAGTGGTGATAGTTCTTAACCTAAAGGTTAAGAAATTCACATTTGTAATGAAAATGTTACCCCTGTGTGAATGCCATTGACTTTAACATTGAATTAAAAAATCTTTGAGTTGAAGAATATAATTGAAGGAGAGGTTGTTCAGTGCTTAGCCCAACAGGTTCATGTGTGGGTGGACTGATCTATGCTACTGCTATAGAATGGGAGAGCTGGATCTTTGAATGTTCTTTGAAGGAAAGTAGATAGGCATTAAAGTGAGATATATTCAAGTGGTCAATTCATTATTCTAGTGAACAAAGCTAAACAATACTGTTTGGGCTTTTTTTTTTCCTTCATGTTTCAAAATTCTGTTTGTAGTCCTGCCTTCAATCCAGATGCTTTAACAGCCACTTCATTTCAGTGGGATGATTGTAACAAAATACCACGTGCAACAGAATACATGGCATTTTACCTACAGTCACAGTCAAAATTCATTGATCTGCTCTGCTGCATACAAACACAACGTATTAGCATGTATGAGGACTGTCTTTATTAAAGTTGCAGGAAGAGGCTGATTTCTTAGGAAATGGTTAATAGAATCCTATATTTGTAGTTTTAAGAAGAGCATTTGTTTAAAAAACCGGAACTTCATTTCCTTGAACCAGGAACTTGCCATAAGTCAAGTCACAAATGTAAAGATGGGTGCAAACTCCTCATACAGGCACTCTCATCATTGTTATTTTTTTATCAGCTGTGGCGAGCAGCTGTTGTTAATTCCTCAGCTCCTCCTGATACACTGGAACGTGTATTGTTTGTTCCTTTTGGAAATTGGGCGGAGATGAAATAATAAGTGTCCTTACTGTGTGTTTATCTTGGGCCAGGCACCTCTTTAATGACTGCTGTTCTTTCTCTGTTGTAAAAAGAGTTTTAATTTTTAGAATCTCATGACTACAGCATCTGCAGCATCTGGAGAATTTAAAACTACTTCTTCAGAACATTCAGCTTCTCTTCCCTGTTTTTCCGCAAAGCTAGTCTGAGTTTTCTGTACCAAAGTGATTCAATTTTAGACATGCTTTCCTCCACAAATCCAGTAAAGGAAAAATAAGCATGTTATGTCCGATAAACTGAAGGCATGTATCTGTGTTGTGATGAATAAAATATCATTCACTTGAGCTGCATGGTAGTGCAGCTTATTACAATGGAGTTCTGAAAGGCAGAAATCCTTTGTTTAGGATAGAGTTACTGTGTTTGGTGAGATAGTTGTACAAGCAGCAGCTGTATCTGTGAGATTAAAAGCACACTCAGTGCACAGAGCTGGTAATTATTTTCTAATTTTCACTGTTCTGAAGTGTATGCACTGAAACATGGTGTGGAGTATGCATTTTTTATTTGAAATATTACTTCAGTACTTAAGGAATGGAATAAATGTCGACACTTTGGCTCTGTGACACTTTGAGTCAGTGCCTGTTTGTGCTTCAACACCCTGTCTCATCTCAGCTTTGCTGATGCAGAATGACCACTGGCACTGATGAAAAAATATGGAAATTATTGATGCATTTGATTATGATTTGAGTCAGATGAATGTCTGCCTATAGACACTAGAAAGAACACAGTACTTTCATATGTGTACTACTAAAGCTGTAGTGATTTAACCTCAGTACCATTATCTCAGTTGTTTTTCAATTTCTGGCCAAGATCTAAAGAACATCTAAATACTATAAACAATTGAGAAAATCAGTGGTCTAAAGTGTATGGTACTAGGCAAATCATGACACCTCTTTCAGTCTCCATGCTTTTGCTTCTTATGTATTTATCTTTTACCCTTTTCCTCTTCTCACTATTGATCTTTTACCCTTTTTCCAATCATTCTTAATTTTCTGTCTGATCACTAGAAAAGCTGCGGTTATTTGGGAAGGTTTCTTTTCAACCTGCGTGTGTGGTGAATTATCTGTGACTTTAAGATGGCATAGAAGAGGAAGAGACTAAGCTGTAATGATGTGCTCTTATTTATTACCTCTTAAACTCTGCCTGCCACTCAATTATTGCTTTAAAAATTGAGATCAATACAAAGTGCTAGAAGACACTTGGTATTAATGGTACCAAACGGGTCGGTCTATATGTCATATATGTTTGGGGTTTTCTCTAATAATAATTATCCCATTGTAGTTCATTCATTATCATATTTCCTCTACCTTTTGATGGGGAATATTAATTTGTCCTTGACAATCTACTGCACTGCAGGTATTAACAATATATGTTATTTGCTACTGTCAAAATGTGTATGTTCATTACACCCTAAAGATGGCCATACTTTTAAGAAAGGCATTACTATTCATTGTACCACCATGATTAACTCACGAATAAGGAAAAATTGGAGTCGTAGATAGTTACCATGGGAAATTTAACACTTGCTCACACTTACCCAAAGCCTATAGATGTCAAGAAATGCAATAAAAATTTTCTCTGGAGTTCAAAAATAAGAGAATGAGACTATGCAGTGGAAGCTTCTGGAAATGCCATCATTTGAGTAAATTATGTCTAGATTTAAGAAAATAAAAAGTATACTTCAGGAAGTAGCTTCAGCATGTTTGCAAAAAGCAGAGATGATAAAAAGAGCTGTGTGCGTCTGCATTCAGATAAATTACAGAATACCTTTCAATCACATTTGTCTGTATTCTTTGACAGGAAATACCAATATGTGCTTAATTGATCAAATATGGTTTTATATTCAGTCTTTCTTAATGTGGCTTTTATTTGTCAGACAGCCTTTTTTTCCTATAGTTTGAAGTAACTCTTATGTACGAAAGATCTAGCACCAGCGTCTATAAAATGATTGTGTACATTAGCAGTCTGGTTTGTAAAAAGGATGCTTTTAAATAAAGTAGGTAAATAGAGGTGAGAGGACAAGTCTTGTCTGAGAAATGAGCTCTGTAAGAGAAGCCTACCAGGTACCCATGTATTACATAACATCTCACTGTGAAGATGGAAGAGACAGGAATAAGCAGTCAAGCCTTCAGAGTGAGAGGATTAGTTAGTGTTCCAATTGCGGGGCTAACTGGGGCTTTCATTTCACAAGTCCAATCCTGGGAGAAAGTGCTGAATATTGGTGTGCTTTTCCCTTCCTACAAAATACATTTATTTTCTTTAAACCCCAAAGAGAAATTCAGATTATTTTTTTCTCTGCACTGAGCAGTGTCTACGACTGAGCAGAAATCACTGTGCTAACAGGAATCGCTGTAGTAGCTCTAGACACAAAATTCCATCCTACTTTAGGGAAAATGTCAGTTACATGTTAAGAGGAGGTCAGTGCGCTTTTGATTATCCATGCAACATAGGAAAAGGCAGAAGTGGAGGAAGTAGTCAGGAGAAGGAGAGAAAAGGTAAGCCTGCAAGAACAGAGTATGTGTCTGCTTAGCAGTATACATGCACAGCAGTTAGATGTTCAAAATAAATGGTTCTTTATTTTCTCACTTTTTTTTTTTTTCAAAGATGCTGAAATGGACTCTTGAAAGCATACACTTGGGTAGGAAAACCACCCCCAAAATGCAAAAACCTTTTAAGGTAGTTTGAAAAAATGATTTGCTGACTAGACATCCTTTCTGGAGAGTATTCGCCTTGTGTGTGAGTTTTTAAGTTGGGCACAACTGTGAGACTGGTCTGCACTCACCTGATAGCAGCCTTCCAGTATGTAAAGGGGCCTTAGAAGAAGACTGGAATGGGACTGTTCACAAGGGCATGTAGTGATAGAACAAGGGGGAATGGCCTAAACCTGAAGGAGGGTAGTTCTATATTAGATATTAGGAAAGAATTTTTACTGTGAGGGCAGCGAGGCACTGGAACAGTTTGCTTAGATAGGCTGGGCACTTCCCATCCCCGGAGGTATTCAAGGCCAGGCTGGATGGGGCTCTAAATAACCTCGTCTAGTGAAGGGTATTCCTGTCCATGGCAGGGGGATTAGAAGTGCATGATCTTTGAAGTCCCTTCCAACCCACCCATTCCATGAGTCCATGATTTGCCCAAGCTCTTGTTAGTGTTCAGCACCATGGCCAGGGCAAAAGGTAGGGAATATGTAACAAGAACGACAGGAATGTGTAAATAATTTGTAATAAAAAGTAACTTTCCATGGATATGTTGCTGGTTGTATATTCAGTGGATGATCAGTAGTGTATGATCAGTGAGATTTACCATGCGTAAAACTACTCGATTTCCTCCTTCCCTTGATAGTCAGTCATTAACTGCATGTTTATTTGTCCTGTAGAGGTAAATTGCACCATATTTATAATCTCTGAATCGGAAGTGAATGACAGAAATGCCCAAAGGGAACTGTGGTCATGTCCCCTTAAACAGTGCCTTACTTAGCTTCTTCTTTAGCACCTCAGGTCAGGAGTTCAAGTGTTTATTCTAGGAAACATATTCAAAGCATGAGAAAAACACAGTAAGCATAAGAAACTCAAAACTCAATCTGAAGGTGTAGTTGAGCTTTAGGTAGTGAATAAATAATATGGAGGATGTGCACAATTATGCTCCTCTTTCTGCCTCTATATCAAATATAATAATAAATTATCTTCATAACTCATGCCCTTCCCCACCCTGCCCAATCAGTTAGTAATCACTGGCATATCCCCTGTAAGAAAGCATTTGTAATAAAACTATGTGTGGAATCTTTTGGGAAAGGAGAGGGATTCTTATTTACAAAACTTCTAAATGAGTTTATTTTATCCTCTTCATTCCTTCTCTCCTGAATTTCACTTAATTGCCCTTGAGCACCCACGTATTTGCAAGCATCGAGCTTGGGTTGCCAGGTTTGGCCAGGATTGTTGGTGTGCAAAGTAGAGGACAAGAGACATTGCTGTCAATGTCCATTGCACTTATTATTTTTCCTTGATTGGTGGTGACAAAGTATTCTTTACAGATCTGTGTATCTTTTTGTAGTCTCTGGCTGTTAAGACATGGCCATTTGCCACAGAATATGGCTTATTGCATCTTTCTGAAATCTTAGATCTGATTACTGTTTATTGTCTGTTTTCCCTCATTTAAGTTATGTGTCTTTAGTCTGTTTTCTTGGTGAACTAATGGAAAAGGAATGGAATATGTGACATGTGACATTTCCATTGTCCTGATTTCAGGATGCAGGTCTTCCACTGTCAAGTCATGTGTGCTGTGTCTTGGCAGAGTGCAGGCCCTTTTTTCCTGGATGTAAACAACACAGTTCCGCTTTATCCCTGGGAGCAGTGTCTTGGAAACAGTGTCTTAATCATAATTTTGGGCTATTCTTTCACTCCCAGTTCTGCCACTTCTTCCAATGCTTACACACATACACACTTCCTTTCATACACATTCACATTCCTATCACCATCATCTAGTTCTGGGTCTAGTTCTGAAAATCACTGATTTTTAATGGTGTAACCCACACTCAGTGGCACTTCACATATAAAATGTACACTTAGCAATAGAAAAAGTGTGTAGGAGAATACAGACAGCCGTAGTCATCCGTGTCCGTAGGTGTTCGTTTTCAATCAATGAGAGGCATCTGAAGACATCCAAGGTCCTTATAAGTGGTTAATAGATCATCACTAGAACTTTACAGGTGAGCATTCTGACCTTCCATAGTAAGAAAATATGCTTCTTGGAATGGAATGACCAGAATAAGAGTTTTGTTGGTGGTTTTTTGGTTTTTTTAAAATGTGGTGGTCCCTCCGTGAATGCAGTATAGAACATTACAGTGTTACTTTGTGTTTTGTTCTCTATGCCTTTAATAACACTCTATGAACATTTTGAATGTCACTGGTCGCTTAGGTGTTATTGTTTGATACTTGTCACGTTGGTTTCAAGATATTTTTCTTGGCAGCTGGTAACTAACATTGTGCCCTTTGTGTGTCTGTAGAAAGGAAGACAGCCTATAAGAAGACTGTCTGTGAGAAGGAAGGATGAGAAGACAGCGTGGACACACTGGAATTCTTTTTTTGAATTCACACTTTATACAGGTAGTCACTAAATTTAATCTCTTGGTTTTTACCCTCTCAGTGTTGCAGGCTAGTTCTGCAGTTCTCTTTCAGCTTAGTTTTGGCTCTCCTGGATAATCTTAGCTCTTAACAAATGGGGTAGCTTCATAGTTCTCTGCTCTTAAACCTTGACAGAGCCCATCAGTTATTTCTGTCTGTTGTGACAACTTACTTTCCTACAGCTTGTTTAAATATCTAGAAAAGTTGATACCCATGGGACCTGCAACAACTGTTGAAATTTAGCAGTTTTGTACTTGAGCATCTTTAGAACACTTAAGGAATGCCATCCAGTCTTGGAAGTTTGTTTACTGTTCAGTTTATCAATTTATTCTAAAATCTCTTTTTACTTTAGTTTATGGTAATATGTTATTCTGCCTCTATAACTGCTCTGTTTGGCCATGCTGTTTTTTGTTCTCATTCCTAGTCCTTTTAGGTTTGTTCTGGTTTGCACTATTCAACTATTTGAGTCTTTAGCATGGTGCCTGCAATCAGCTATGAGATCACTCCTTATTTTGATTGATTTGTTCATGGGTATCTCTTATTTTTAGAGTTAAATATTAATCTGCAATTAATGGCTTTATTACTCCTATAGGTGTTGAATTATGTAAATTAAAGCATTATTAAGCCATCTCATATCTCCCTTCCTACCTGTAGCAGGCAAGTCTCCACAAGAACACATTGCCAACCCAATTCTCAGTGCTTCATACTCAGATTTCCAACACTTGCTCTGGTAGTCTCTGCCTGATTGAAAATCTTGTTCTTAGCTAATTTCCATGGGCAAGAAAAACAAAACAAAACAAATCTCCCCAAATTACACCAACCCATAGCAATTAAAGAAAAAATAAATTATCATTGCTATCAGTGTATTGCTGTAGAATTTGAGAATCTACCCAGCAAAAAAAAAAAAACTTTAAAAAAATGTTGATAATGTAGCTAAAAATGCCTCCTTGACCCTGCTGTTTCAGTAGCTGAACAATTTACATCCCGCAAAGATAAGCCTTTGACTCGTAATAGAAAGCTTTGTCAACTTAACTGAATTTGGTGTATAACATATTGATAGAGGTGCTGGGCCTGTGGGTGCTCTAGGTCTAATTGTCCTTTCTAGCACTGTGCCTCTGTGAGGTGTTACAGAGGGGTTTGCAAACGCAGCCATGGGACTGGGGAAGCAGAGAGAGATCAGGCAGTGTCTCACAGAAATGTGTTTGCGACTAGCAGTGCTCATGATCTTATGAATCTTTTCATTAGGTTTTCCACAGAATCAAGATAAAGGTTCCCAGGGAATTGTGCTGGTTTTGGCTGGGACAGTCTGAATTTTCTTGATAGTAGTTGGTATGGGGCTGTGTTCAGGATCTGTGCTGAAAACAGTTGATAACACAGGGATGTTATAGTTATCCCTGAGCAGGGCTTACACAGAGTCCAGGTCTTTTCTGCTTTTCACCCCATCAGTGAGGAGGCTGGGGGTGCACAAGGAGTTGTGAGGGGACACAGCCAGGACAGCTGACTCCAGCTGACCAAAGGGATGTTCCAGACTGTATGGCTTCGTGCTCAGCAATATAAAGCTGGGGGAAGAAGAAAAAAAGGGAGGGCCACATTTGAAGTGCTGGCATTTTGTCTTGCTGAGTAACCATTGCATGTAAGGTAGTCCTGCTTTTCTGTTGGTTCATGGCATTTTACAGTACTGAACGTTTTTTTTCAGTTTGTTGGGTTTTTTTTTTAATAGCTGTTGTTTTTTTGCAAATTTTTACTGATGTTATTTAGTGATTTTTGTATTGACAGAGTTCTAGACAGGAAGTAGCTTTTGTGAAATGCATTTGATTACTACATGGGGTAATAATAAATGAGAATATGAATGGTGTCAATGAAAGATACAAAGTGCTTTTTTTCTTTCTTTTAATCCAAATGACAGTATTTAGGCTGTTCTTGTTCTGACATACAAGTCTTGGACTGAAAGCAAATATCTGACATGGATTGTGTTGAGAGTTAGAAACTGAAGTCTTCTATTCTTTCAATTTTCACTATGTATCCTTGTCACTATTTTGCTCTCTTCCAACTAATCAAACTAGAGAGCTTTTTCTTAAGTCTCGTGTAGACTGTGCATGTGGTCTTACCTAACTCACGCTCATGACTCAGTAGTATGCACTAATCTTCTGTTCACATCAGACTCCTTTTATATTTTTTACATTTGCTTTGTGAAATGGGAGTTGCCAGATTGTATGGGAGTTTCTCAGTAATCACACAAAGAGGATACACCTCCTTAGTCAATTAGAGAATTTATTGTGAGGGTAAAGCCGTAAGTTAAGCATCAATCACTTCCAAGTTCATCCAGGTGTGCTTTGTTTGCCAGCCTACTTTAATATTATTTATATAATCGGAGTCAAGATAACGTACAGGATTATATAAATACTGTTTAGCTTCATAAAACCAAATTCTGTTAGTTCAGAATTACTGAATTATTGCCTGCACCTTTCATGAAAAAGTCACCTAGTCATCCCAATATAGGATGAGGTGAATTGCTCTTTTCAAGTACACTGTCCCCTCAGTTAAAAATCATTCTTTTTGTGTTTGCAGTTTATTTTGGCTCAGTTCCACATACTAGCATCCATGAGAGAGACTTGACAAGTGCAGGGTCATGACATGAAAATGGCAGTTTCAACCAAAGCAGAAGTTTTTTCTAGGACAGCTACGAAGTAGCTCCTATTAAGACTCGGATAATCCATGTTTTGTAATCTGTACTTCCATTCATATTCTGTGTGTTTGATATAGATTTGTGTATAATAAATACCGTCATTCGTATAAGTAGTAGCAAAGTAAAATCTAATACAACATCAGTCAGTTCAGGAATATGTTTTGCTTTGATTTGGATGGCTCAATCTGAAACATTCCTGTGGTGACAAAACAAAATAAAAAACCCACCAAATTTAGGAAATGAGATGAAAGAGTTGAAGAACAGGCTTTTCTTTGACATATCTGTATTCCCATAAATTTCTTGCAAAGAAAGGGAAGAGTTTGCTCCCAGATGCATGTAACAGTAACAGAAGACACTAATTTAGCAGGTGATGCCTAGAAGTATGATTTACATTTTATTTTATTATAATAGTCTTCTTCAAGAGCTCATGTGCCTGTCTCAGTCTTTCCATTTCTGTAATATCCTGAGCTATGTTGAACACTTTGAAATAAATCTACATCAAAGTCTGACCATTTCTTTATCATTTTTGTTATTTTAAGCACCTTTTTTGAATGATGGGTGATTTACAGAGGAACATCTCCCTCTTGTCAGACGGTGTTTAGCATTTGGATTCAATACCTTCAGAGTAAATGCCTGTTTGCATTGTTAGTTTACAGACAAGCATGTTCAGTCTGGCTTAAAATACTAGAAGATCTTCTATTAATCATATGGCCCTCTGAGATGGTAAAGAGATGTTTCTGATTACAGAGATGTACGTATAGGTGTGTGGGTTTACACGGTAAGATTTGGGTAGCAGGGGAGCTGCAGGGGGGCCTCTGTAAGAAGGGGCTTGGACAGCCCTGTGCCAGACACAGCCACTGCCAGCTGGCTCCAGACCTACCACAGCACACAGCTGAGCCCATCAGCCACACTGGTGGCTTGGAAATATATTCATGTATTTGGAATTATATTTAAGAAAGGCTAAAATGCTGTGTAGCAGTTAGAGAGAGGAGGGAGAAACATCCTGTTGAGGAGGGGGAGCGAGAGCGCTGCTGGCTGAGGGGTTGCAGTCAGCCAAGCTGAACCCATTACAGCTGGAAAAATAAAGATTCTTTGTGTCTAAGGACTGCTGCTGGGCTACAGCAGCACTTAATGCAACATTGGTGAAGCACGATTCTGAACTGGAAACTTTAGTCTGGTCTCTGTCTTGGGAAAGTACAGAGAAGATATTATCACTTATCTGCTGAACCTGCTTTTGGTTTAACATTTTTATTAAGCTATTTGTCTACAGCAAACATCTCTTACGGAGTTGTTATGAAATACTTTTTCCTCTATAATATTTCTAACCTACGTAAGCATTGCCAGAAAAATAACTGTTCTTCAGACTGGGCAGAGAAAGGGGATTGCACTCTGTTATCCATGTTCTTCATGCTCGTTCCCATCAGCAATGTCCTGTTGTGATATGTTCAGCTAAGTCTTACTTTCCAGGCCAAGATTAGAATTCAGCTTTTTTCTCTTCATAATCTCTCTCTTTGCATAATCTGAGAAACATCTTTGTAAGTAACCTTAAAAATTTGTGTTTACATCCCTACCAAAGTTTCTATTCCCATGAGGTATATTTTTTATCAAGTGTTTGGATTAAATGACTGTGGCACTGTACCCCCTCTTACTGATGGCTTCCTGCTCTCTCCATGGAGTCTTCCCCCTTCCCCTGCCCCTAGTCCTGGCCACTCCTCGAGTTCTCCCTATTGGTTCCTGTATCCTAACTCTGCCCATGTAGCACCCCTGTGCCCTGAAACCATTTGCCCATGTGCTCTCCCTGCCCCCCTGGTACCCGGGNTGTCCCAAGAAGCCCCCGCTGCGCTCCCAGGGAAAGCTGCAGCAGCTAAGCAACACCAAGCACTGCAACAAATGACATCACATCTCTCCTCCCTTTTCTCATCAGTAATTCCTTCTAATTTCTGCACTGTAGAGTCATGCTCACTCCTGCTTTCCTGGTCTTTGGAAAAGTGAAAGAAGAAAGTATTCTGTGCAAAATGGAAGTGTTTAAAAATTAGGAGAGAGCCTTAGAGCTCAGGGATTCAGGTATTAAAACAGAATTGATCAGTTATAAGGGCCCTACAATAAACATCTAGTCCAACTGTATTCTCACAGAAAATTATAGAATCATAGAATGGTTTGGGATGGAGGGGACCTTAGAGATCATTTGCTTACAACCCTCCTATCATGGGCAGGGACGACTCCCACTAGAGCAGGTTGCTCAAAGATTGCCATTTAACCTGACTTTGAACACGTTCAGAGATGGGGCATCCACAGCTTACCTGGGCAACCTGTCCCAGTTTCTCACCCAGTTTCTCACCCCCCTCAAAATAATGGATTTCTTTCTAATATCTAGTCTAAATCTACCCTCCTTCAGCTTAAAGTCATTCTCTCTTGTCCTATTGTTATATGCCCTTGTAAAAAGTTGCTCTCCAGCTTTCTTGTAGGTTCACTTTCAGTACTGGAAGGTGCTTTAAGGTCTCTCCAGAGTTTTCTGTTCTCCAGGCTGATTTTTTTTTTTTTTAAAGATTTTCCTCTTGCCTGGTGCAAGCATGTCCTTGCTGAGAATGCTGGATGTGTTATACACATTGGGACAGGAGTTTTGTGGAGGTGTATATATCAAAACTGAGATATTCTGATGCTGTGGATAACAGTTCTTTTGAACATTAATAACCTACAATTTGAAGTTATAATCAGATTTTTTTTCCCAAACATTTTTTTAGCCTGCCTTTACAAAATTTGAATGTAGGTAAACCTAGTAGATGTAATGGACTGGATGGTATAGACTTGTCAATCTCACTACTGGCATTTTATAGTGCAGATGATTGACTTCTGAGAATTGACATTTGAAAAAACAGCAACTGAAAAGGAGAAGCATGAAGGAATGCTCCAAAGTATTTTTTAGTTTTGCTTTCCTTTTCTCCCCTTTCGAAAGAGACCTTGAGAGTAATCTGATTCAAATTTTGAAAGCGCGTGGAAAGCAAACACAAATAGTGCAAAATATCATGGAAGTGTGTAAAGGAAAATTTTTCTCAGCTTGTCTAATTCATCAGCTCTCAGAGTGTTCTTCAGTATATATTGTTATATTCACAATGTTGCTGTGATAAAGTGCTGTATTGACAATATTGTCTTTTTGATGATTCAGATGTTAGTTATAAAGTAATGTTGTTAGGAAATGTGCATGGCAGCTGGAAGACTTGGAAACGAGGCAGACGTATTCTCATGTTTGACGTAGTTATACCCTGTCCTACAATACAGAAGACACTATTAACTACGCAACTGCTGACTTGCATAGCAGAAAAAAGTTAAACTTTACCATAATTGTGGCAGGTTTGCTATACTTTTGCAAGCACAGCAAATTATACCAGTAGGATTGTAATATTTGGTGGTAAGAAGAGGAAAACTAAAGATTCTTAGGAATTCTTACTTCAAATGAGCTCAAATTTTTGTAATGTCCTGTGGAACCATCACCATAGCTTTACTATGGCTCAGAATATTGTTTATCTCAGCTATTTGATATTAAATCCTGAACTTATGAAATTATGTCAGTTCAGTAGAGCTGTTGACTACATAAACAAAGCCATTCGATTAAGAGCTGGGAAAAATGGAAAAAATTTAATCTTTTAGCCAAGTGACTAAGCTGGCCATGCTGAAATATACTGTATTGAGCAGTAATACTTGGAGTGTCTTTCAAAAATTCTTTTTTTGAAAGCTAAAAAATAACTTATAGCAAATGTTGACTTGGAGGCAATATCTATATGCTGCTGCAGAAAGGAGAGAGTGAAGGGTTTGCTCTCCAATTTTTTGTGACAGTGAGTCTGACTTCCTGTATCAAAATATTAAGTAAATGCAAATTTACTTCAGTTCCACCACTTCAGTGTCAGTGGGAATTCTGAGACAAGAAGGTGGTAGAAAATATAGGTAGAGGAGATCTGCAATTAAAACAAGTATACTCACTTGGTTTCTTGTTCAAATTCTCTCTAACCTCTCCTTGATGTGTGAGCTTATGGAGAGAGCACAGGTTTAGGTACTCAAGCTTTGTCTGGAATATTTTCTAGCATCTTAGTGAGCTGTATTTTCAGAAAAAATCCTCCAGAGGACAGAGTTAAAATAGCACATTTTTCCAATACTTCTTTTCCCAGTTTTTCCCACAGAGAAAATAAAAGATTTGGAAAATCCCACTCCCCTGGGGTAAAATTACCAGAGTATGATATATGTATTACCAGAGTAAGGTATATGAAGTGTAATTCCCTCGATGCCTTTTCCATGCCATCTCTTCCTGGCTTAATCCATATCCCTGTCATAAATCCCAGAGGTGCTTGAGCAAAGGAGAACTGTTCTAATATTATTTTAAGTCGTCAAGTATTTTTTCCTTGTGCATTGATGTAGAAGGTGCTCTGCTGAGGCGTTTTGCAGACTAAAATTTTCTAGAATCTGCATGTTGGTAGGAAAGGTTAGTAGTTGAGGTTATTTCCTACATCTCTTTCTAATCTTCAGTAATTGTGTGTCACATATTTATCCCTACTTGCACCTGACTGGAAGAGAAGGAAATGTTTTGCAACTGTAGTCTCAGAGGACGAGCTGCTGACTTCCACAGAAGGAAGTACTATGAGTGGGAAATGGATGCTATTCTTAAAATTTCTGTGCCGAACTACTTAAAGAAGGGCACGTGAGAATGTTATACTCCAGCCAGGATCAGCCGATGCCTTACACCGTTGTATTTGCTGGCATGAAGAGTAATGCCCATAACCCAAAGGCTGCCCAAGGTCACAGTGATGAAATTAGAGACAGAGCTGAGATTAGTCCAATCAGATATTGAATCCCTTAGGGTAAAATGATAGGATAATTAATTGCATGATACTAGCCTGATTCCTGATACCCAGGATCAATCAAAAGTGTGTGGTTTTTTGTAACACTACCTTAAATAAAACTTTGACTGTTGAATACATTTAAGTGGACATTCTGTGTATTGAAGTTCTTTCCATAAAAATAGTAAGTAGTGGCTCCCCATTAGGAAGTTTGGGAGAGCAATGGATTGGTTATAGGCATGCTTTTTTGCCACTTGTTTCTAATTCTTTACTAGTATAAAGATAATTAATAATTTCAATAATTCTGTATCAGTTTTACACCCATCTAAATATTGTCTCCTTTTGTGCTGATAATTTTGGGTTAATCTCCTAACAGCATGCATGTTAAAAATGAAATTCATCCTCATTACTTCTTTGTCATTGCTTTAGCACTCTTTCATGCACTTGTCAGCCTTCTGCTGCCTGTCTCTGTTGCTTGTTAAGTTTTTGTCAAGGTGTGCTATAGAGGGCTTAAATGTCTCAGTCAAGGAAGTACAGTTATTGTGTATGATATATCTCTGAATTCATAACCTATCTAGTTTTTACCAGAGTTATTTTAGAATAGCTGCCAAAGGAGTTCCGACAACCTATCTCTATGCTTGAAACAGAAGGGCTGATGTGTATATTGTGCAGTTGTATGGTCATTTGTAAGGCTTTGTGTGCTCTGCCGAAATTCTGGCAGGCAGAAGAGTAGCAGAACAAAATCCTATGGCCACTTCTGCAGAACAACATTACTGATAGAACATTGCTTCTTGGTTTGGCAGCCTGTGATCAGCAAATCAGGACTACAAAAGCGGATATGGAAAAGAACTCAGTCACCAAGTGTAATTGTACTTTTTGAGGTACTTGTGCAGTGGTTATCCCATGATTGCTGTGGCAAGACTGCAATTAGATTTCCTCTTGGTATGTTAACCAATAGAAACAGACCCCACATTCTTGAAAAATTGTTTATTCTTCCTGAAACAATAAACCCAATCAGGTCTCTGCTGAATTTTATCTTAAAGTTATATAAATTATTCGTACAGGCCCTTTTCTTCTGCAGTGTGATTCAGAATGAAGATAATCTTCCATGTAGATTCTCTTTTTAGCAACAAGTATATTGCAAAATAAATTTACACTGTAACTAAATGGACATTAAAGGTTAGTTATGCTGATGGAATGATTGGAAATAGTCTCATTAAAGTTTGAGGGCAGGGAAACAATGCATTGACATAACTATGACTCAAAACACGTCTTTTATCTCTCTTTCTGCATCTGCTGCTATAACAAACACGGTTGCCATGCAACCAACTTTTCTTTTTTTACGCTTTGGATTTTAGCAATGACTTTTGTAGCACTGGTGTTGGGGCTCCTAGGTCAGACATATAGTGAAAGCTTATGGGAAGTTGTATTGCTACTCATGGGCTTCAGGAACTTTAAAGAAAAATCTCCGTTAAGACTCAACTGTGGAACCTAAATATGAAAATCCTTCTTCTCATCGCTAGTTCTGGTGCCACGTGTGCAGTGATAGCGTGCAGAATTACAAGTAATATCTTTGGTAATAAAAGCACCTGAACAGCTGATATTGAAAAGAGGAAGGTGAATTCTCATTAACGTGACTAGAAGTAAGGAATGGCATGAAGTTCCAAGGAAGGTCAACTCAGATACACATAACTTGTGTAAGCTTAGGGCAAAGATGATGATAAAGCAGAATTACCTTTGTTGCAAAATGTTAGATTACTTCAGGTTGTCAAACAATTTATGGTAAATAAATTAATGCGTACATGTGGATGTTGCCTGTGCATTACCAGTAAGGTTCTTCTGGATTAAAATGTGTAGCCCAGAAAGTTTTAAGGTAGCTGAGCAAGAAATAAGCCAGGCTATGATGTCTACCTCAAAGACTGATTATTTCCAAAAGACATACAAAGCAGCTGGTAGACAGGATCATTACCCTTCTGGCAATAAGGAAACAGAGTATCGTTTAGGACACCTTCTAATGCTAGCAAAAGTACAAATATCTAGGACTTTGGAAGAGAAGGATTTGTGTTCTCTTCAGCCACGTAAGCTCAAGTGCAAATTCTGTAAGAGTGGTCTCAGTGCTTAAAGATGTGTTGTTGTCCTTTATTCTCCAGTTTGGGATGTCACAGCAAGCCACATATATGTCAGAAAAAGGGACGATGGGAAATTGTTGGTCACTCTGAGGAGCAAAGACTGCCGAAGGAAAATAGTCCTGGGTAACTTCATAGCTCAAGAAGGAATCATGCTCCTTGTACAGGCAGGACAAAGCTGGAGCAGAGTAAATCAGTCTCTAAAATTTAGAGGTGCTTGGCTAAAAATAGCTCTTCTCCTGCACAGAATATATTAAAATTGTAAAACTACCAGTATATTGAACTGAGGGATGGTGCAACTTTAGTTGAAGGATGATTACCTTTCCCAGACCCAAGAAATGAATGCGACTGGTTCCAGACCTAGAAGTTTTGTGGCAAAGAAACCTGAATGGAAAATATGCAGGTTTTCAACTTACACCTGTGCATACACATCCAATTTAATCTAAAAAGGGGTCAGGTTTGCTGTGTGCATGGAGTTGCTGTTACAGTTTGCAAAGATTGTATAGGAATTAAGTCATGGAAACTCTTTTTTGCTGAGGCAGTAGTAGTTCTATCCAGGAGACTACCTAGAAAAACACAAGGAGGAAAAGAAAAGCTCAAAATACTGTCCTCTGGGAATCTCCTAAGTATTTTTTTAAAAAATTCCAAACTAAGAGCTTTGGTGGCATAAAAGATGGAATATGCCAAGTTGGGAGATGTCTCTGAGGTATCATAAGAAGTTAGGTCTGCTAAAGTAACCACTGAGGAAAGATCTCTGTAGACCGTGTTTCTTCTTTGTTTTCTATGAATGGTTATTCTAACTGGTTATTACTGGGTTTATTTGTATTTTCCAAGAAGGAAAATAAAATTATATTCTTCCAGTGATAGATTCATAAGGGAGAAAAGAGCTACTAGATTTCAGTGAGGATTGCTGAGTGATACACTGTGTAAGGGTAAGAGAAGTGCAAATTTGTATTCTCAAATAGAGAAAGGAGAAAATCCTAAACCTTTTGAGATGTATTGAGGGAAAACAGGAAGATGTTCAGAGAGAGGCTAGGCTATAGCTGAAATAAAATTATTAAATCAAAGAAAATAGCAGCTAAAGAACATACTTTTATGATAAAAAGGTGTTTCTAGTTGACTAGACCAGTCAAAAGGGCTAAGTAAAAAGTTTCCTTGATGTTTTGAGACATATAGAAGCTCTACT
This sequence comes from Oreocharis arfaki, assembly GCA_013398015.1. NCBI lineage: Eukaryota > Metazoa > Chordata > Aves > Passeriformes > Paramythiidae > Oreocharis > Oreocharis arfaki. The sequence continues at coordinate 26,697 of VZRR01010835.1, read as the reverse complement.
TGCAATATGACCAAAGAAAGTAAGAAATACTCTAAATGATCAAGAGGATTAGAGATTTCTGGACACTGCGTTGAAAATCTTTTGATGAGGAAATCTAGAGCCTGGTCTGGGAGCTTTAAGAAGTAAACCCTGCTGCTGCTATGAAGCGGATGTGTTAAAAGATCTCTTGAAATAAGTGTGCTTTACCCCAAGGAGCCTGCGTTTTGTCTTCTGAAGAGAGTTGCAGCAACACCTTGTCAAAGGAACTTTTCACCACAAAATAATGTGCATGTGGAAGTCTTGTATTTCTGAAGCAGCATTCCGAACTGGTCCCTGGTTCTGTTTTCTGCTTTCTTTTTCTCCCAAGGACTCTCTCCATCTTTCTCTGCACGAAGCAAAGCTGACCCTATAGCTTTTGTAGGATCTGATGTGGGACAGCAAGACTGTAAATTTATCATTTATGTAGAAAGTAAGCAAGAATGAGCAAGAATGTTTAAGGGGATTAAGGACAGTAATGTTTTCCCATAGCACCTTTTTTTTTTTTTACATTTTCTCTAAAGCTTAATGTGATGTGAGAATTTCTATAACTTTGATGGGCTTTCCGTTGCACCATTATAAGGTTTGAAAGAGCACCTCTTTTGCTGTAAATTCCTTGAACTTACTTTGTCACCCTGTCTCAATTATGTTTTGGGCACAATATGTACTATGGGCAGTATTTTGGTATAGATGTTCCCAAGAGCTTTACAAATTAAAGGAACCAAATAATTCCCTGCAAAGTAATTTTACCATGCATGATGTTCCATTTGTATTTGGAGGGTTACTGTTAACTACAAGGAGCTTCACAGGCATCACTTAATTTTTTCAGAAATCATTCTATGTGTTGATGAAAAATGAAAAATTCTTCGGTTTTTAAGCCTTTGTTTCATGGTCTTCCCTTGAAAGTTCTTCAAGGGATTTCTTTGTTCAGCCACCCCAAAATTCATTATTTGTTATAGGCGTTACTGAAGGTTAAACTTGGCATGAGCAAGCATTTGAAGGATTTAAAAGCACAGCATCCTGTAGATGAAATAGAGCAATAAAAAATTGCATGATTACTGAATAAATATTATACCGTTTCCTGTATGCTGAATTCCTTCATTTATGGTGAAAAATGATTGTCTGTTTACTTCTTATCTTCTGTAAATATCACACCTGTTTTTTTACCCCTCCTCTTGTCTCCTCCTTTTGAATCTCCTCCCCTGTGATAGAATCAATTGCCTCAGTGGCAATTATAAAAAGCCGAGTTTTCAGTGGAGCTCCCATTCACCCGCCTTAGCCACCATGGGGCTAAGAGCAGCCAGCCTCTTCCTACTCTGGCTGGCTCTTTCTTCTGCTAATGAAATAAAAAAAGGTAAGCTCTAGAGAAGAAAAGGTAGCAGGCTGCCTCCTGGAAAAGAGGGAGAGAATTAAAATATTGCTGCAGACCTGGAATAAGGCAGTGCATTTAAATAATGCTCTGAAGTTTTAGGATGCCTTAAATTGCTTAAGCTTTCAAATACTGAGGCTTCATGGCTCGGACAAAACTGGTAGATACCACTCTCTTTGGAGAGATTAGTGCCTCTATCTACTGCATTAATTTCTAGTTTGATGTGCTTGGAAAATATTTTCGTGTTACTTTTCTTTCCATGCACTGAGTCTTTGCTAGATATGGCAACTACTTAGCAGAAAGCAACTGTATGAGTTTGAGAGGTTCATTGTTAAAGCAACGAAGGAAGTAGATGATTGTGTCTTCTGTCACTTTAGAACAACATAAATTGTTCTTCAAAAATTAATATAGTAACATTCAAAAAGCTAATGTTGTCATTTAGGACATTTTTAATCTTATGTAAAAGCTCTAACTTATTGTATTTGCTATGAACTTTGAAGTGAGGGAATGGAGCACTCTTACTGAAATCTGCTTCTTAGAGGAATAGGTGATGAATTTTATCCAGCACTCAGGTTTGGGCCGTTGAGCTTGGTCTGCTGTGTCTTGAATTCAGCAATGGGAGGAAAGCATTACCTTGCATTTGGTCTCCCAGTTGTGAGCTCTGGGAGGATCTCTGTGCAGCCTTCCTGCTGGGGAGGGAAGTGTTCCAGCTTGGCTGGTTGTATCTGGTATGATTGGTACCATCAAAGTGCAGTAACCTGGAGGTTTTCTTAGCAGTTTTGCTTTCTCATGTTATATGCTGCAAGAAAATCTTGTGAAGACGAGATATATGTCAAGATTCCCAAGGATGCTTAGCATTTATGATTTGCCCCTAATTTACAGTATCTGGAGATTTACCAGATATTGTGTTAATTTGTATTATTTGCTGGTATAGATGGCAGGGAAAGGAACAAATCATCTTCATATTTTGCTATTGCAAATACTTCTTTTTTTCCCTCCTACCACGGTTATTTTCTGACCCATCTTCTGAAATATTTCTGTCTTGCAGTAGTAGAAATCACTACTGCTTTTAGGAAAAGAAATAATTCCCTGGAATCTCCTATATTGCGCAAACACTTCCATAACCTTTAAACTATTTGCCTTCCAGAGTAGGTAGTACTTTCTTGGTTTCCTACCTGTTTTGTTTCTTGTACATATTTCATCAGGGAAGAAGATAGTTCTTGGAAATATTTAATATTGATAAAAATAATACTGTGATTCAGAATAAAATCATATGCTTGGCACAGAAGCTCTGTTGCACTGATGCACCAACTTGTTAGTGGTCAGTATTAAGTTTCCCCACCTCATGCAGATAAGGTCCTTCACTTCAGTAAGGATTATAGGATATACTCTGGTCTCAGAATTATTTATTAATATCTTATTTTCCATTAGAGATTTGCGTATTTTTTGCTGAACTGGCAGGTACTTGGATCAGGCTTGGAATCTATAGAATCACTGTGCACATAATTGCAAGTGGTTTCCACTGTAAAATGGAACACTTGTCTTTTTTCACGATAGATTGTTTATTGCACTTCTTTTCATCTCTATTTCTTTTTCACCTCTTAACAGGAAGGACAAGAAGCCATGGCCACTATGTCTGCAGCACTTGGGGAAACAACCATTTCAAAACTTTTGATGGAGACGTCTACCAATTCCCTGGCATTTGCGACTATAATTTTGTTTCTGACTGCCAAGGGACTTACAAGGAGTTCTCTGTCCACATCCAGCGTGCTCTCAACAGTGATGGCCACCCTGAGATCCAGTATATTCTGATGAAAATCAAGGATATTGAGGTCTACCTCAAACCAAACCTGGTTGTGGTGGATGGGCGGATGTAAGTTCCTTTAGTATAATGGCATTTCAGAGAAATGTGCTGGGAAGATAAAAGCAGGATCAATTGATTCTTTACAAAACTGTCTGTGTACCATTGTGGAAACTGCTGCAAAGCGTTTCCACGAACAAACAAACGAACAAAAAAGCCTTTTGAAATTCAAAATTAAAATTGTTTTGGGGGAGGGCTTTAGTATTAATTGTCATTTCTACACTGGCATGAGAGATTATTTAAATGCAAGTCAGGAATAGGTTTGAGTGAATTGTTCTTCCAGTTGTGCAGAAAATAGTGCAGCTCGTAAGCCAGATCTTTCACTGGCTTAAAATGACACAGCTTCATTTGTTTCGTGGCATCACCTTGAGTTTACCTGAGCAGATGGTCTAGCAGCCCCTTGGAAAAGAGTCCTTGAAGAAGAAATGCATTTCTCTGAGGTCTTTTGCTCTTATTTTGTGACAGAAGGGAGGTGGATTTTTTCTGATCTTCATAAATAATTCTTTAAGATCTGATGGCCATTCTGCAAGGGATTTTAGAGATATGACACGTCAAAATTTACCCTAATTGATCTCTGGCAATATGTACTTTTTCACAGTAAGCAGTGTTATTTTTCTCCTCCTATAACATGATTACACAAGAAACTGGTCCGACGCTATTACTGATGCTAAGTAGTGTCTTAACCTGGTCTTTCCTATCGTTAGCTTATCCTTTTTGAGTGTGCATTTATGCTCTGAAGCAAGTGAAGCAACTCATGAGTTAATTAGTATGTTTTAGCATAACTGAAAAAAAAGGAGAACTTTTTAATTGTCATTGTAGGACTCAGTTTTGCCCGGAATTCAGCTTTTGCTCTGAAGTTTGGAAGCTGCTTTAATGAATATATGTTCAAAGATTGAAAGTAACATTTAATTTTCCAAAGATCATACTGGAATGCATAACAAAATGACAGAAAGTTATAAAAAATGCATTCTTGCCTCAAATTGAAAAAACTCTTTATTGTGTACTCAAGTCTTAAACAGAACTCCATGAAAAACAAATTAGAAATCCTTTTCAAACTGTTTCTCTTAAACCGAGCCTTTTTTTGTCTTAGATAGTGTTCATAAAATGACAGATCCCTTCTGAAGAGGTTTTTGCTGCATGGGGAATTTATTTTTTTCTAGAATTAAATTTTCCATTTTGATCTTGAAGTGATAAATGATCAGATGTCGTGTAAAATAGCATTTCACAGTACTCAAGTCAAAACTGTAAAGTAATTCAGGTGTATGAATTAGCCTTCAGGTACCTGATCTGCTGATTGATTGAATGTCCTACTATTAGAAAATAGTTCTAAATATTCCATGCTGTGATAGCAGAAAGCTGAAAAGATGTCCAACATTTTATGTTCTCTCTCAAGAAACATATTCTCTCAAGACTTCATTGTTTATTGATGAACAATGCAGTCAAAAGTAGAAATAATGATCTCTGAGTTTGCACCTTGTATTTAGGTGTGTAAGTCATTTGACCATGTTAAAAATGCCTGAGGTAAATAATTGGAAAAGCCCCACTGACAAGAAATTAGGAGATAAAGCTCTCCCAGTCAAGAGACTAGTTAAGAGATGTGCATATACATTCATGAATCCTGATGGGTAGCAATTACATTGATGAATCTGTAGAAAATGAACCAGTTATTTTGACTGGATTCCAGTTTACATTACTTGTATTTGAACAGACTCTAGTTCTCTAGATTTTATAGAATGAGGCTGCTTGCCACAATCCCTTTATTTCTGAATAAAATTCAGCAGGTCAGTTTGACTTGTAAGACAGACATAAAAGAGCAGGGAAGAGATCTGGCGAGTTGAATTGTTATCACACAAAAATATCTATACTCAGCCCTCTGCAAAGTGTCTTCTGTCACCATTAACAAGCTCAGTCCTGTCCACTAAAAACTAAGTAACTAACTACTGAAAGAGCTACTGAATTCCTCTTAAAATGCTCCTTTCTTTTCAAAATTTTGTTCGCAGTCCCTGTACCTGCCTGTGCTTTCTGAACTGTCTCTTAAGGAGGCAGTTCCTTGCAATGGAACATTCATTCTCTCTGAAATGGCTATGAGATATTTCGGTAAAGAAAAACTTTCATTTGTGTTGTAGCTTCTTCCATTGACAGAAATTATTAGTGAGTGAATATCCTCTGTTAATACCACAACAATGATGAATTTTCCTTTGATTGATTTGAAGACATCTGACATTTTGATTTTTTTTTAATTAAAGAGCACAAAGTGTTGGGTAGGCTTTTCCTCTGAAATTGCTTTGCCTTTTAAATAAGTTTTTGCTATGAGTTATTGTCCCAAGTGTCAGAGACAGAGAACTTTATGTCTCATTAAAACGAGGCATCTTGTGGAGTTAGGATGAGGTGGTCACACTAGTTTCTCTGTTCCTTAGAGGAATTGGTGTTAGAGGGGTATTTGGCTTATTACAGACATTCATGTCAGCCCTTGTGTTTCCTAACTAATGCAAAGTCTGTGATTTTCTTCCTAGTGTGAAGACACCTTACTACACCTCTGGCGTCCTCATTGAGAGCGGTGAGATTTACACCAAGATTTATGCCAAATTAGGCATGGTTCTGATGTGGAACCAGCAGGATGCCCTGATGGTACGTATGATCGAAGTATTTTTTATTAGTATTTCCTGTGTTTCCTGGGATGTTTCTCTATCTCAGTGGGAGAGGAAAAAAAAAGGAGGGGAAAAAGGGAAAAAATGAAGAAAAAAATAATTCTTTTGTACTTTTTCTTTTCATTATTTAGGTGGAGCTGGACAACAAGTTTAATAACCGTACCTGTGGTCTCTGTGGGGATTACAATGGAATTCCAATCTACAATGAGTTCATCAATGGAGGTGAGTCATCCCACCATACTGACAGTTGTCACCAAAGATAGGCTGACAGGCACTGTGCATAGAAACATCACAGGAGAGCAAATTTCACTGAAGAGGTTTCTGTGATTGCCCCAGACTAAACATTAAGTTCCAGTGCTGCATTCTTGGTCTAAGTTTATTCTATTCCAGATTAATCTTTTTGTTCTTTACTAGCCTTCTTTTCCTGTTTCCCCTTTGCATTTTTAAGCACAGTTAGACATCATTCAGAGCAGATATCTGTGTCTAACAGGCAAGTTTGATAACTGTTTCCCTTGATCAGTAGAGGTCCAGGAATCAGATGCTCCTTGTTAGTTTCTGAGGCTCAGCAAGTTCTCTTTCTACTTTTTTTCTCATAGATGCAAGCTACAACTCAATTACATATGGGAATTTGCAGAAGATCAGCAAACCCACTGCCGAATGTGAAGATCCAGATGAAGCTCAGGCTCTTCCAAGCTGTAATGAGCATGTAAGTATTTTTTGTGGTGAACTTCATTTGCATGGGCACATGGAGTGCCCATCCTTGTGCAATGGGGAGGGAGTTAGTTGCAAGGAACTAGGAGGACTGTCCCTTCCAGGATAAATGGCTACTTTTTCCTTTCTTGAATAGCTGTTCAGAAGACAACAGTTTTTTTTGCAAGATAGGAAATGTCCAGAAGCTCAGATGCTTGCAAATTTCTTAAACGTTATTCCTCTTCCCCCTCAGCGTGACGAATGTCAGAGGTTGCTGACTTCCTCTGCATTTGCTGACTGTCGGCTACGTCTTGATTTGGAAATGTACATCCAAGCCTGCATGCAGGACAAGTGTGCCTGTAATGGGGAGGAGGACTCCTTCTGCCTCTGCAGCACCATCTCCGAGTACTCCCGCCAGTGTTCGCACGCAGGCGGCCGCCCGGGAGAATGGAGGACACAGGACTTTTGCCGTAAGCAGCTACACCAGTTTTACAAAGATCCAAATGTTTCGTGGATGTAGCACCACGGAATTTAAATTCATTGCTTCTTTACAAAACTGTTGGCATGTATTATACTTTTCATACCAGTGGTGCAAAAAATATTATGTTCTCCCTGTTTTCTTCTTATATTATTCTTGCTATTAAGAAATCTTTTTCAGCAAATTCTGTTCCCATTAAAAAACTGAGATCTGATGCTGCAGGAAATGGGAATAATTTGATCTATTTGAAACCAAAAGAAGTAAATATAAAAACCAGGGAAAGCACTTCAGAAACAGATGAATATGCTTTGCCATATGGAGTCTGGCTTGAGACACCACTGACTTGAAGGGAGTGCGGTGTATGATCTGTGGTTTCTGAGAAATGATGGACTTAACACTCAAATAACTCCTGGTGTCTTTCTTGTTCTTTCAGCCAAGACCTGTCCTGCTACCATGGTCTATAGAGAAAGCAGCTCACCTTGCATGGATACTTGCTCACACTTGGATATCAGCAGCCTTTGTGAGGAGCACTACATGGATGGCTGTTTCTGCCCTGAAGGCAAGTGTAATTCTAGCTGTTGCACATGGGACAAAACCAAGAGCCCTAGCTAAGGAAGTCATACTAAAATACTACATGAAGTCGAATTATATCTTAGAAATGAGTAGTGCTACTCATTATTTCTGCCCCCCACCCCGCCCCGAGGAATATAACTGTAAAATTTTTTAAGGAGGTAGTAACTGATTAATTAATTATTTTATAGTTCAAACATATTAACACAATGACAGGTAATAAACCTGTTTTTTAATTCTCAACAAGTGGGCTTCTGATACTGTATAGTAAATCTTGCTTTTCAGGTTTAATAGTTCTGAGATAATGGAAATCATTTGCCTAGAGTGGCAATGAGAGACAGTGAGTGAAATTCTCAGGCTTGCTGTCAGCCTTAGGAAAGATTACAGTGATAATGTTCACAGTATGCCAAAAAGATTAAAAATTTAAACATGTGACATTCTAAGATTGTTCTTATTTGCTTGCAACAACCTTTTTATCTGTGTGTAGTTACATAAATCAACAGACTTGGATTTTCAAAGCTGAACAGAAGTGCTTTCCATGTGTCTTTTATTACAAAAAGTAGAAATAGTATTCTTCATAATTTTGATAAACTCAGCCTGTATAACAAGTTTTTCCTCTGTGGAAATGGATCATTTTAAAAAGAGCTGGAATAGTTAATGTTGTGTTTTACAGGAACCGTGTATGATGATATCAGTGAAAAAGGCTGCATCCCTGTTAGTCAGTGCCACTGCAAACTCGGTGGAAAGGCGTATGCACCTGGAGAAAGCATTTCCAAAGAATGTGAAGAATGGTAAGGATCCTGGTTGTTATACACCTTTCTTTGAGTGGTTGTAAATGAGTCTGCATTTTTCGAATTCCCACTCAGTCATAAGAGATGTCCTGAAAACACTCTGAATTTAATGTTTATGTTCCATGTCTATAGAACAAAATTTCTGAAAAGTTTTCTTGATTTATGGCATATGTCAGAGGGAAAATCCCAAGGAAATGGTCAAGCGTACAGTTTTAAAACACCTGGGGATATCTTGCTGTTTGCTAGGTATACAGATACTTTCAGTACTCTCAGCTCCTGTCATAACTACAAGCATTTTTTTTGTTATTTGTCTGTTTATAGCACCTGTAATTCAGGCAGATGGACCTGCAAAGATTTAGCCTGTCCAGGCACATGCTCACTGGAAGGAGGTTCCCATATTACCACTTTTGATGGGAAGAAATACACCTTCCATGGAAACTGCTACTATGTGTTGGCCAAGGTATTGTGTGCTGTGGGACTGTTCTCTTGCAGGGTAAAAGTGTCTGTGGGCTGATATGTATTAGCTGGGAGTTATTGTTCTATTCCACTTCCATAGGGTGAGGGAAGCAGAAATGCTGAAAGTTGTACTAGAAAATTCAGGATTGACTGTAATAGCCTTAGGGGGAAGCCTGGGACTTATTGCAATGGGTGATTAAATCAGTGAGCTAGAAGACTACCTATGCTGTCATTATCCAGTGGAGTCCTTTGTATATAAGAAATCAAAAGGTCTCAGGATTAGAAGTTCTTGGCCACTTCTGTAATAGCAATTTCTGAGTGTCAAAGACAGGTAGGGAGAAAAGGGAGGTAGCTGTTTCATTCATCTGTCCCTAAAGTATCTGGTGTCTGTTCTAAGGAACGATGAAAATCTTGTTGAGTTAGGAAACCTATTGTAACTGATGAATTTAATCTTTGTTGTGGAAATCATCTCATGAGATTTTTAATTTGACTAATGGATGTTTATTTCCCTGACTGTAGGGTACTGCAAATGAGAGTTATGCTCTCCTGGCAGAACTGGCTCCCTGTGGCTCCACAGACAAACAGACCTGCTTGAAGACTGTTGTGCTGTTAGTGGATAACAAAAAAAATGTGAGTGTTCTGTGGATTCTGCTAGATATTTTGAAAATTAGCAGATTTCCCTTACTGTGGGTCAATACTTACTTCTTCTGGAGTCATCATTGTGGATAGATAAGGAACCTCAGACGGGCTGAAGAACAACTCAGGTTTCTGCCTCAAGAATTCAAAATAGACCTAAACTTAAGAAAAGATGAGATTCAAAACAGCTGACATTGCCCCCTCTTCCTTCTTCTGCTCTGTGCAATGTGATTATTCTCACAGGATTCCAGGTGTCTCAAAGCAAGAGTACCATTCTTCTTCCCCTCATAGTATTTTACTTTATTCAGATATCATTTTATGGATCTAATTGAGTCTTTCTCAGAAGAAATCCTGGGTTTGAATGCTAGTACAATCCAACCTTCTCAAATATTCACTTTAGTATTCTCTTTGTTTATGAAAATATATAGACTATATCTATACATAATTTACATACATATACACATGGTTTTCCTCACATATTTATGGACTTCCATGTCCTTTCCAGCATAACTAGAACATAAGAAAACCAAATCAAAACCCAGTAATTTTATGTTTCTATATGGACAGACTAGCATTTCTTACCAGAATCATGCTAAACCATTACGCGGAAGCCATGGCATGTGCTTTAATAAGGAATAAGAACTTGCTATAGATCCTGAAGACCTAATATTTTCTTCTACTTGCTGAAACCAAAGTGCCCAATATAAATGAGTTTTGTGTTTCATTGCTGCTATGAACTCTTGTAGGCAGGTGTAAGAGAAACGGTGAATAGCAAGCCAAAACCTTACTTGTATCCTATAGGGCTACTGCTGTATTCAGTTTTCAGACAGAGTCTTCCTTTCAAAAATTTGGAGTTCTAGACACAGTCTAAAAGTATAAAATGTTCTTCCTGTTAATTTTCTTTGTATTAGTTCATTTCTCTCGGTCCCTGGGAGCTCATTGATTCCATTTGCCATTACACAGGTGGTGGTTTTCAGATCAGATGGCAGCGTGCTCCTGAATGAGATGACAGTGAATGTGCCTCATGTGTCAGGTAAGGGACACAGCCTGGTATGTTAAGTGTCACACACCTAACTTCTCATGTAGGGGTGAATTTTTTTAGAGGCAAAAGTGGAAGAGAGGTATTTAGCACTTTCCAAATCTGGCTACATGGTGTGGGCATGCCCATTTGGTTCTGATCCCAGAGACCAGTCATTATAGATAATCAGCTTGTTAAGTTAGTAAGGACTAACATCATATCTAGCTGGCCAGTGACTTTTAAAGGAAAAAGCTATTAATTTCATCCTGGTCTCAGAGTTTTCATGACAGGTGATACACTAAAATCTGGTAAGAAGTGTTGCTTTTGGCAGCCTGTGTGTGTGTGTTTACTACAACAGTTCGTGTTTTGTTTTTCAGCCAGCTTCTCAGTATTCAAGCCATCTTCCAACTACATTGTTGTACAAACTTCTTTTGGGCTTCAAATGCAGATCCAGCAGTTTCGAGTCATGCAGCTGTTTGTGACTGTGGATCAATCAGTTCAAGGAAAACTTCAAGGCAAGTGTCTGTGGAAAGGGGGAGCAAAGCCATGCTGTTTCACAGCTGAATAGTCGTGTATTCTTTATATGAGTGATACCTCATGCTACTTGTTGATTCAAGAGGAGAAAACTGAAAGAAAATCAACTCAAGTAAACTAGAAATATGTTTTTATTTTTTGATATTGAAATGACCTACCACTCTAGCGCTAGTACACAGGTGTTTCTTAGAATGTTCCTTATTTTTGTATTCAGTTTAATTTTTAATTATCCACAAAACCTGGTTTTTTTGGTGCATTTTTTGGTTTCCATATCATCAGAAAGCATAAAAATGCAGGTTAGGGTAGTAATCTCCTGAAGCATAGATACCTTCATGATGACTACTCTTGAAGATGTTAAAGATTTAAAACAAGGCTTCTAAAACTTAAATATTTATAGTATGCATTAATATTGATGTGGAATGATCAGCTGTTCTTAGTGTTTGTAATTAGTTGGCCCTTTCCTTTGACCTTTTAGTATGAGAATAAGTACTGATTATGTAAAAGTTTTATCTTGTTTTTGGATAGGTCTTTGTGGAAACTTCAATGGAATGGAAGGTGATGACTTCAGAACAACCAGCGGGCTGATTGAGGCTACAGGATCTGCCTTTGCTAACACGTGGAAAGCTCAGTCCACCTGCACAGACCAGGCAGAAAAGCTGGAAGACCCCTGCAGTCTCAGCATTGAAAGTGGTAAGCACATTAGTGAGTCAGGTGGCCGGCTTCTGCTGGGATGAGCAGTGTCTGCTGTGCATTACTGCAACGGGAATGTAAGACTTGTAGTGGGGCATTGAAGATTTTTTCCAGGACTGTCAAATTAATTAATATCTGCAAGTATGTATACATACAAGCACTGATATCCCTTCAAACTGAAGTTTGAGGGGTGATTGCAAAAGAATCCTAAGGTGGAAGACTGGGAAAAACAGTCATTAATTTGTATTATCCGCAAAGACAGCTTGTATCTCCTAGTTATTTATCCTTATGTTTAACTTAGCTTTATGGTCCCCAAATGGAAAGAGCTGTCACAATTCCATGTAAACAAGTTGCAACAATAAGATACAATTTTTGATTTTGTGATTGCATGTCTCTGAATCAAGGAAGAGAATTACACGTACAGTGATTGCATGTAGTTTTTCCACTCCCCAAAATGCACACAGTTCTCTCATTTGTATTGTTGCACTGCATTTATGTGTCAGCATAAGTAGACATGGCACAAGAAAGATAAGGAAATGTGATTAATTTCTTTATCTTTTTGCAGCAAATTATGCTGAACATTGGTGTTCTTTGCTGAGAAACCCAGAGGGTCCTTTTGCAAGATGTCACTCAGTCATTGATCCTTCAGAATACTATAAGGTATTGTAATTTTGCACTCTTTCAGTGCTGCATTATTTCAGATGGTTAACTGCAGACATTTATCGTTGTTTGAACATTTGAGACATCTCTCAGTAGCTTGTCCACAAGAGCTGCTGAAGTTTTTGCATTGACTGACTGAAGCAGCATAGCATCCAAAATACCTCCCATGATGAGATCCTTATGGGCTGCTGCTGAAGAAAAATGTACATTTGTGGTTTTGCTTTCTTATGTTTTGTGTTTAATGTATGTTTTTATTGGCTTGGATATTTGGACTGAGAAGAAGATTCAAGAGATGCAGATGTGCACAGTTTAAGCCTACTCTTAAACATTAGTTTCTACAAAGTTGGGGGAAAAATGTTTCCATGTATTTGTTGGAATGTAACACCAAATCATTTTCATGCCAGAATCTCCATGGATTTTTTTCCCTCGTGCTCATCTCTGTTGAGCAGTAAGTAAGGCTTACCTGAGGAAAAGGAATTCCAAAATAATTGCTTATACTTGGAAGTCAGTGTGAGCTCAAATGTTGTGAAGGTCTTCATAGACCTGGTTAATATTTTGCCTTTATGATTTCTAGTTTTTATGGATCTCTGCATTTCTAATTAGTAACTGAGAATGAATGGCATCAATATCCTTTGAAAAAGCTGTTCCTGGAAGGCTGGCTACTTTTTAAAGGTTCGAGAGGCTTGGCTTAGGTTAGAATAAGCATCCAAATATTTTCATTGTGTATGAAACGAAGCAGCACTTTAAGTCTCTGGTCTTTGTCTTTCCTTCCACTGTTCTCTGGTCATGTCAATTAATGTAAACAACATCAGGAAAAGCAGACAGGACATTTTGTAGCAACCAAGTTGCAATTGCCCACTGATTTCCTGTGGACTTATTCACCCTTTTGTCCTTTTCTTCAGAAATGTAAATATGACACCTGCCTCTGTGAAGACAATGAAGAATGTTTGTGTGCTGCCCTGTCCTCTTACTCAAGAGCCTGTGCTTTCAAAGGGATCATACTGGGAGGCTGGAGAAAGAGTGTCTGCAGTAAGTAGAGGATCAGTAATCCCTGTGGAAATAATTAACCACGAGAAATAAGCAGGCTCTCTCTGAATTTGGTTGTCAGTGATCTCAGTGTTAAGGGATTTGGAGTATCTTAGAAATGTCTAATGGACCTAAAAGAGACAATGCTTATAATGTTTACTAATTCATGTTATATTCTTCAGATGTAATTTGATCATGACATACTTAGAAGTAGAAAGCAATATTTTTAACTTTCACCTTCTTTCCTCAGTTTAGCTAGTATCATTCCATTTACTAATGGAATCCCAGCCATCAAGGCTTTTACCATGTATTTGTTTATCAGTGTCTTTGTTTCTCACCGTTCTTGCTTTTCATCAACAGTTCTGTATGTTTGAGACTAGGAGATAATTGTATTGTGCTCTCTATCTGATTATCAGTATGTGAAACAAATGGGGTATGAAAGTAGAAACTATCAGTAGCAGTTAAAAATAAGTCTTCAACCTAAAGTTGAACTTAAAGGTAAAGTTAGGTCAGTGTTACTTGTGACTTCTGATATTTTTGTTCTTTAATAAGATCCAAGGGAATGTTTTTATCATTATATTCGGCACGGCCAAGGAAACCAAAATGGAAATGTCAAGGCCAAATTATCCATCCTGCATCCCTTATTTATCAGTTTGGTTTTTTTCCCCCCAGGTAGCGAAGCATCTTCTTGCCCACGAAATCAAGTCTTCCTTTACAATCTTACAATGTGCCAGCAAACCTGTCGTTCCCTTGCTGATGGTGAAAAGTATTGCTTGCAAGACTTTGCTCCTGTGGATGGCTGTGGCTGCCCACCCGATACATACTTGGATGACCAGGATAACTGTGTGCCCATCTCCCAGTGCCCATGTTATTACAAGGGATCATACCTGGAACCCAGCCACTATTTCACAAAAGACGGAGAACGCTGGTATGTTTTATTTTGGCTTCTTGTTTGCGGGGAAAAAGCCTTTAAAAAATTGGTTAGGTGTTAGGTGCTTAGCTTTTTTGGTTCTTTAATGAGTATTTGTAATGCATTTCACAACATCTTCATGCTGAGTGAAGCATTATCCTGTTGCAATGCAATGTATCAGTTATTGGGAAGAGCAGCTTGCTTTTGGGGTGTGAGTACTGGCCTTCACAGATGAATGTTGTTCTGAAGCTGCACTGTTAATAAGACTTTGTTAAGCAGAAGGCTGAAAGGAAAATAAAAGGCCAACTATACATTATGTTTCCTTTTCTAGCAGACATATTGCTTGTGTTTTCTACTGGAGGAAGGTCCCCTTGATACTTATTTACTGTAGCATGGGCTTTTGAAAACAACGTTCATGATTCTGTTACATTTTGCCATGAACTCTGGCAACTGTTTGCTGCCTGAGTCATCAGTGCAAACAGTGAAATGCCTTCTCTCATCCAGGAGAAGAAACATATAAGTCAACAAATTTGCAGCGTATGAGTTGAATTGGTATGAAAATACACTGTGTATCCAAATGGAGGCTTTGATTTAAATTATCATTATTTGTTTCATTATTATCTAGTTCCTGAGTTGTCATAAAACATAGTATTAAGGATTAATAGAATAGCTGTCATTTCTTAAAACATAACCTTTCTGTGCGTTATGCCTAAAGTCTTGCTACACTTTTTCTCCAACAAAAAAATAATGAGTGTGATTCAATAGAATTGACCTTGAAATTTCAGTAGAAATTATGCTGGACGTATTTGATAAATCATCTCAAATTTATATAAACAAATCCTTAGACTTAAATGGAAGATATTGAACTTGCTTGTTTTTTTAATTTCTACTTACTTCACTTTTCTAGTATTTGCCGAAATGCAAAGATCCAGTGCACTTCAGTGAAATCAAGAATGAGAAGTAAGTGACATTCTATAAACTAAACTAGAATAAAACCCGTAACCAACCATTTCTTCTGCCTTTTCTTGATTGATCTAAACCAACAATGTACCTTTCAGGTGAAAACGAGTGTTCTTCTAACAAGACATACTTTGACTGCAGTGCATCCTCGAAGTGGACTTCGCAAACACCTATACAACTTAGCTGTCATACTCCTCAAGCTGATCATGTATGTATTCAACTTCTCTTTGTGTTATGCTTTCTTTAATCTGTATTCTTTGAATGGCATGGTGCTACACAGCAAATACAGCTGTAACTAACAGTTTATTTCTCTTTGGTTTAATCTACCCTTTTTTCCCCCCCAATGATATTAATCGGTTGCCATTTTCATGATGATTCCCCTTATGGTTTCCCTCTCCTCTTTCTTTTTACTGTGTCTTCAGTAGAGTCATAATTTCCAAGTGAATAAGAAAAGAAAAATATTAGAAACCTATTAAAAAAGAACCTTATAAAACTAATCAATATTAGGCTGTGTGATTGTGAATGCAGCTTTTAAAGAGGGCTGGTGAAGAAGTGGAATTAACATGCAGTGCTTTGTCATAAGGTAACCATTTCTCCTTATATTCCTTAGTTCCAGACAGAGTGTGTCTCAGGCTGTGTGTGTCCTGAAGGTCTATTTGATGATGGCAGAGGGGGCTGTGTCGAGCAAAAGGACTGCCCATGCGTTCATAACAACGAGTGGTATTCTCCTGGAGAGAAGATAAAAGTGGACTGCAACACTTGGTGAGTTATAATTTTATGTTCTCTTCTAGAATATATTCTATGCAGTATATTAATAGTCATGTCTAGGGTTATGTACTACAGTGGCTGCAAAAACTGGAAGTATCATCAACTTTTAGGAATACTTACTGCTATCTGAGAAAATACAGATTCTGCTGAAAATATGAGGATAGTAGTTACCCCTGTTTTCAGTAGGTATCTTTTGTTGGGAAAACTCACTCATTTTTTAAATATAAATGCTATCAGATCTAAAAATTGTAGCTGAACACAGTAAAAAGCATGTTATAGGCTTAAAAACAGGCTAAACAATTGAAGTTGAGGCTTGGATATTGTGCACATTATCACATTGTGTCAGGCAGCTGCTTGGTTTGTTCTGCAGTTTTTCAAACTGCACATTCTTGGTGAGATCTGAAAATTCAACTTTTCTGCTCTTTTCTAGTACCTGCCAGAAAGGGGTTTGGAAATGCACTGATGATGTGTGCTATGGGACTTGTACGATATATGGAAGTGGCCATTACAACACTTTTGATGGGAAATTCTATGACTTTGATGGGAGCTGTGAATATGTGGCTACTCAGGTAATGCTCATCAGAGGGGCTGAAATGGAATTTGATTGCCTTGAAAATCTACTTTCTTCTTTGGTTTTGTCATTCCTCATTGCCTGCCATCACTGTTCCTGGGATGACACACGTTCTGCCAGGATAAATTGTTTGTTTTCAGTGCAGGCAAGCTGAGTGAATGTGGCTTTTTTTTTTTTTCTTTCAGATATAGATATCATAAATTATATGTAACAGAACTATGTTATGGTGAGAGCTAACTATCATTTGTGAAATAAACCCAAATTCTAAGCCTAGAAACTTGAAAATTATATTTAAATATATATTCCCCATTTTTTAAAATGTTCCACTCTTTTTCCCAGGCTGAAACTGTGTTAACTGTTTACTGTTAACTGTTAACTATATGTGTGCCCTGAAGTATGTGTATATGACTCTGTAAAAATACATTTATGTAGGATCTCCCATTTGAAGGAGTGGTAACTATTTATACTTTGTGAAGGTTTAAATTATTGCAATTATTATGAGATTTAACTAAAATGAAATATTCTACCTAATTGTCTCATGTTCTTTTTTTTTTACTTTTTCAATAGGACTTCTGCGGTGACAAAAATTCCAGTGGCTCATTCAGTATCATCACAGAGAATGTCCCTTGTGGGACTACAGGTGTCACCTGCTCAAAGGCTATCAAAATGTTCCTAGGGGTGAGTGATGATAGTCAGTACATATCAGTAATCAAGTATCACCAAAAAAGTAATGCTCCCAAGTCACGCCCCTAAAAGCACCTGTAACAAACATCAGAGGCCCTATCAAATTATTCTGTAAAGGTGTTGGTTCTCAGGTGGTGAAAGCTCTCTCAAACAGAAGTGCTACACCACTCCCTGCCATCTTCAAAGTCATCCCAGAGTCTGAGCTATTGGTTTCAGAATGAGTTGTATTGTTAGGAGTGTCTAATATTTTGTCTCATCATAGAAGTGACTGTTACAATACTTCTCTTTTTATGTTTCAGAAAACTGAACTGAAGTTGGAGAACAAAGAGTACAAAGAAATTCAGCGAGATGTTGGTGATGATGTGCAGTATTGGAACAGGACAGTCGGCCTGTACCTGGTGATTGAGGCTAGCAATGGTGTGATGCTGATCTGGGACAAGAAGACTACTGTTTTCATCAAGCTGAGCCCTGATTACAAGGTTAGTGCCTGTCTGCATTTTTCTGAAGTGGTATTATGTATAGACAAGGAAACATAAATGTTCTTTATTCTGACTCCATGTCTAATTCCTGTAACCTCTGTGCACTGATCATTAGCATGCATTATTACCATCACAGCTTGCAGAAGTGCCTCTGGGGTTTCTTACAGTCTATCACAATGCTTTGCACAGGATGCATAGGATGTTATTACAATAGAGATAAACATCTCAGGCACTCTTGAGTTTGTGAGTATTGATAGTCAATCATCCAGAGTAATTTAGGAAATATGGACTGACTGCACGTGTGCTTGGAAACCTACATGCAGTGGGAAGACCTGTGTTAAGACCAAACTTCCTATGCAATGTATGGCCATAGTACTGGTTCCTGAAAATCAGCATGCTGAATTGGACAGTATTGAGGCATTGTACAAACAGTGACAATACCGTTTCTTGAGGGGACTCATGGACTTTAAATAACACTACCAAAAATTCACTATTGAGGAGAGATTGATATATTTTCTTTCAAGAAAAATGGGTCCCTGTCATTTCTTTTCCATGAATGAAGAAATGGTGTTCATTATGTTAGAAACTTTTAATAAAAACAGCTTTGAGCAGAAATGAATTACCTCAGGCTTATATTAATAGGTGAGTTATGATAAATTGAGAAGAATGGAGAATAAATTAATTCTTCTCAGCTGTAAGACGCTTGGGCACCCTTTAATGTTTTAAGTTAGATACAGAGACAGAGATATGGAAATACACTAGATATAATTTACTTCAGGGAGGGAAGACATGGCAGCTGAATGATTTGCTGAGGACAGACAAATAAAGATTTATTTTCTGTACAAATGATTTGACAGTAAAGAGGAAAGTCATCATTTACACAGACAGTCATTTGTTGTTTTTCATGTCAGTGTTTTGCTCTTACTTTACCAGAGCTTGTTTCTCACTTCCATGGTATATTTAAAAACTCAATTTTATTTTCTAGGGCAAAGTGTGTGGTCTGTGTGGCAACTTTGATGACAAGGCAAACAATGACTTTACAACAAGGAGTGGGCTGCAGGAGTCTAATCCTCTCGATTTTGGAAATTCCTGGAAACAGTCTCACACGTGCCCAGATGTTACACAAGAGATTAAGCCCTGTGATCTGAAACCACACCGGAAGTCCTGGGCAGAGAAAGAATGCAGCATCATCCAGAGTGAAGTCTTCAAAATTTGTCACTCCAAGGTTTGTAGAAGACAGTAGGTGATGGGACAGCACAGTGAATTTCTAATAATACAGAACCAAAAAACCATCAGAAATGAATGAAGAGATGGTTAAATAGAATGATCTTCAGTTAAGTCTTCAGTACAGATACAGATGTCAGCACATTTCATGTGGCCTTAGTCAAAGTAGTCTTGAGTCTTGGTGGCAATGGGACTGTCAGTGGTGGTGGCAGCCCCAGGTGTACAAACCCATATTCATCACTGCTTTTAGCAGTTTCACTACTACTGCTCTGCAAGTTAGCTTCAGAAATGTAGCCTGAACAGGTGTTTGCTGCAGTTGCACCATCTCTTGTTGAAAGACAGTGTTATAAGTACTGAAGGACCTTACGATCATCGGACCCATCTCCTGATGGAAATTCATACTAAACGTGAAAGGTGGCTACTTCTTCTTGTGGTATTCAACCCATGGAAGGATTTTCTTGGAGACCACCGACGTCACATAGTTTAGACAGACAGCTGCTGGTACTGTGCCTCCAAATAGCCACAGCAAACACTGTGACAGCCCACAGCTTCCAGAGTACAGCACACAGACAGCACTCTTTATTTCTCATCTCTTTCCTGAAGTATGGTAATAGTAACAACAGTTTGTTCTTAACTCACAGTGGAAAAGTCACAAACAATTATTAATTTAATTATTTTATTATATGTTTCCACATGGTTTGCTTCAGCAGCAAAAATCCAGTCTAAGTTTCTTCTCTTGCAGTCTCAAACAAAAAAACCCGTGCTTTTTTTTTTAATGTGTCATTGCATAAACTCCAAAAACTGACAGGCACGAAATTATATGCTTCATATTTGCTGTGAATGCAGTCTTTCTGACGTTGTTCACCGTTTGGTTGGCAAAGTTTGCTGAAAGATAAGACTTCACTGGCATCAATTCAGCTTGGTTTTGAGAGCACTAAAATAGAACTCTGTTAGAAAATGGGGGCACTGCCAAGGACTCTTACTTTGTTTTTTCCGTCATAGCAACTTGTGAAGGAGCTATATTATTTTAAGTCTATTATTCCCCAAAATATATTGAGCACCTTCAAGCCTGTAAATGTTTGTTTGTGATTTGATAACTCTTAGACACTCTTATTCTCATTCCTGCCCAGCTTAATTCCCATATATCAAGAGCCCTCAAATGTATTTGTTTGAAAACTAATTTGGAAATGAACTGGGGCATCATTTCTTCCCCTGACAGGTGGACCCAGTTCCCTTCTATGAAGCTTGTGTTCATGATGCCTGCTCTTGTGACAGCGGTGGAGATTGCGAATGCTTCTGCTCTGCAGTTGCTGCATATGCCCAGGAGTGTATCAAGGCTGAGGCCTGTGTTTTCTGGAGAACTCCTGATATCTGCCGTGAGTAACAGATAAACACAACTGTATCTTTCCAGCTGCTAAAAAAGCCAGTCAAATAAATCATTAGTACAGTCACTGCAAGGTCATGCTGGCTACTCAATGAAATCTATTTTCTCAGCGTATCAGGGAGAAAACAGGGCTAGTAAATTTATATATTTCAACTGTCTTCTCTTCTCTTCTCTTCTCTTCTCTTCTCTTCTCTTCTCTTCTCTTCTCTTCTCTTCTCTTCTCTTCTCTTCTCTTCTCTTCTCTTCTCTTCTCTTCTCTCTTCAAATTATTCAGATTTTGATTTTAGGAGAAAGTATATAGCACTCCTGTGCTGTAGCACTGAACCTAATCAGTGTTGTGTATATTAAGCAGTGTCTATTTAGTGGTGCTAATACTCATACCAATACATCATAAATTAATGTAAGTAACATTTAAATTAATAATACCCCAAAATTGCTGAAGTAAAAAATTTGAGATTCTAAGTAGCAGAAATTAATAATTTTTTAATTTTAAACATTCAGAATTTGGACTTATTTGAGTTTTTAAGTGTAAAAAGCCAGTGAAACAAAAATTTTAAGTTTCATTCATCTTTGATATGTAAGTTATAAAACCTCCTTCCTCTGTCTGTAGCTATCTAAGCTGAATTTAAGTTGTATTCATAAAGTCTCATATGCTTCCTTTTGGACCCTCAGCCTGTGTGATTCAGCAAGATGGAACTATTTTGTATAAAATGGAAAAATATTTAGAACTTTGCTAGTAGCTATGGAAGAAAAATACTCTCAGAAGCATACCCTTAATTTTAAACTAAAATAATTTAAAAATTTTTTTTCTTTATGATTTGAAGCATTTTTACCCAGTGGCTTGAATATTCAGAATGAAGATCTTGGGCACCAGTGTTTTGATATATCCTAAGTTTAACCAGAGTAGCAGAAAGTCCAGGCCTTATACCTCAAGAATAATTTGGCCGGCTTAACTTGTAGATTCATGTAGCTTTTACCTTTAAAGGCCTGCTCAGAACTGCTTTCTGGCAACCCTGTTTTTAATCAGCTTCTCTCTTTTCTCATCAGCGGTATTCTGTGACTACTACAACCCTCGCAATGAGTGTGACTGGCACTATGAGCCTTGTGGCAGTAATATCGCAACCTGCAGGATGATCAATAACGTCAGCACCAACTTTACAGTACCATTACTGGAAGGTAATAAATTCCTTGCCATTTTATATTGTGCTTTGTATGGCTTTGTTCAGGTATCTTTTAATAATTATGGACTAATCAGTCAACTTGATGAGATGTTCCTAAATCTGCTATGTTGAATTTGCCTCCAGTCTTACATAAATGTTTCCTATAATGTAATTTATTATTTATTAACATCCATGGGTGAGAGTTACATAAAACTAGGTCTCTGCTTGGATAATGTCCTGAAACATGCAATATATTTACATCATGGTTATTTTGATAACCATGCTAAAGTGTTTCCCATGCTAAAGTGTTTCAAAAGAAGGAAAATCTTTGATATGGCAAAAAAGCAAGTCACTGATAGTTGAGGGTTTTTAAGCTTATCATTTTTTATGCATCCGATCATCTTGACTTTACTAGATTAATGTGCAAAATTCACCTACCTTTACACTGGTTAATAAATATCTTTCATAGCAGACACACTGATGCCGCTATATATTGGATTCTTAATAGAGATTCTATTTCATTTGTAGATGTGAAATTAGTGGGTGACAGTCCTTGTGGTTGATAATGGAATAGGAATTTCACATTAAAGGGACTGCAATGATCCAAGGATGTGAAAGACTTTATAAGTATCTTCTGGTTTACCACATGGTAAAGCTGGAGAAAAAAAGCCATATTTTTAGCCATATAGTCTTGTTGGTCTGGACTGGAAGCACTTATCTCCAGTTTAGGGATTGGCAAGAAATGCCTTGAGTTTGACTTTGCTTTGAACTAGTGGTAAAAAAAATTAAAAGAAAAGCATCAAACAAACCAAAACTCAAGAGAAACAAAACAAAACAAAACAAAACAAAAAACACCCAAAAACCCCACTGAAAAAAAATCAACAAAGATCCCTAACCAAAATATTTTTAAAAAACCCAACAAACCTCTGTGTTTTAAAATAAACTATCTTATATTATTGGAAAGATTTGGGAAGTGTCAGAAGGCAGACTATTATATATCCAATTATCTTTCTGAATTATTTTTGTTGTTTAATTTCAATAGAAATATAGAGCACACTTATTTTTGTAAGGACATCTTAAATACAGCCTAGCAGTGTAAAGTGGCTTTTAAGTACCGGTTAATTACGTGATCCTTCAGTTTAGAGGCTATTTAGAACTCCAGTACAGTATAAAGAAGATTTCATGTAACTAATAATTGGACTTCATAAGAGTTTATTTGGAGGAAAGAGATGTAAAAATGATAATAGCAGAATAATATTTTTAAGTGTATTTACATGAAAAATTGAATGAGAATTGACAGTCACTTAATCCCTTGCAGTGAAGTTTGGATCACTGCTCAAGGCTAAGGAAAAACATGGATAAATTATCTGTTTGAGATAGAAATACCTGGTATATTCAAGGCATATAAACAAGGTCTAATGTTCCAAGAAATGTAGTGAAAAACCTGTTCATTAGTGAATCTGCTTCCATGTTCCTCACAAAAGTATTCTTGATATAGCGATCTATACAAAAAATTGGGGTGTTTCTTTGTCTTAGAATTACTAGCTGCCCACAGAAATGAGTATAAATTAGAAATTTCTCCAAGGTAATGAACTAAGAAAAAGAAACATCACTAGTTTTCATAAAAAAAACCTTATACTTCATCCTCCTCACCCCAATATTGTCAATGAGAACTGTTTAAGTCTTTTGGGAAGACTAATTGTCCACAGATTGATTTGAATGGGAAGTTTTAGATTTCTTTCACTGTGCTTAAATCAGTGAGAATAATTTACCTTCAGAAGGTAACGTATCACTGAGTTAATTTTTATACTTTTCCTTCATCCTGTATTCTGTTCTACCTGTCATCAATAGGTTGCTACCCCAGATGCCCTATCGAAAAGCCTATTTATAATGAAGAGACAAAGGAATGTGTGACTGAAGATCAATGTGGGTGTTACATCGAAGGTGGAATCCATATACCCCCTGGGCAAGGAGTACCCACGAAAGAAAACTGTACAACATGGTATATAAAAATTACTTGCAGTATTTCGGGAAATAATTTGTGTATGCTGAGTCCCTCATTTACTTTACTGGTCCTCAAACAGAGATGCAACTTAAACTGAAGAGCTGGTAAATTCTTGCATTTCATGATTTTCCAAACCCATAATAATCCAGATTTCAGGTTGGTAGTGTTATTATAATAAGTGTATTAGCAAATTCACTGATTATACCTGTCAACTGTCATAAATTATATAATGGCATGAAACCTGGGTGAACTTCTAAAACAACCTTTAAATTCTCGTGCCTCTTTAGGAAGAGAGGGGCTACTCTGCCTTGCATTCTCACTTAAAACTGGGACTTCAAAATCACTGTAATCTGAAATACTCTTGCCCTGAAAGAAATAGTTGAGTCCCAACTGTTCGTACTTAGAGTGTTAGCAATCACAGCGCTTACACCTCTGGCTCCACATGGTGACCAGAGAATAATCTGATCTAGCTCTAAGTTCACTCTGCAAAACAGTTGTTACTGCAGTAATGCCACTTGCAACACAAAGCATTTCATGACAATTTTGAGATGTTGTACTAAAAGTCGTGACTTAGTTTGAAAGAAAAATGGTAGGCAATACTAGCAAATACACCCAGAAAAATATCCAGTAGTGTGAATGAAGATCAAGTGACAAATATCTATGTTTCCATGCTCTTGACTCTGCTAACAGGTGTCATAAAATGTCAGCAACATTTTAATTTTTGAAAATTTTTCTTTCAGTGTCTGTGCCCCCTCAGGATCCATAGAGTGTAAACCAGTCCCAGGTAAATAATGTTTGGTTTTTCCTGGAAACAAAAAGGAAAAAAATGCATAGAACTGCTATGTCTGATTCTACAAAAGACTTAGTATTGATTTAGAATAATTCTTTCCAGTGCTAGTGAAAGTCGTGACTAAAGAAAATTTGGCAGCACTTTTGTTGAACCTTGCTGTTATTACTTCTGGCTCAACCTTTTTCTCATATCCTTTCGTTCTTTCTCCCCATGTCCCATATCCAAACTAATGGATTTCACTACAAGAGTTTGCACTTCTTGAACATGTGGTTATTATATAAAAGTTTCAGATAGTGATTTGCAGTTACTATTTCTCTCAGAACATTTTAAAACCTCCTTTCTAAGTATGTGCCACCAGGCATTTTATGCAGGACTTGATTAAATATCTTTTAACATTGCTTTAAATGTAAAGATCAATTAGCCCAATATAGTAGATCTAAGCTCCAGGTACAGCTCTGAAAAACATGCGTGACACATGTAAATGCTCTCTTGTCCATAAGTATTTTGCCTCTGCCTCTTACATGGTAGTAGAAAAATTGCACAGTAAAGCTCTTTCTTGCAGGGTGTCCTTGTGTCATCAATGGAACGAGTTATGAAGTGGGTGGTACTGTGGGACACGTACAGGATGGCGACATATGTATAACATATATTTGTGCAGAAAATGGTTCTGTAGTTCCTGGTGAAGTCTATCCTTGTCCAACATCTTCACCTACAACCATTTCAACCTCCTTCCCTACCAGTACTCTTACCACCACCAC
Source organism: Oreocharis arfaki (assembly GCA_013398015.1). Lineage (NCBI taxonomy): Eukaryota > Metazoa > Chordata > Aves > Passeriformes > Paramythiidae > Oreocharis > Oreocharis arfaki. Next base: position 1,562 of record VZRR01010835.1, on the reverse strand, counting down.
CACAGGTAAATCATCAATACAGATGTGATCTAAAAATTGTTTTCTGAAGTATATTAAATACCGATTGTACAGTTATATGAGATTATAGTTGACACAGATAGGGCAATATTTATGGATTGTTTTATCACACCACACTAAGAAAGACTTTTAGCATTTTGAGTTGATTTATTTCTTATGAAAGAAATTGTGAGTGTTAAACGTACAGGGTGCCTTCCTGTTTCTGAAAACCCATGTTAGCTTTTCAATATCCTAATGGGATAGTAGAAATATTGTCAGGAGTGTCAGCAAAAAAATATACTGTTATATTTCTTTCAAAATTATAATCTCTTTTTGTTGTATTTCAGTTACCACTACAAGACATCCAGTAACTTCAAGTAAGTTATGAATACAAACCAAAGTTGTTAAAAATGTCAAATGAATATTTAAAGGAAGTGTCAATTAAAGACAATCACTACAGAAAAATATATTTTAAACAAAAATGAAGAATTTTTAAAATAATTTCAAAAGTGTCATTAATACAGAGAGAAGAAGGACCTTTAAAGGCTTCAGCTTGGTGATTTTATATTGATGCAAAACTTCCAGTTTAAAAACCTGTTAATACAGAGTTTTAGAACTCCGTTCTTTGGAAAAATGACAAATTGCAATGCACTTCTGTAGCTCTTAATGGAAGAAAATAAAAAATGGATCTTCTCAGGATGTTCTCTGTAAACTCTGAAATCTCTGTCTTTTCTTGCAGCTCCATGCTTTGGACTAATCTGTGATTGGACTGACTGGTTTGATGTTAGTAAACCCGAAGAAGATGGTGGTGATTATGAAACATATGATGAAATAAGAAAACATGGAAACAAAATATGTACAGCTCCTAAAGAAATTGAATGCAGGGCTAAGGATAAACCTGATGTGAGCTTAGAAGAACTTGGTCAGAAAGTAGAGTGTAATGTTACATATGGACTAATCTGTAAAAATGAGGAGCAAGATGTAACTATGTGGCAACTTTGCTATAATTATGAAATCAGAGTAAACTGTTGTGAGTCGCAAGAAATTCCTTGTGAGTCTACAACTACACCTACTATACCACAACCTCCAACTTCAGCCACCACCAAGACGACAATACCCAGCACCACTACAACCAGGACTTCAACAGAAATTACCACCACGCCCATACACATCTATTCCACGACAAGTGAGCATACACCATCAGTCCCCACTCCAGTAACCTCAACATCTACAGGTATTTAACAGACAAATACTCTGTCATCTTAATTTGCCATTGGAGAAATAACAGGCTATTGGCTGCTAAAGGCAGGTCACAGAAAGCATTGATCTGGAAGAAAGTCTTGCGTAGGAGTGTTTGGAGTTTAAAGTTTCTGCTGGAGACAATATTCCCAGAAGGACCTGCTGTGTGAGAAAATAGTAGGCCATGCTTCAAACTCCTGTTGCTAGAGGCATTTTCTGGGTGGGGCTGCGCAGGCTTCCTTCTTCAGGTTGACATAGTCTTTCTGATTTGGTAAGAAGCACCTTCCAGCACCATGCCTAATCGCTTCACTAGGAAAGGAGGGCCG